>OZ024741.1:181972872-182017872 GCA_964016885.1 Eledone cirrhosa
CCTGTGCCTACATTATTATTAGTATTGGCAGTATTGGTAGAGGGTCGGACGCCAGTAGTTACGTCCCTTTACGGTCTGAGTTCAAATCCCGTCAAGGTTAACTTTGCCTTTCATCCTTACGGGGGTCGATAAAATAAAGTACCAGTAATGTACTGGGTATTTGCTGGCCTTGTGCCAAAAGTAGAAACAATTATCATTATTATTATTATTGGTAATATAGGTGAAGCGCCGGACACCATGCTTCGCCGCATAGAGTTACGACACTTTACATTCTGAGTTCAAATCCCGCCGAGGTTAACTTTGCCTTTCATCCTTACGGGGTCAATAAAATGAAGTACCAGTAATGCACTGAGTAATTGCTGGCCTTGTTCCAAATGTAGAAACAATTATTTCGACATTTTCATGTGAGCTTCTATCGCATCACTTGGTGCACGTTTGTATTCCTGAATGTTGCAGTATGTCGTGCTCTTACTTTTGTGGATGTTGGTATCGACACATATTACCATCATCATCATCATCATCATCATATTTATCCTCATTTGCCTATTGTTTCAAATGTTTCAACAAAAGCGGAAATTAATATTTTAAAGCGTCATATTTTAAATGTTTGCTCTAAATTCAGATTGACTTTCGCTTTCGTTTCCTATAATTTTGAGAAAGAACGTCTAAAGGGATCAGATTTTCATTATTAAAAACAAATTGTATCCTCCGAAGAAACCGTTCTCAACATTAATGGCTTTTGATTGGTACGCTAAGTTCGCCAAATACAATTTAATTTGTTATAACGCTGATACATTTTGCTTTTCGTTTGCCAAACTTTCTCTAATTTTAGCTGAGGTTGGCATCCGGCATTGAACAGATATCACTTGATACTCTTGTTTATGGTTTCTAATTTTAATATATTATATTCTAGTTTAGACACAAGGCCAGCAATTTTGGAGGGAAACTTATGTCGATTAAATCAAGCGAAAGGATGAATGTCAAAGCTTAACTTGGCGGGATTAAAAATGGAAACGTAAAGAACCATAACAAATAAAAAAAACATTAGTCTGACACTCTAACGATTCTACAAATTCAACGCCCTCAGTTTAGACATCTGATAGTAATTCTGAATATACAATGCAAAGACGATGAATTGGGTGACTGATTCTTTAGAAAGTTGGAGAAAAAGCTTTGTGGTATATCATATATCCCTTTGTGTTTTAAGTTGGAATCTCACCGAAGTCGACTTTGCCTTTCATCTTCTGTGGGCGATAATATCATTTATAAGTTAAGTAATTGTGATCTATGAATAATAGAATATTTGGATCGATATAATCAACTGTTTCTTCTTCTTCTTCTTCTTCTTCTTCTTCTTCTTCTTCTTCTTCTTCTTCTATAGCCTTGGGTTGACCAACGCTGAGGGTGTATGAGTATGTGTGTATGTCTAGCCATGATTGTGTTTACGTTTGTGTCTGTCAGTGTTTATGTCCCGTAACATAGCGGTTCCACTGAAAGAGATTGATAAAATATGTAGCACACAAAATAAAGGAAATGCTAGGGTCAATATGATTGTTTAAATCAAGATACTACCTCAGCAGTCTACTGATCGAAACAGCGCGAAAGTGTTTCCATTGGCTTAAACGGCATAAATGTCAAACAGTGTAATCTCTGACACTTACAGATGCTTTTGGTATGTTAAGCAACGCTGCTTCATTCATTTTAACTGCAATTAACTGTGTTAGACTTAAGCCGGGTTCGACGACGAATGACTCAGCTTTTCGAATAACGGAACAACCTACTCATGAAATGACGTGCAAATAGCTGAACATCCCACAGACTTGTGTACCGTTAACATAATTTTCTGAGAAACTGAGCTTGGTAAGGCGCATCATATGCACTATAGAACATTTTTACTCGCCTAGAGGAAAGGAATAATGTGAAATATAGTCATGCTCAAAGACACAACGCATAACCAAGATTCGAACTGACGACCTCTCTAACACCTACACCGTTTGCATTAAGCTACAATTAAGTAACATGTTTATCTCCGTCTCTCGCTGTACGCATGTATATCAACTGATCTAGTTGTATTTAAGTAACATGAGTATCCATTGTTCACCAGGATCCATGTGTTATTAAAAGCCACAAAGAAATGAGAACAGAAAACCACACACTTTTATATTCCTCACAAAATACTGAAACTATCATGACTACCGCTGATTTGGGATGACCGTTACACCTTTGGTATTGTAAAGCTTTCATTTTTCTTAAAAAAATAACAACAAAAAACAGAAATGATCGAATGTAAAATAGAATGTTATGATGGCTAATTTGTTGAAATAACAATCATTAAAATAGGGATGTCTATTTCTCGTCAAATAAGTAATTCTAATTATGTTTTTATGGTCACTTCATTAAATCTATTGTGTTAGTATGGACCTCATCTCCTGATGGAGTCGTAGCGTCGCTGCAGTCACATTTAAAACCTGGTGGTACCCATCCCTCTCCTAGTTTGAGCACAGTCGATTTCTTCCAGAGTGGGGTGAGAGGTGGATAGAGATACAAAAGAGGACTTGACCCCTGTACAGAACTGATATTTTTTTTATTGAAAGACAAAAGTTGACATTGGCGGGATTTGAAATCATTGAACTGAGATCCAGAACGAATAAAGCGAAGCATCCTATCCGATTCTGCTAATCGATCACACCTAAATATGTTAGCTTAATTATAGTTTTTAATGCATGTGACATCTCTAAACGTTTAACCTAGAACGACCGCCTCTCTTTCTGACCTATTACTGTTGAGACCTCTGGGGTCCTCGGTCCCTGAACTGCCGCTTTTCTCCGCAAAATCTTGAAGAGTGCATCTCACGTGAGGAAAGAGCCCCATGAGACTGTGTGGCTGATGCAGCGGCTGTCACTGGATTTTCTCCATGGCAATGTCTTCGCCATTTTGTTCACGAGGCGTAGTTGACATAATACAGCCTTGACTCAGGTGTAGAATCTTCCTCTCCCTCTTCCTTTCCCTTACTTTCACTATTTATGTTATTTCTTTTTTCTTTCGACTTCGTTTTATGGCCGGGTGGGGATCCTTTTCCCACTGTCTAACTACATGGCTAGTAAAAATATGTATTTCTTGATGATAGTCAAGTTACCACGACGTAAAATCCATCCACTGCCTTAAAAAATATATGGGTGAATCTGAAAAAAATAACAGGATGGTCAAAGCTGAAATATTTTTGATCATATGTCCACTTGAGTATGACCGATATTAGACTAAATAAAAGCAACAGCAAAAGCAATTAATTTTCTATGTTTTGTGCATGTGAGTGCATATATTTATGTGCACATAAATGAGCTCGTGTTATGCAAGACCATGACTACAAATAAGAAGTAAATTTCAGGATAGTTGAAAACATATTTCACTTGAGTGCTAACGTATTTACTGGAGGTAATTTCGTATTGTTTCCTCCATACCGCTTCTGTTGACGGCCAAATCATCAAATAGATAAGTAAATTATAGATCAATTCAGCAAGACTTTATATTCCGTGCTGGGTATATAAGGCAGTTTCTGTGAGGTATAAACAAAAATAAAAATAAAGTTAGTTACTGTAACACTAAGATGGGATTATAATCCATACTCACTCTATAAAAAACATAACTGCTGGGTCAAGAAAGGATAAGTATTAACAGGCATCCAAGATTTTCGCCCATGCGTTTAAGTGTCCCGACGACATATTTAGAGTCAAGCCCAGATATTAGTATGCTCAGTCTCCTACCTGTTAAACCGATTAGATTTTTAGGTTTTAATACATCATGCTTATATTAGACGGAGCGAGGTCCGATGTTATCTTCATTGCATAAGGTGGCATGGGTGGGAAATCACTAGAGATATAATGTTTCTTAACTTATAGAGATATAAGGTATTCATTTCATCAGAACTTGTTGTAACCGCCAAGGTGGCATTATCCGATATCCTAATTTCATTTAATACCTAATATAATAAAAGGAGCGGGCGTTTCTATATGGGCAATCAAATGTAGACGTGAACTTTTAAATTAGCGTGTAAGTGGCCGAGTATTCCGCAAACACATTTCCTCGTAACGTAAGTAAAAAGCCGAATCAATGTGACAAAATATGTCAGAAGTGTAAACCATTGAATTAGAAGTACTATCCATCTGACGGGCTTTCACACAATTTCCCTCACTCGAGGCTATGGGAAAAAATCACCACACAGTTGTGTTCAAACCCGAGATCACACGATTGTGAAACGAACGTCTTAACGATTCGGCTATACTTACATCCGGAGTTAGTAACATTGAAGAACCTTTAGAATGTCGGACAGGACACCTCGTGGTACGTGTTCCCACTCTTTGTGCTCTGAGTTCCACGTGTTGTATCGTGTTTACTTGGGTGGTAGACTTAATCTGCCACCCAGTCCAGTATTGCCTCTTGATCTTTGGGTGTCTTTAGTTGAGTTCACACTGTTGCAAGCATTCGAGTCAGGTTTTCGTTCTGAGGATATCTTCCGTTCTTACTCTCACTAGTAGTTTCGGATGCTTTGAAAAGGGTCGTAGTGACTGCCCTATCGTCTAACTAAGAGATAGAGAAAAACAAAAACAAGCGGGTTGATATACAAAATGTTCACTATGCAATTTAAAACAACATCGACAAAACCAACCGCAATTATTGAATAATAAATACCCTTTAACAACACATTCACTTTGCTGGAATACACAAAGACGAAACCAAAAATAATATGCAATTCACGAACAATGCAATCGAACTTCACAGTACTGATTGACAAAAACTAAGTTATTATGAACATGACGCCCTATTTAATTAAACTCTACTCCTATAATTTTCTTACGCCAGTTTTCCACGTAACTCATTATTAATACATAAATCAATTATAGCTTAATTCTTTCACAGAGTATGATAAAATTTTAAATTCCTGTTTATCTCTCAATCAGACCTGTTTTGTGTTAAGTTGATTTCAATTTCTTCAATAGTTTCCACTGTTTTAAATTATTTTATCTTTTAGAAAATTTTTTAGTCTATTATTCTGCATGATGGGCCTAATTTGTTTTTATTCCGCTATCTTTCATTTGTCATCGCTTAATGTTTCATAAAATACTGCAAGTCGGATTTGTCTCCTTATATTTCTAGTGTTTATTTAAATGTTAACTTGATATTTAGATTACATAATTCTAGCATCGTTGAATTATTAATTGTAACAGAACGGCGTGAAAAATATGAAAGAAATACAAGTAAAAACAACAATTCAATCTCAATAAGAATGAACAGTAAGCTATAATCATCTATCAATGTAAATGTAAATTTATCTAATGAAAGAAAACAAATGAATATTGATTTCTTTTGTTAAGTTATATAGTCAACTTGTTATGGATGAAGTATAGTCGACTTAATCGTCAAGAAGAAAATATTGTAGCAGGGTAAATTATTAGATTTCGACTGGTAGTATTTAATACAGTAAAGTTGTCAAAATATAATAAATTTGTTTTCTGTGAGGATTCCTTTTCTGTTTACCTCACAACTCTCAACTTGTGCGGATTCCCCTTTAGGCATTCTTGAATTAAGTGAAACGAAATGCAAAATCTACCTTAACAGATTAGTGTTGAAGAAGTGTAACACTCATCATTCGTTACTATATTTCCAATGAAAAACACTGGCTATAATCTTCGGAAAAAAATTGAAAATAATGAAAATTTTGAACGGATTTAGCAAAATAACTAACTTTCTTATTAATAAACTAGTTTTTTTAGTTGAATATAAACACAAAACCAGGGGTTGTATCAAGGATAAATACTGTAATAATTTTATCTATTTTCATATGTGCTCTTACATATATACAATCACTCTCATGTAATATGGTATGGTCCCGTAACTCCTGATAAAGTCGTAGGGGTACCGTATTGACATACGGCGTCTCTTGAATATTTTAAGCCTGGCGGAGCCCATCCTTCTCCAGGTCTGAGTACAGCATATTTCTTCCAGGGAAAGATAGAAAGTGAGAGAGAGGAAATGAGAAAGAGATATATAGGGAGAATCGACCTCAGTGCGAGACTGGTACTTTTTTTATCGACCTGGAAAGGATGAAAGGCAAAGTTGACCTCGCTGGGATTTGAACTGAGAGAGCAGAGAGCCGGATCGAATATCAGAAAACATTCTATCCGACGTTCTAACGACTCTGCCAATTCGTCGCCTATACCATGTAATACGCAGGCTGTAATTTCTACGATCAAGAGTTAATACAGATATTTCTTTAAAATATTTGACAGAATGTCCCAAGAGAAATTTGTTTCCTTAGTTTCAATGGCCTTTGATCATACGTTTTCTCAATTATAGCCAACTTGGAGATAAGCGACAACACCAACAAGTATTTCTAAACGATTTCCCTACTCACTTAGTTTTATTTCTAAACCATAGAAACTGAATAATTAAATTAGATATATTACTTTTAAATCATATACTAGTCTCCTCAATATAGACTGGTTTGAAAGTAAATGACGGCCACAATTTCACATTAGATTACTGATTTCATATTGAAACAACACAACGCACGAGTCAAGGTTTCAGGATAATCAATACTCGTATCGTTTATATAAAAGGTAAAGGTACTTTAACTATAACAATAAGACAGAAACCGTCAAATTGCTTACGTTAGCATCTCACTGGTTGCTAAGTAATGAAAAAATAGATTGTGATATATGCTGAATTTGGGAACATGTGTTGCTGAAAAGCTTTGTTTCAATACATTCATTCAAGTGGGGCAGACATACACATACACATTCACAGACAGAGAGACAGGCAGATACACACACACACATACAACCCACCCTCCTCACACACACACATATATATATATATATATATATATATATATATAATGTAGCAGGTGAGTTTTATTGTAGCACAATAAAGCAACGCAAATATCGGATTATTATTTTTAAACAAGGGCGGTGGATTGGCAGTATCGGTAGAGGGTCGGACGCCATGCTTTCCAGTATAGTTACGTCCCTTTACGATCTGAGTTCAAATCCCGCCGAGGTTGACTTTGCCTTTCATCCTTACGGGGTCGGTAAAAATAAAGTACCAGTAATGCACTGGGTATTTGCTTGCTTTGTGCCTAAAGTAGAAACAATTATTTTTCAACGGTACTTCTCTCTGTGAGACAATATTTTCTCTGTTTTAAAGGCTATTTCTCTCTCTCTGTCAATCATTTCTCCTCCTCTCTCATCCTTCCTTCTTATACTCCTTCCCCGTCATCCTTTTCTTTCTTCCTCTTCCTTACCTTTTCCTACCCCCCCCCCTTTTTTTTCCCCAATCTCATATATCCATCTTACTTTATTTTTCATGTGTTGATTTAACACTTCACTACTCGCAAGTGTTTTTTAAGCTTCATATCATGTCTCCCTATTTCATCTGATGAAAACGCAAATATCATCCCATGATGATATTTGTTTTTGAAATGCGCATAATAAAATACTTGGAACTCTTTTAACCATCTTTTGATCTTATATTATATATATATGTGTGTGTGTGTGTGTGTGTGTGTGTGTGTGTGTGTGTTATATATAAGCTTCATGCCCAGCGTTGCTCGGAAATGAGACTACATAGTACTCTCTTGATAAAGAAATTATCGTAAGTTTGCATGTGTTATTTGAAATACAAAGTTTATTAAGTTTGTAATAAAGATTCACGATTCAAAGAACTGTTTTTCTATGATCTCGGTAGCAGCGTTTGTTTTATTCTCCCTCTTCCTCTTTCATTCTGTCTATTGTTGTCTCCATTCACCCCTTCCCTTCCGATTGATAAAGCACAGACGAATAATTCTCAACGAAAGGCATTATGATAAAGAAAGTTCTTATTTGTTTTCTACGTTCAGCATAGACATAAAGATTGTTCTGACTTCCGATATGTGAACACCAAACATGTTTTCATAATCCTTCTGTGACACATGACTAACACGTATAGAAGTAAACACATATTTGAAGTTACTATTGTAATCATTATTGGCAGTATCGGTAGAGAGTCGGACACCATGCTTTCCAGCATAGTTACGTCCCTTTACAGTCTGAGTTCAAATCCCGCCGAAGTTTACTTTGCCTTTCATCCTTACGGGGTCGATAAAATAAAGTACCAGTAATACACTGGGTAATTGCTGGCCTTGTGCCTAAAGTAGAAACAATTAATATCAAGGGTGGTAGGGCGGTGGGTTGGCAGTGTCGGTAGAGCGTCGGACACGATGATTTGCAGCAAAGAGTTATGGTGCTTTATATTTTGATTACAAATCTCGCCGAGGTTAGCTTTCCTTTTCATCTTTACGGAGTCGATAAAATAAAGGACCGGTAATGTTCTGGGGTCGATTTAATCGACTTTCCGCTCCCCCCAAATTGCTGGCTCTGTACCTAAAGTAGAAACAATTATTATCAAGGGTGGGGGATTAGCAATAACGGTAGAGCATCCGACAACATGCTGTGTGGCATATAGTTACGTCCCTTTGAGTTTTGAGTTTAAATCCCGCTGAGATTAGCTTTGCCTTTTATCCATACCGTGTCGATAAAATAAAGTACCAGTAAGGCAGTGGACTCGATTATTATTATAAAGGGTGGGGTTATCAGAATCGTTATAGCGTCCAAGTAATGCTTAGCAATATTTGTTCTGACCCTTTACGTTCTGGGTCCATATTCTGCTGACGTCAATGCTGTCTTTCATTCTTCGATCGATAACACAAAGTACCAGTAATGCACTGGGTTCGATTTAATCGACTCTCCCATGCCCCCAAATTGGTGGCTTTGTGCCTATAATAGAAATCATTATTATAATCCCGCCGAGATTAACTTTGTCTTTCATCCTTATGGCGTCGATAAAATGAAGTACCAGTAATGTACTGGGTATTTGCTGGCCTTGTGCCAAAAGTAGAAACAATTATTATAAAGGGAGGAATAGTAGAATCGTTAGAATGTAGCACCAGTTTTGTGGTATCTAGTTACGATCCTTTGCGTTCTAATTTCACTGAGGTCAACGTTATCTTGTTGTCTTTGGGCCTCAATTAAAACTCATTATTATTGGCAGTATCGGTAGAGCGTCGGACGCCATGTTTTCCAGCATAGTTACGTCCCTTTACGATCTGAGTTCAAATCCCGCCGAGGTTAACTTTGCCTTTCATCCTTACGGGGTCGATAAAATAAAGTACCAGTAATGCACTGGGTAATTGCTGGCCTTGTGCCAAAAGTAGAAACAATTATTATTATCAAATTTATATATTCAGATTAGACATTTTCTAGTTCATTAATTATCTTTAGTAAGACAACATTCTCCACACATACATATAATACAATCCACATGCTACACCCAGGTACAAAATCCCAAGCTACAACCTCATACTTCGCCCACATATTACTCCACATACTACACGCAAATATTACATACATAACTACGTACACAACTACATACATAACTACATACTACAGACAGATATTTCACTCATATATGACAACCCACTACAACCTCATACATAACCCCCCCCCCATACACTATGACGATATATTACACTAATGAGATTAGTTTATTGGCATATCATTGAAGAAAAATATCAAGCTCTCTTGTTTTTCTTTAGCACAAGTTCAAAATGGTTGACCAAAATTATGATTGAAAGCTTTTTATCTGTCAGAGTCCCGTGTTCTCGTTCATTTTTAGAGAAATCTAGGCAGCATTATTTAAAGTGTTGATATTTCTTTTGTTAAAGATTAGCTGCTATTTCTTGCACGTCAAGCTTTCTTGGCAAGCACACTTTCTTGTAATACTTTCAGCTCTATTTTGTTTCGTAGCTTTCTGGTTTTAGAGAAGAAAGAGATCTAAACAAAAGTCGTTAGACAATTAATTTTTGGGTTATATGTTAGGAAAATGTGAGATTAATGTAAGCCGATTGTTAGGAAATTAATTGTGCGATGGTTGAAAGATGCCATTTGAACTTCTAATATGGTTTCTAGGCACAATGCCAGAAATTGTCATGGAGAAATCAATTGTATCCAACAAATACTTGAGTAGTACTTTATATTATCGACTCCGAAAGGATGGATAGCAAAGTTGATTTTAAATCATAACGGGATTTGAACTCAGAACGTAAAGAGCTGGAACAAATCCTGCTAAGCGTCTATCCGGCGCTCTCGTGACTCCACTAATTCACCACCTTTATGTGAACCTCTAATATAACTGTCACTAAATACATGCGGAATGAATCGTATCTTCACAGAAAAATATTTCCTGAAACACAGTGATCGTTAAAACGGTGGTATTTATTCCGGTTCTCTGTGCTCCAAGTTCAAATCTCATCGGGGTCCAATTTGACTTACAAACTTTCAGAGTCTATGAATAAAGTACCAGATGATTGACTGTAGATTGGTGAAATTAAAAGAGCTGCACGAGATGCTTTACAATATTTGATCTCGTTTTATGCATATTGAATTGTGATAGGAATTGAAATGCCAATGGAAAAGTTGGTTCTTTGGTCGTTTCCTTTCAATCACAGGAAACCACCTTAGATTGTTAAGATCTAATACATCAATAAATAACAGCACAATCATGGGCATCCAGTGGCTCACCAGCCACATGTGGCCCATCTCGCTTTCTGAATGGCACACCTAATTTCAAAAGAGCCTTGAATTTTTTATGATGATCCACAGACTACTCGAAAACGGTTTCCCATTCCTGCCATATTATATATACCGTATTTACTACTGATGGGCGATCTTATTTAAAGTATTAATTTTAAGAGAACAGATTCCACTTATAAATATACCACATAAAAACAGAAGTATTATAATTTTGGTTTTTATATATATATCGATATTAACATTTTAATATTTTTTAAGATTTGGATTAGGTCAAACATCCAACCGAATCTTGGAAAAGGTAAATATCGTGTTATTTCACTATTTTGATCTTTAAAACATCCTTTATACACACACACACATATATATATACATGTATATATATATATACATATATATATAAAAATATGCATACATACATAGATACATACATACACACACATATGTATATAAACATACATAGATACATACATACATACACACATATATATATATATATCTTTGTGTGTATGTGTGCTTGTGTGTGCATATATGTATGCATTCGTCTAGAAAAATACACACATGTAGGCATACGTGCAGACACATGCGTACATATATGTAATCTTATGTGTGCATATGTATTTATGAGTGCGTCTGTGTGTGTAAAATCTAGAAACTAAAAAACACAGATAATCATTCATATATATAAACATTCTTATTTGCACAAATACTCAGATTTAAACATCAAAATTATCTCACAAGATAAATAGTGTTGTCTAGAAAGAAAAAAATTGAAATTTGATGATGTAGCTAGATATATAGATAGATAGATAGATAGATAAATAGACATACAGACAGACAGACAGACATATAGATAGATAGATAGATAGATAGATAGATAGATAGATATGTTTCTTTATTAGCCACAGGGGCACAAAAGAAGGGAACAAATACAAAGGGGGAAGTTTACATACAATAAAAACGTGTAAAATGTTATCACAAATGCAATTTAAAAAGTTAGTCGATTTTCCCCAATAGGGGGAGACATTTCATATGGGTAACACATAACCCCGAAAAAATGTGCAACCCTCATCTCTAGGAGTACGAAGATAGATAGATAGATAGATAGATATATAGATAGTGTGTGAGTGAGTGAGATTGAGAGAGATTGACAGAATGACAGTCAGAGACGTTGTTCCTGAGGAAAAGAATAAAAGGAAGGACGAGACAGACATAAGAATGAAGAGGTGAGGAGAGATAGAGAGAGAGGGGGCGAGAGATAAGGAGAATAAGACAGAAGGTGAGAAAGAAAGAGAGGGAGAGATTCAGAGGTAGATAGGGACACAGAGGGGGAAGAAGAGATGGCGACAAGAGAGAAGGAGAATATGACAGAAGGTGAGAAAGAAAGAGAGGGAGAGATTCAGAGGTAGATAGGGACACAGAGGGGGAAAAAAGATGGCGACAAGAGAGAAGGAGAATAAGACAGAAGGTGAGAAAGAAAGAGAGGGAGAGATTCAGAGGTAGATAGGGACACAGAGGGGGAAAAAAAGATGGCGACAAGAGAGAAGGAGAATAAGACAGAAGGTGAGAAAGAAAGAGAGGGAGAGATTCAGAGGTAGATAGGGACACAGAGGGGGAAAAAGAGGGCGATGAGACAGAGTAAGAATAAAACAGAAGCTTCTACTGATAATGATAGAAAAAGAACCGGAGATTGACATGAAATAGATTTAGAAAGAGAAGAAAATTAGATGGATAGACACAGAAATATAGTGTTGTAAAGGAAATAAGACGCTGCTAACGGTTGATGATAGTAAAAGGAATGACGCTACAGTTAGGAAAGAGACAGTTATATTGAGGAGCAGACGATTGCTACATTGTCACATGACCTAGTAGAAAGAATAGACGACCACATCTCGGGACTACTGACAATAAGCAGCAATATTAGTTTGACTGTCTATTACTTATGTTTAAAAACCATTTATAGACAGTTAGTCATTAATTCCAATTTCCTGTTATACATAAATACGAATTTATGGAAAATATTGAGAAAGATTAAGAAAATAGATATTGACAGTGTGGTATATATATATATATATATATATATATATATATATATATATATATATATATATATTAAAATAACAGATTAAAGTTTAAGCAAAGAATCGCTGCTTTCACCCTTAATGGGATCTTCTGAAACTAACAAAGTCAATCTGTGAACGCAGAAGTGAAAATTTCAAAAAACGTTGCAACCGGAGGAAGACAGGAAGACGATACTTTGGTTCGTGGAAACGTTCCCTGGCAAAGAACGGGAAAAAACGAATATAATACGTCATTATTTGGAGCAGTGAAATAAAGTACCAGTAATGCACTGGAATAATTGCTGGCCTTGTGCCAAAAGTAGAAACAATTATTTGGAGCAGTGAAAAACAATTACACGCAAAGACAAAACCACGTTTATGGTATAAAAGAAGTCGTAGACTTATATTCTCTTAGGTGGTTCATTGAGACGTTCTCCGGCAATTAACCGTAAAAACGAAGATAATACGTCATATGTGGAGCGTGGAGAACAATTGCACGCAAAGACAAAACCACGTAAATGGTATAACTGAAGTCGTAGACTAAAATTCTAACTAGGAAACCGAATGATTCTCCGCTTCAGAGTTAAGAATAAAGTAAATAAAATACACAGGTAATTGAAATTAAATAAATACATACACGCATCCATATATTGCATACACAAGCATACGCGAAAACACTCGCCATAGGTATACAAATACACGCACATATAAATATGTGTGTGTGCGTGTATACAAATAATTAAATAAACAATATAAATAAATAAATACGTATATAACAAGCGCACACACATACATACATGTAAATAAACATATGTTCGGAGACGTACGTCAACCAAAACACGAAGTACACATATACACACACCGTACATACGTACGAACCCGCATACTCACAGAGACGCAAAAGTCACGTATACACATAACCAAAATCATATGTACCAGAATATATAAAATATACGCCATAACATATACAATCAAATATACGTACGAGAAAGTATACGTACCTTCACAAAACATACAGGTAATATATACTTACCTATACAAATAAGTAATGGTATAAACATAACTTATACTTAGCTACCACCTCAAGACGTAAAATATCCGTTAGGGTATAATGTGGGGCTGTAATACAGGAAAGTTTTGTGCAATTTATGTTTACAAGCCGAAATTGCCTCAGATTTTTCATTTCCGTCAAAAAGGTACAGGAAAAAAGAGTGCTCTATGTAGGATACAGAGCTTATTAGTTATGTAATAAACAACATAATAAACAACTTTCTGACGACTGAAGACAGACATAACATCTGCCTTCAAGAAACCACTGGTAAATGAAATAATTATCTTATGTTGTGTATTATATAACTGGATTGGCATCATCAGTAGAGAGTCGGACGCCATGCTTTGACGCATAGAGTTACGGCCCTTGCCATTCTGAGTTTAAATGTCGCCGAGGTTAACTTTGCCTTTCATCCTTACGGGGTCGATAAAATAAAGTACCAGTAATGCACTGAGTAACTGCTGGCCTTGTGCCAAAAGTAGAAACAATTATATGATATTATATATATATATTTATTATAATATGATATATGTGGTATATATATATGTATATATTTTATATTATATATTATATATATATATTATATTATATATATATATCATATTATATATATATATTATATTATATTATATTATATATATTATATTATATTATATATATTATATTATATTTATATATATTATATTATATTATATATATTATATTATATTTATATATATTATATAATATATATATCATTATTATTAAAAGATCGGAGGCCATAATCAGTTGATTCAGGTTTATTTAAAACTCACTTACATATATTTCATATATAAATGAAAACAGAAGGCCGGATTCCAAATATTCTTTTAATGTTTCACAACCCGTCTATGGCCCGCAGACTTACGTCATGAGATCATGATTCCCTCTCGTCTGTCAGAGTGTTAACCCTGACTGGCTGACAGCCTCCGTATCAATTCTATTCTTTGTTTATATTTTGCCATAATCTAGTAATTGATTACTTAACCTTTGCGAATTACACCTGATGGCGTCGCCACATGTCTTGTGTCACGATCTGATGAGGTAAGACTGTTGGCTATAGACATACGTATTGTGATTTTTGCAACATTTCAAGAATATATGGAATCCGGTCTTCTTTTTTATTGAAGTATCTAACTCCGTTCGACATCTACGTTGGATGATACACCTGACGTCGTGTGTTTTTAGTTATGGCATCGCACACGCAACACACACATAGATACACAAACATACATACATACATACATACATACATAGACAGTCAACGCGATCAGTCGCATATTTAGGCGTGGGAGACTATTTATTAAATTTAAGATGAATACTATCTCCGACAGTAATGCCACAACTACAGTCAGGTTGAATAACTGGTTATTCTTCTAAATATATCTTCTGAAGACACCTTTTATTCGAATTCGTAGAGATATCCGACTAAATACATAATTCATTTCACAAGGATTTGCTACAAACAGCATGGCTGAACACAACATCAACAACAAAATTCAGGAAGTACCGAAGACAAATAACAAAGAAGGTAATCAAACTTTATTCAGTTGTAGCTACAGAAGAAACCGAAATTATAAATCGCATTTCTCTTGGAGTTGCGAACTTAATAATGATTTATTTAATTGTTATAAAATGGCAAAGGACAACCTCTCCATTGGCTATATGAACAGAATGAAGCTACACTGGGACGAAATGCACCCAGAGCTAAATTATTTCACAGCAAAACAATTACGTCAACAAGCGACGTTTGTTGAACGTAAAAATAAGATAAATATTATTAATTGTAAGTCCCCCACAACAAACATGTTATCAACAACACGTGCTACATGTCGCCATGCTACTAGACTTCCCAGCAGCCAGGTCGAACAGTGCCTTGAAACAACTATGCCTGTAAGAAACTTGACACCACCTGTACCATCTAAGTCTAACTCGAATGCTGGGGAAAACACTATCGATAATAATAATAATCGAAGAAACTTGACACCACGTGTACCATCCGAGTCTACCTCGACTGTTGTGGAAAATACTATCGATAATGATAATAATCAAAAGTATAAACAATTGAAATTTTTCCTCAACGAAATCTTTCAGAGAGAAATTAATTCATGTACAAATATCTCTCTTGCTGAACGTATTAAAACGACAATGTTTGATAAAAAAACAAATAATGAAATATTACGTGTTATTGTCGAAATAGAGGATGAATATTTACGACAGATAAAAACTCCAACATTTTGGCAAATCAACACCTGTTTATATGCCTTAGCAACGACAGTGAAGCATTATCTTGGTGATAGCAGAGATATTCACAAGAACAGAACACCACCAACAATACCATCATATATAACTAAAATAGAAAAAAAGTTTGCTGACCTACGAAAAAACATAGGATATGTGACAATGCTCCTTACATGCAAACAAACACAAAAAACCTCACTCCTCACCAACAAAGAGTGAAAAATAAAATAGAGTCGATGTTTGGTAACAGTAGAACCAGAACTCTCCAATATAAGCTGATCACCCT
Source organism: Eledone cirrhosa (assembly GCA_964016885.1). NCBI lineage: Eukaryota > Metazoa > Mollusca > Cephalopoda > Octopoda > Eledonidae > Eledone > Eledone cirrhosa. The sequence continues at coordinate 181,989,148 of OZ024741.1, forward strand.
CAAACAAGAATTGAGAGCTGTTAGCGAAAAACGCCGATACTTGAAGAAGGTAGATGAGAGAAAAGTGCTTAATAAAAGATTCAGACGAAACCAAACATCAGTCTATAGAGATATGAAGGGAAAAATAATAAGTGTCACTGAGGCCCCATCCCAGAAAGACATAGATTCTTATTGGAGCAAAATATGGGGTGAAAAGAAAAATTTCAACCAAGATGCAGTGTGGCTAAGAGAAATCCGAAAGAACTATTGCTCCTACACTACAACAAAAACATACGAAATAAGTGAGGGTACCCTTAACACTGTGATAGGAAAACTACGAGATAAGTAAACACCAGGAAGATACATGATTTTCGGCTACTTGTACAACAAACTGATATTCTATCGGAGGTATCTTACTGACCTCTACCAACAAGTTCTTAAGGGAGATACACTTATACCAGAATGGTTGACATTAGCACAAACATTACTGGTCCCCAAGAACAAAGACAACCACTTGGCAAAAAACTACCGACCCATTGCATGCCAGAACTTGATGTATAAGGTGTATACAGCCTGCCTGAACCTATTCCTCCAAGATCACTGTGAAAATAATAACATCATCACAGATGAACAAGTAGCTGGAAAGAAAGGGGTTTGGGGATGTGCTGAACAACTCCTAATGAACAAAACTGCGATGTTGGAGGTGCAACAACTTAGGAGGAATATGGCTACAGTCTGGCTGGACTACGGTAAAGCTTTCGATTCTGTTCCCCACTCTTGGATGATAGAGTAGAGGCCCTCCAACTTGCTAAAGTTCCAGACATTATGTCAGAGCCATAGAAAGGCTGTTTTCTTCTTAGGCTACTATCCTAAGATTAAAGACAGAGAGGGAGGACTCTATTTTCACTGATAAAATAAAATATTGCAGGGGTATATTTCAAGGGGACAGTCTCTCTGTGATGTTATTCATCTTGTCATTAAACCCTTGTCCTTTTGGCTCAAGAAATGTGAGGGATACATCATTGGCTCACAGGAGGACAGAAATACGAACCTGACCCATAATTTCTTTGTGGACGATCTGAAACTCTATGCCAAGAACATGGATGGGATGATGACAAATCTTGACCTGGTTACAACGTTCTCAAAGGATATAGGAATGGAGTTTGGCCAAGATAAATGCTCATACATGACTGTAAAGCGAGGAAAAACAACAACTCAATATAGCAACATTGTCATTAATGGCCTAACTGTTTCACCGATATCTGATGAGGACTGCTACAGATACCTGGGGATAAATGAGAACATATCCTATAATGGTTTCTGTAATAAAGAACGCGTAACCAGAGAATACTACACCTGATTAAGAAAGATCTGCTCATCGGAACTCTCTGCGCAAAACAAAACAGTGGCTCACAATGTGTTTGCTGTGCCTGTCCTGACAGGAACGTTTGGAATACTCAATTGGACGATAGACGAAATCCGAGCAGTTGATGTTGGAACTCGAAAAATACTAAACAACAACGGAAACTTCCACATCAACAGTGACATAGACCGCCTTTACTTGAAACGTAAGCAGGCAGGCAGAGGCCTAACATCAGTCCAGACAACATTTGAATGTCGCATCATATCTCTCCGACAACATCTACGAACCTCGAAACGTAGGAGCCCGTTTCTCGAGCAAGTCTATCTTCATGAAACAGATAAGATCATGAGAGTTGGGAAGGAACTCCTCGAGAGATATTCCCTGTGTGATAATCAAAAACTCACACCCAGGGAAGTCGCTCAGCAGTATCGCAGTGAATCCATGGATGAAAAACTGAATGTTTATCATTAAAAAATCATGCATGGATATGTTGCCAGGAAGCTCCAGAGTGAGAGTAATATAGATAAGGAAATGAGTCTATCTTGGACCAACAACCGCTATATTGGCTCCCACTTTGAAGGATACGCTTTTGAAATCCAAGAACAGGAGATTAACACGAAATACCTGATTAACAAAAGGGATAGGGATGCCGGAAAAACACCTAGATGTGATAACAAGTGCAGACTCTGTAGAACTAACATGTCACCCATATCATCAGCAGCTGTCCAAAGATGCCATCGCGGTACTATCTACCTATGTGGCATGATGTAGTGGCCAACACACTGTACAATGCAGTTCGTAAAAAAGATAGCCCCGATAATAAATACATTAAATGCTACAGCAATGTGGAAGACATCCATGTACATAATATGAAAGAGTACTGGTGGAATGATCCAGTAAAAACCACAATAAAATGCAGGCATAACAGACCAGATATTATGATATGGGATAGGGAGAAGAAAGCATGCACAGTAGTGGAAATTAGCTGCCCAGCAGATGCCAATATAATATCAAAGATTAGTAAAAAGGAGAATATTTATGCAGAACTGATGAGAAATCTGCAGATACTCCACCCTGATTACACCTTCAGATATAAGCCTGTGATTATTGGGGCACTGGGATATGTTAGTAACTGCCTCAATACAAATCTTGAGAAGCTAGGCTTCACAGGAACAGAAAGAACACAACTAGTTAGGAAATTACAAGTACAATCCATTAATGGAACAGTAAAAATATGGAAAACATTCCAAAAATGTTGCATCTAATAACTGCATATACACATGTACAGATGCAAAGCATATACACATGCACACATACAACTCAAAACATCCACATCCACACATACAATAACATCCATATCTACACATGCATGCATACATACATATCTACCTAGTTAATGTTGTGTAAATTCCAATGAGAGAGTCTTGTGTCTATGTTATAAACCGACTCTCTCTCTCTATTTGTAAAACTTTGTGAAATTATAAAACCAGAAGAACATACACTTCTTATTTTGATATATGTATTTCTGTAAGTCAACAGGCTCAAATCAACTCGTTTAATCATATTAGCTGTTATATATATTTCGGTGATAACAATTATACAACAGCTATGACCCCATCAGACAGCTAGAATTGGAATATATATATATGAGACACGTTGGCTGAGGGCTTCTGACAGGAACGAAAAGATTGATTCATTTTAGCTTCCCGTCCCCACGTAAAATTTGTAAATCAGTAGCTAGTTGAGAGATAGAGTCCTATCGTGTGCCAGTTGCTAATAACTTTACCGTGTCAGTCGTCACAAACAGTCATGGCCGGCATATGCTGGTCTTAGGATTCTGTCGATCGATTGGTTATTGATTAGGCGATACCCGCTGATGAAGCCACATAAGCCGATTGTGCATTGTTACATAATATATGCACACAGATGGTGCAGTGCACCTTACTGATGCAATAGTGCGGCAGAAACTCGAGTCCGGGAACCTTATAGGCACCCCCATTTTGCGTGTTGTGTTGAAGCAAATAACTTTGTGCATACTCTGGGATTGTATCTTACATTGCCCATGGAGTGGACTGAGATACAACCGGTACTGGCATTGATAAATATGCTGGGTCCGTCAACCCTTATTACATATATATAGATAGATAGATATGTATATATATATATCTTAGAAAATGTAGAAATTGCCAATGCAGAAAATAATTGTAAACACAGACGATTGCTAAGATAATCAGATATATTGTCCATATAGACGGAAAAAAGTAGCCAGCAGACATTACGAACATTTTAACAACATGGCGCATTATGTCCTTCAGCAAAGCACTTTATTTCACTTTGCATCAGTCAGATTAGATGTCAAAAATGAAACGTGCCTGCAATTCGAACAAATGCAATACTCGTCGTCGGAAACGACGGATGTCTATGAATAACAAACTTACACGCACATCACCCCTCCCATATATATAGGTTAGGGTGAGAGACTCGCTATCGCAATAAAAAATAATTTTTTCCTTGTGAAAAAAATATTTCTCTTCTATATTCTGTGAACTTGTCACAGATATCACAGATATTAAGACAGCTGTTTCAAGATCTCCCAGCAATGTCATTCAATCATCCGGTAGTGAGATGAAAATAGATTATAATGAACATTTGCTGGAGATGCTTATTTGCATATAGTAAAGAGAAAACATCGACTATAAATAATCATTTGCATATTGTGCAAACTTGGCTGGCTATGATTAATTAACGTAGAGCATATTCTTTAATGCATACACCTATTATGCTTGGGGGCATTTTTTGTGCTACTGCCAATATATATATACATATATATATATATATATATAAATATATATACAATATATATATATATATATATAAATATATATACAATATATATATATATATATAAATATATATACAATATATATATATATAAATATATATACAATATATATATATATATATAAATATATATACAATATATATATACAATATATATATATATAAATATATATACAATATATATATATATAAATATATATACAATATATATATATATATATATATATATATATATATATAAATATATATACAATATATATATATATAAATATATATACAATATATATATATATAAATATATATACAATATATATATATACTGCGTTTTTTAATTTGTTTTGCGAGAATACTTATCTGAAAACGTGTGTTGAAACAGATATTGTTATACTTTGGGAGGGTCATGCTGCCAATAAAAAACATACGCACCTGTTAGTTTTCACTTCAATTTATTATAAATTTCCTGTTGGCTGATTGGTTGGTTCGATACTCGAATGGTTGTGTATATATTGTCAAAGCTCTTTCGTCACCTATTCTGTGACCTCCTCAGTGACTGGGTTTTCTTTTCTGTGTCTCTCCTTTATTTTGTCGTACACCATCTTGTTTTTGTATGTTGTGTCTTGTATCACACAATATACAACACACAATAAAAACCCAGTCACTGAGGATGTCACAGAATGTGTGACGAAAGAGCTTGTAAGTAAATACGTAGTATGAAAGTGATTATACGGAGCACAAATGAAATAATGCTAGAAATAATAAGGATGACACGTGTTTCTGGAAAAAAAAAACAGAAGAAAATTGCTAAAATGCCATTAAAAATACATAATTAATATTTCAATATATCATATTCTGATGTTCGATTCAAACATTTCATGTTTATATTTCTTTATTTTTGTGTCATCGTAGAAAACTAAATCTTCAATGACACATCATTATAACAACAAAAATATCAAAATAATATGATGCATGATAAACAACACACCGTTATTAATATGACATTAATTGCGACGTTGGATTTTATATGACTATAATGTTTAACAACATGAAAGAATGTGAAAATGCGAAAATCAAGAATTAGTGTCGAATTTTCTAAATATAACCTTCAAAGTAAAGCAAAAAAAAAAAAAAAAAAAAAAAAATAATAATAATAATAATAATAATAATGATTTCATTTATTAGCCACAAGGGCCGACATGTAGGGGACAATACAAAGACAGGGACAGTGGGGATTTACAATAAGGTCGAGTAAAAGTGCACAATGGCAAGACTAATTTAACAATGAAAATATAAAAATATAAAATGAACTATGCATAAATATAACAAAATAAATTCCCCGATAGGGGTGTACGACCCTGGGGTGCTTCAGGTACCCCACCAATCCTGAACCACCCTGCGCTTCTAGGGCACCCAGGAGAGCACCCCTCTCAGACATGCGTTGAGGCTGCGACATCTCCAGATATTCTGCCTCAATGGTGAACAGGTGTGGTCGCCGTTTATCAGACGGGCCTTTCCGCAGCTCATTTCTTTGACTGAGCTGCAGTCCTGGGTCAAGAAGAGACCGAGACTGGGTGACTGGCACCTGGAATGTTGCCAGGCACTCACTGCCCTCTACCAAGCGGGCAATGCGATCAGTGGAACTTCCACTCTCGAGTTCTATAGAGGATTAGTGGTGGACAAGTGCGATGACGCACTCGGAGAAGCTTTGGGCCTCGACGAAGTCGAACTGACCAGTCTGTACCGGAGGACTTTTGAGCCGGGGACGATGGACAATTTCCAGGAATCCCTCGCTTGGCAGTGCTACCGGGGGGCACTGTCGGTTCTGGATAAACACTACAGGCACGGAAGTGCTGTCAGACGGACCTGCCCAAGATGCGCACAGAACGACGAAACCGTTCTGCACGCACTTGTCCAATGTCCGTGCATTACTGACTTGTGGAGTTATGTCGAACAGCTACTGTCACGTGTGGAACGAATCCAGTTATCGGCCGAGTCCATAGTGAAGATCGAGCCGCCACCTTCCTTAGGTCAGGAAGAGCAGGACATTTTCCTCTGTCTGGTGGCAGTTGCGAAAGAGATTATTTTGGTGGACCAGGTTGAAAGGACTAAAGACAGACACTTTTCTCTTCGGCCAATCCCTCATCAACTTCTTCAAGTTTCACCTGGAAAGGAGGGTGAGGGTGGAGAGAGAAGTGCTACCCCCCAGTACATTTGCTAAAAGGTGGGTGAATGTGGCGAGAATGGCTCGTGTGAATGGGCCTACGCTGACCATGCGCCTATAGGCTGGCTAACTTGAGGAGAGGGGTGCTCTCCTGGGTGCCCTAGAAGCGCAGGGTGGTTCAGGATTGGTGGGGTACCCGAATCACCCCAGGGTCGTCCAGCCCCTATCGGGGAATTTATTTTGTTATATTTTGCATAGTTTATTTTATATTTTATATTTTCATTGTTAAATTAGTCTTGCCATTGTGCACTTTTACTCGACCTTATTGTAAACCCCCACTGCCCTGTCTTTGTATTGTCCCCTACATGTCGGCCCTTGTGGCTAATAAATGAAATCATTATTATTATTATTATTATTATTATTAGTATTATTATTAGAGATCTACGTAGGAAATCATATTATCGTGAGCTCGCCAAAGGTTTGTTGTTTTCAGTTGTTTCAAATTGCCAGTAATGGAAAATTTTTGTTGTTAAGTGTTTATAAGTCGAACGCCAAACATATCGAGGCGATCGGCACTACACTAAGAGAATACAAAGCGGTGACAGGAGCAATGATTAACCAGGAAAAGTCGGTGGGCGAAGAGGAAGCTATTCCTGAAAGTCCGAGCGGAGGTGGCTAACGCGTACATCGCGTCCGTAATCTACTACCGCCTGACCATCGTGCCTTGTCCTAAGCCTCGCCTGATTGCGCTGGAGCGTTTGCTCTTTCGCTTTGTGTGGAAGGGACGCGCTCCGATAATCAGGCGGTCCATCTGCTTTCAACACTCGCTACGTGGAGGGCTGGGCATGCCGTGTCTGATGATGCGCAGACACGCGCTCAGGCTACGATATCTCCACCTCTTCCTCGACGGTGATCAGGTGTGGTCACCGTTTGCTACACGCGTCTTTCCCCAGCTGGTCTCCTTGACGGAGCTGCAGTCCTGGGACAAGCGAAGACCGAGAGGAAGCGCTTGGAGACTGAAATGTCTTCAGGCGCTCACAGCCCTCGACCAATCGGGCAATGTGATCGGTAGAAACTCCACCTTGGCTTTCTATAGAGGATTAGTGGAAGGAAAGAGCAACGACGTCCTTAGGGAGACTCTAGGCGTCGTCGAAAACCAACTAGCCAATATCTTCGGGAGAATTTTCGGACCGAGGCCCATGGACAACTTCCAGAAATTTCTGGCTGACAGTGCTACCGAGGAGCCTTTCCAATTCGGGATAGACTCTACAGGCATGGATGTGCCGTCAGCCTAGCCTGTCCGAGATGCGCACAGAGCGATGAAACCGTCCTGCACGCACACGTCCAGTGTCCGAGCATTGCTGACTTGTGGGGTTATGTCGAACACCTGCTGTCGCGTGTAAGACGGATCCGGCTATCAGCTGAGTTCATCGTGAGGATTGTCACGCCCTCTTATCTGTCTGGTGGCCATGGCGAAAGAGATACTATGGTGGACGCGTTTGAAAGGGCTGAAAACGAGCAGTTATGTCTTCGGTGATGCCCTGATTAACTTTTTCAACTCGGCACCTGTAGAGGCAGGTTTATGCCGCCTAACAGCGTCGTCGGGCGATGGACGGACGGACTGGTTAAATTGCTAGGGGTCTGGTTCGGTCCGGACTTCTAGACGGACAAAATCTGGGAGGAGGTCACGAGCAAGGAGTTTTCTCTCACCAAGAAATGCGCCGAGAGGAAGCTATCCCTGAAAGGTCGAGCGGAGGTGGCGAATGCGTACATCGCGTCCGTCATCTACTACCACCTGACCGTCGTGCCTTGTCCTAAGCCTCACCTGACTGCACTGGAACGTTTGCTCTTTCGCTTTTTGTGGAAGGGACGTGCTCCCATGGTCAAGCGGTCCATCTGCTGTCAACACCCGCTACGCGGAGGGCTGGGAATGCCGTGGCTGATAATGCGCAGACATGCGCTCAGGCTACGGCATCTCCACCACTTCCTCGGCGATGATCAGGTGTGGTCGCTGTTTGCTAGACACATGTTTCCCCAGCTTGTCTCCTTGGCGGAGCTGCAGTCCTGGGTCAAGCGAAGATCGAGAGGAAGCGCTTGGAGACTAGAATGTCTTCACCTCTTACAGCCCTCGACCAGTCGAGCAATACAATCGCTGGAAACTCCACCTTGGCTTTCTATAGAGGATTAGTGGAAGGAAAGAGCAACGACGTCCTTGGGGAGACTCTAGGCGTCGACGAAAACCAACTAGCCAATATCTTCGGGAGAACTTTCGGGCTGGGGCCCATGGACAACTTCCAGAAATTCCTGGCCTGGCCGTGCTACCGAGGAGCCTTGCCAGTTCGGGATATACTCTACAGACATGGAAGTGCCGTCAGCCGATCCTGTCTGAGATGCGCACCGTCCCATGAAACCGTCCTGCACGCATTCGTCCAGTGTCCGAGAATTGCTGATTTGTGGGTTTATGCCGAACACCAGCTGTCACGTATAGAACGGATCCGGCTATCAGCTGAGACCATCCTGAATATTGCCCCACCGCCTTCCTTTAGCTGAGAAGGGCAGGCAGTTTTTATCTACCTGGTGGCCATGGTAAAAGAGATTTATGGTGGACACGTCTGACGCCCTCATTAACTTTTTCAGGTTTCACCTGAAGAGGAAAATTCAGCGTGGAGAGGGAAGTGCTGACCTCCAACCAGTTTGTTGAAAGGTGGGTGAGAGAGGCAAGAATGGCCCGTGTGAATTGGTCTACCTTTAGCGTGTGCCTGTAACATTGTGGGAGGAAAACTGGAAGAGGGCATTTGCCCTAGCGGTCAGGGTAACCATGGCTTTTCTTGTGGGCTTTCTCCACGAGCAACCAAAAGCGGTCTCCCCCCCCCCCCCCACACACACACACTATTGGGAATTTTTCATTGTTTACCTTTATCACACTCTGTTTTTGTTTGTTTTATTTTCACGCAAAAATGCCCATTTGTAATGTCCTGTGTTGTCCTTAATGTTATACTTTGTGTCAACCCTCTCTTAGTTTTCCCCACTCCTCAGTCTACAGGAGCATACTCAGAGCGGGCCCGTTCACTCGGACCAGACACGCCACTTTCACCCACCTTTCAACAAGCTTACTAGAAGACAGCATTTGCCTCTCCACCCTGATTTTCCTCTTCAAGTGAAACTTGAAAAAGTTAATCAGGGATTGGCCGAAGAGGAAAAATGTCCGTCTTCAACCCTTTCAACCTTGTCCACCACACAATCCCTTTCGCCATGGCCACCAGGCAGATGAAAACTGCCTGCCATTGCTGTCTTTGTTCACGTTGTTTGCGGTGGTGTTTGTTGTGTCAATTTCTGTGTTCGCCGTAACCCTCCTCTCAACCTTTACGCGGTTGTCACACGACAGCAGACATATCGCTTTGCTCAGCCATGTTTTTTTTGATCATTTTTGAAAGTAGAATGTTCAAATATTTGAGCCAAAAGCTCCAAATATCATACTTTCTTCTTCACAGAGCAAAATCCAAGGGCTTATGTCCCTTACACAATAACAAAAATTTAACAATAAATAATTTGTGACGGGTAAATAAAGCGACTTACTGGGAGCGACCAAAAAGACGTCCGATCAGACCAATAATAATAATAATAAATAAATAAATAAATAAATAAATAGAATAAAAAGAAATTCTTACGATGAGAGAAATAGTATTAAAGATAACAAAATTAATATAGGAATATAGTTAATAAAACAGCTTGTAATTATAGCAAGTGTTTAGAATGTATAACGCTTTAATAATTCCGACAATCAATGCCACTACTTCCCTCTGGATTAGTATTTTATTTATAAACCTCGAAATGATTAAAGGGAAAGTTTGAAAAGTAATGTTGACCTCACTGAGATTTGAACTCACAGTGTAGTGAGCCAGAACAAATACTGTAAAACATTAAATCCTACGCATTTAATAACTCTGCCAATTCACGACCTTTCCCTGACTAAAAAAAAAAGAAAAATACAAAACAAAAAGATTGTGAGATTCCAATTTTCTTTATACCTCTTCTATATTTACAGATATAAGGTGAATAGAAATTCTTTCCGTTAACAGAATATTGCTTCATATAAATCCTTTCCATCGATTATATCCCCCGCTCTTATTTCTCTGCAAAATTATTCGATTTTTGTTTGTTTTTTTGCAAATGCATCAGATATTCTGGTAGACCTCCTGATATAGATCGTTATGTAATTTTAGACACGCATTGAATAGAAATCAACGTCCATAAATTGGTGAAGGATATTGACAAAACAAAATGTTACTAGTGATTTCTAATATTCGTAATACCAGTGAAATGATATATAGAAAAAAAGTAGATTGTATAAAAAAGTAGATTGTATAAGTTATGGATGTATAACAGCTTATATATATATATATATATATATATATATATATATATATATATATATATATATATATATATATATATTAAAGATCGAATTTCCCAACTTGTATATTTCGATCGAACAGTTTTCAATTTATATATATATATATATATATATATATTTATATATAAATTGAAAACTGTTCGATCGAAATATACAAGTTGGGAAATTCGATCATTCTACCTGATTTGTTGTTCCTATACAGATCTCTATCAATTCAACTATTGTAATATCAGTCAAGAAGCATTAGATATGAGAACATCGATCTGCCTACCCTTTGTCATATAAATAAACGTCAGTGGAATTTTACACAAAGTAGGGGTATCTGTTGAAGATTTCTTGCATTAAGGTGTGCTACATATATATATATATATATATATATATATATATATATGTGTGTGTGTGTGTGCTTCCTTGTACACCCCTCCCCATATATATATATATATATATATATATATATATATATATAAATGAAAGTTAGAGTTAATAACTCATACTGAAACCATGTAATTAACAAGCTCAAAGTATAAATACTGACCATTAGTGGATTGGCAGTATCGGTAGAGGGTCGGACGCCATGCTTTCCAGCATAGTTACGTCCCTTTACAGTCTGAATCAAATCCCGCCGAGGTTGACTTTGCCTTTCATCCTTACGGGGTCGATAAAATAAAGTACCAGTAATGTACTGGGTAATTGCTGGCCTTGTGCCTAAAGTAGAAACAATTATAATAATATATGTAGTTAGAAACACAGTAAACCGTGTGTCTAATATTACGAGGGTGAAGAACCACAAATGTTTGAAGTATTTTACCATGAAGCAGACAGAATGATTAAATAAAATAAAATTATATTATACAAACCGCCTCAATAACTATTATATCTCTCGGACAGATTAGGGATTAATCTGTTTCGCCCTGAGTGTGTTTGTAACTGATAATCCACGGGCATCATCAGCGAGAGAATCTGATTAAATGCGACAAACACCTAGTACCAACGTTCACACAGAAAAAGGAATTCATCACCTCGTGTGCCGTAAGTCAAAAGTAGTGTGAATGTATTGGTTAGAAATAACAGTCCAACACACGCGACTTTATAAGCTCACCTCTTGAGGGAGCCGAAATATAAATGAAAGTTAGAGTTAATAACTCATACTGAAACCCTGTAATTAACAAGCTCAAAGTATAAATACTGAGCATTATAATAATATATAGTATCGGTAGATTGTTGGACGCTTTCTAGCATAGTTACGTCCCTTTACGGTTTGAGTTCAAATCCTGCCGAGGTTAACTTTGCCTTTCATCCTTACGGGGTCGATAAAATAAAGTACCAGTAATGTACTGGGTAATTGCTGGCCTTGTGTCTAAAGTAGAAACAATTATAATAATATATGTAGTAAGAAACACAGTAAATCGTGTGTCTAATATTACGAGGGTTGAAGAACCACATTTGTTTGAAATATTTCAAACAAATGTGGTTCTTCAACCCTCGTAATATTAGACACACGATTTACTGTGTTTCTTGCTACATATATTATTACATTACCTCCAGCATAAACATTTTTACATTAACTCCAATATGACCATCTTTGAATGCAACTAATGCGCCATATAATCTTTACATAACATAATAATAGCGTAGATATAAATGTTATCTGTTTTACCTTAATGCATGCTATTATTAACATTTGTGGCGTAATATGCCTGATATATTCACTTTTAGTTATACTCTTCTTATAACACCTTGCAACATTTTGATATCTTTTTACTGTAATATCATGTATATGTTTGCTATCATTGTACATCTGTATTACATTAATGCATGCTATTATTAACTTTTTTTGTGTAATATGTTTGATATACTCACTTTTTGTAACACTCTCTGTATAAGATCTTCTAATATTTGGCTATCTTTTCACTGTAATATCATTTTGTTACTCTTGTTTTTCAATATGATGTTACTGACACTATTAGTAATAATGTATCTTAATGAAGGTTTTAAAGACTAGGAATGTAATTACTTGTTTAAACACTGTGTATACTCCGCTGATTCCAGACAGTTGTCTGGAAGAAACGATCGTCAACAATTAAATACATCAATCAAAAAATTTAATTGTTTTGTATTTTGTATATATATATGTATATGTATGTATATATATATATAATATATTACTGTTGTGAAATATTGTGGCTTTTTTTGGTTGTAACTTCTCTGTTTTTTAGCCTAGGAAAATATATATATATGCCTACGTATATAATTACATGCATATATGTATTTATTTTCTGTTATTAATTGAGTTCTTTACACGAGGAATTAATATTGGTTTTGAAATAACTAATTAACCCGCGTGTGTTTTATATTTTACTCTTAATAATTCGGCCGGAGAATTATATTCCCATTTGCCCTTTATAGCATAACTTTCTGCATTTACTGCGGTTATGAGAAGCGGTTTTTATTCGGGTACAACTTCTGATTTAGCCTAAGAAAATATCTATATGCGAGTATAATTTATACAAGCATATATTTATGTTTTTATTTTTAATTGAGTTCTTAAACACGTTGGATTGATAATGTTTTCAAAAAAACTAATTAACCCGCGTGTATATTATTTTTTTTCCTCATTTCGTGGATCGTGGGTTGTCTCCCCTTCCCGCTTCGTGTCGCTATGATACTTCCTCAGTCAAAAACTGCTGGAATTTCAAATTTGGCGGTCATTCGAGGTGAGAGAGAGTAACTTTACGGACATGATTTTTGACAGCGGTAAGAAATTGTTTTCTTATATCAATGTTTAATGGCCTTCCACTGATGATTTATATTAGGCTCCCAAACTTGTAGAAAACTTATAATGAAACAATTGTTTGGAAAGAGAGATATACTTTAACTTTAATTATATTTCATAAAATAATACAACTGGTTTTTCCACATTATACATATTGTTAGCACCCCAAACAATTAAATTGGGTTTATATTTTAATATAACCTTATGTTTGTTGAGTGAGATGGTTACCAGTCAGAGTTTAGCTTTAAACTATCTCTGTTATTGTATTAAATATATATATATATATATATATATATATATATATATATATATATATATATATATATTGTTTATCTCTCTCTCTCTCTCTCTCTCTCCTTCTATCTCTCTTTCTCTCTCCATTTCTCTCTCTCTTTATCTCTTTATATATATATAACCTAGTCTGGGGTTTAATCTCAGCTAGGATTCATACTAAGGGGTCTTACTAATATATATATATATATATATATATATATATATATATATGTACGCACGCATGTATATAAGATTTAATATAGAAATGGCCTCTACAAGACTAGAACTGTTTCATTCGAAGGAAATGATTCGAAAAGCCTTGATGACTTCCTTCGAATGAAAAAGTTCTAGTTCTTTAGAAGCCATTCTATATTAAATCTTGTATATAATCTGCTATGTTTTGAGTAACTTACTTACTGTGGTTGCCCCCGATTGAACTCCCCCCCCCCCACATATATATATATATATATATGTGTGTGTGTGTGTGTGTGTATGTATATATATATATATATATATGAATAAAATTAGTCCGTCATCAGTGATCGTCTAACCGTCATTGGTAATTCTTCGCATTAAAGATCATATACCTCTAGCTGGTGCGAGCAATAACTAAAAAAATTTATTGGGATACGTAAAATAGGGTGAAGCGAGCGAGACATGTAAACAGAGATGGTAATGCAACGGAAAGAGAGGAAGAGGAGAAAGAAGTCCGTGATATCTGTGAACTTTAGTTCGATCAAATCATAGACGAGGAAAGATAAAGACCGTCCGAGCTGAGTGAGATATAAGCGAGAAAAGTATTTCACACAGGTCAAACAGGAGGAAGTGAGAGAGGGGGGTAGCAGAGAGTGAGTGACTGGCAACTGAAAGAGAGTGACTGGTAGAGGGGGTAAAATGAAGGTGAGAGATACCGAGAAAGGAGAAGCAGTAAGAAAGAAACATTATATATATATATATATATATGAGAGAGAGAGAGAAAAGGCGAGGTTGGAAATAGCACGGAAAATATATTTTAGGGTTTGTTTTTTTGGCGAGGGAGGGGTTCCTTTCTTTGATTCGTCAAAGTAACATTATTGAAAAGGTGACATTATTGAAAACATGAGAGGAACAATCCTTTTAAAAAAAGAGTTTATGATGTATATAAAGTATAACCGGTTTCGATGTATTATTAAAATTCATCTTATCAAATGTTGAGTATTACAATTAAAAAGAATTCATAAGAATTAAAAACTTAAGTCCCCTTCTGAGAAAGGAAGATGTAAAAAAAACTTACTCCAACACTTAATTTTAAATATTTAATTTTTAGTTTTTAATTCTTATTAATTCGTTTTAATTGTAATACTCAACATTTAATAAGATAAATTTTACTAATACATCGAAACCGATGATACTTTATATACGTTATCTTTTTTTAAAAGGAATTGTCCCTCTCATTTGTTCAGCAATGTCATCTTTTCAATAATGTCACTTTGACGAACTAAAGGAAAAAAAAAAACCAAAAAAAAACCAGACCCTAAAATATATTTCCCGTGCTATTTCCAACTTCACCTTTTCTCGATATCCAGTTTTGTATAGAACCTTACTTCCCTTTTCTAAAATATATATATATATATATATATATATGTGTGTGTGTGTGTGTGTGTGTGTGTGTGTGTGTGTGTGTGTGTGTGTGTGTGCAATAGAAATGTCTGTGGGGCGGAATAAGGAAAGAGACGTCTAGTGTAGCTCGTTCAAAAGCGTTAACTTCTAACGACTTTCAACAATAAAATAAAATTGGTTCCACTTATCAACGGCTTTAAGGTTAAAAATAAAAACAAACATCTTTAAACAAAGTAATAACTGCATGAATACCCCGGTTTCGGAGAGCCTGTGAAAGCCATGGGCAGTACTCTACATAACTTACCTATAAATAACAATAAAAGCAATAGATTGTTGCTTCGGAGTATAACCAACAAAACAAAGTAAATACACTTAATTCTATGAATTAAGAAATAAAAGAAACAATGTTGAATTGTTAATACTTCACAAATTTTATTTTTCTCTCAAGGATCATAAAAGCAACTTTGAATGTAAACCTCCATTAGAGTAATTAATACAACAAAATCTGAAATAGGAAAAATAGTAAAACAAATTTTCGACATTAATTAAATTCTGAAGAATTTCTGTCTTACTCTTATGGAATAGCCGGAACTTTCTCTTAATCCAGTTCAATAGAACATATAACAAACAAAACTAATTCATACAGTTTAACATTATAGATTATTGCTAATTTATTTCAATGGGTTGCTCCAAAAAGCATTAGATTTTACCCTAAAGTACTTATAGACCAATGCTTCTGAGACTGATATTATGTATGCAAAAAGAATTGGCTGTATTGATTCACAAAAGTGATGGTGCTTCATTCGATGCCAGAATAATCTTGATAACATTACTTGCCTTAAAAAGTGAATTATACGAGGACGATGACATATTAATCCTTAGAAATAAAAATAATTAAGGTGAAAGAGTTTTAAAAAATCCTTTTTAAATTATACAAACAATTGTATTTAAATATCACAAAAGACACCAACAATAAAATAGTAAATTGTTAGACATTACTTTAACATCGGATATTCGAAAACATAATCCTTATAGAAAGCCTAATTAAACACTCTCATACATTAACAAAATACCGAATTACTCTTCTTCTATATTTAGAAGAGTAATATTCAGTTTCCGCCGTATATCTTCCAACATAATTGTATTTAACTGTAACATTTGAACACAATAACCCCAATAATCACAAAATTAGAATATATACAGAACTTTGTATTACACTGTTGATGTAAGCTCTTGTATAACCAAAATGTTTTGAAGTTAATAGAAATAAATTTTCCCAAGGCAAAATAAAGAATCTGTAACTTAAGCTTCATTGGAATCTATTATTCTACAACTGATAATGTCTCTATACAATTAACTGTCATTAACAGAAACTTGTGACCTCATCAATTAATAACAACACTATAGAATGTAATTGCATTCATACAATATAATAATTTCATTTGTCACATAGTATATTGCAAATTGCTGCCAGCAATTAATTCGTTTACCGACAATCTACGATATAAATGTAACGCGACAAACTGATGCAGTTCCCGACTAACTCAGGCTCTGCTCCACGCTAGGCTGAGGAAGGCAAACTCACCAAATATCGGTCGTTCTCCAACAGGTTTGTGATCGAGCCTGTAGCAGTGGAGACTTCTGGTGCCCTTAACCCTAGCCCTCCAACCATATCTGCATAAATAGAACTATAACACACCGGTTTGAAAATCTGATATTATTTCGACCAAATATACTTTGGTTTTAAAATTGAAAGATTGTATGTTTATACAAAAGTACACATTTTGGGGTTTGAAAGAGATTTAGCTTTACTCAACTGAGAAACGAGCCAGCATTTTCGTCGAAGAAAATGCGCTCAATTATAAATGAGATATGATATTGTTTTGAAGGCAGATAGCCGAGTTCATTAAAAAAGACACCAACATTAAAACAAAGGAATATAATGAAAATTTTCTAAGTTACTAAAATAGAGCAGGGTCATTACCATGTGCTTTTTGCAGCATTAACATGGAGTTTACGAATAATGTGTTCTCTTTGGTTGCGCGGTTTTAGGCATTGTTACAATATAATGATTTTAAATAATTAAAAGCTCAAACAATGCATATAAAAATTAAAACGTAGTGTTTTGTTCTAAGTCTTCAGTCTGAAGAGACTTTCAACAATGAATATATGTAAGATGTTATTTTTCACGCCAAGAACTTTTTAGTGTTGGTTAAAGGTCGATGTTTGAAAGAGCATACGTTTTAGTAGAAGTCATTCTATAATTTGTTTAAAGTTTAAATCTCACACTTAAGAGATAAAAAGAAAAATAGATCTTAAAATCTATAATCTCTTCCTTTAACTTTAACAGCTTTTACAAAGACTTCAAATAATGCCTATGCTTTTCGACACTTTGAACGTTAACCAACTCTAAAAAGTTCCTGGCGTGAAAAAGCAAAAGAGATCTTATATACGCTGATAAATGTCTCTTTAGACTGAAAATTTTAGAGTAAACAAGTTTTAATTTTTTATACGTATTGTTTTGCGCCTCTAATCATTTGATATCAAAGCACCCCCACCCCCCACCCCCACATATATATATGTATATATATATATATTAATAAATGGAAAAGAATGAAACGAAATTTCATTTATCACTCTTAGTACGGATGATACCTAAATATAAGTATGTATACGTACATACATATATGTGTACAGACGCACAGTAGTATGTATATATATATACATACATGCAGACATATATATATGTACGTATGGATTTACCGAACATTTATTATAATGTTCGGTTTGTTTGTAAACAAACATCCCGAATTACGCCGTACAGTGCTCGGTAACCATCGTCGCCCTTTTGTTCAACACTGACACAGGAACGATGTACTAGTTTCAAGCTTATTAGCTATCGTCAGCATCCTATACCTTTCTGTCAGATGATTGAACGTCTGAAATTATATACTTTCCTTATGCATATTAACGGCTGAGCAGCCTAATTTACATATCGAGTGAGTTAGTCGGCTGGGCATACCGAAAACGATAAATGGAAAAGAATGAAACGAAATTTCATTTCTCACTCTTAGTACGGCTGATACCTAAATATAAGTATTTATCATTATTTTCAGTACACCTTCTAGGAGGTCCTGTAAGAAGCAACCCTCCCTAATTGATCCGGCTGATTCTCCAAACAAGAGCAGTAGACCTCATGGATGTTATCTAACCATCTTGCTCGGCTTCAGCACCTCTGTATCCTGCCGGTTCGTTTCGCCCGTAAACTCTCTCCACTGATTCTTTCGTGAAATATTCTAACCACATAATCTCTCAATTCGGAGAAGTAGCGGCTCTACCTGGAATGATCGCATGATCTCCGAGCTACGCGTTCTATCAAGTAATTGTTTCTACTTTAGGCACAAGGCCAGCAATTACCCAGTGCATTACTGGTACTTTATTTTATCGACCCCGTAAGGATGAAAGGCAAAGTCAACCTGCGTTCTATCAAGTAATGTTACTCAAAAAGCCCTTCGCGGAGGACCCCATTGCGGCAGCTTGCGTATGCAATCGTATTATTTCGGTCATTACTCAAGATTCACGACGACAGGTAAGGGCCGGCACGAACACTGAATTGAAGATAGCGAGTTTGGCTTTTACACCTATCTCCTTTCTTCTGATAACCGAATGCTTAGGCCGGCGCATTACTGCACCTGCTATTCCTTTACTTAATTCTCTGTTTCGTTTTCTATTACCTTCGCTTTTATTTTATCCTCGCATCATTCTCAAACTTATCAATTTATTAATAAATCCTCTTTTCCATTTTCTCGCGAATGTCTTGTTGTGCTGAGAGAACGAGATAGAGAGAGAAATAGAGAGTGTGGGTGAACGAAATACAGGCGTTACGAATACTATGTGCGTCGTAATGTTTAATAGAATAAGAGAAAGCAAAAGTGGGGAAAAGGGGAATTAGAGAGACAATGATTCATAGACAAAAGTCGGAGAGAGAGAGAGGGAGGGGGAGAGAGAGAAATGGTGAGAGAGGAGGAGGTGGAGGATAGGGACGCGTGGAAAGAGGCAGATAGCTTGAAGTAGCGAAAAAGTGTTTTGAACCAGCATTACATTACTGTTGCTAAGACAACAGTGTTTACTTAAACGAGACAACTGCCATATTTCTTTTGTAATGTTTATATATGTAAGTAATATGACGACACACGTTAATACAATATTTCTATCAAATTTCCTAACATGTTTTAGAGGATTTCAATGACCAGCTTCTCTCCATTTCATCTACTTCAACTGATACATTTTCGGTGTTTTAAACTCAGTAGGTTTATTCTCGTTCCTACGGAAACACCATGCATATGAATAACATGTAATATCTATGCAAATTAGGTTGTGGTATTAGTAGAATCATTACAGAGTAGGATCAAGTGCTCCGAGACATTCGGTTACGATCCTTTAAGTTTTAAGGTCAACTTTGCCTTTCATACTTTCGAGATCGATAAGATAAAGCATCAGTAAAATACTGGGACCGATTTAATTGACTTTCCTATAAACACAAATTGTGGACCTAGTTCCTAAATTCGAAATCAATATGCATATGCAAATCGCGGTAAATTTTTATGAACCCACTGGCAGTATGGCTAAAGCTTCTGACAAAAAGCTTTAAGGCATTTAGTTACGAATTTCTACGTTCAAATCCAGCCGTGCTCAACTTTGCCTCACATCCTCCCGGAGTCGATAAAATAGAATGTCAGTCAGGTACTGGAGTTGATGAATTCAACTTTGCTCCACCCCCAAATTTGGTGGATTTTGAGTCTAAATTGAATATATATATATATATATATAGTAATAATAATTAAATGTATACATACACATATCTTCCTGTTTTCCTTCGGTTGCAACGTTTTTCAAAATATTTACTTCTGCGTTCACAAATTGATTTTTTTCAGTTTCAGAAGATCCTGTTAACGGGATCTTCTGAAACTGAATATATATATATATATATATATATATATATATATATATATATATATATATATGTGTGTGTGTGTGTGTATTTATATATATATACATACATCTGTATGTTGTTGACGGTTGAAAGAAAAGAGTACTCAATAGTGAAGTAGAGTTTTATTCATTTTATTAAGGATAAATTGTGAATCATGTTGTTCTTGAGTTCCACCTGTTTATCACAGCGTCGTCAGAGAAGCGAACCGCCACAATTTTGAGAACTTGAGCTCAATGGCAGTATCGACAGACCTTCGTCTCTGCTTCTTCTTATTAGCCCACGTATTCCTGCAAGTGAAAGAAGGAGGACTTATTTCGAAGCCAAACATTTAAGCCTCTTTCTTTGCTCTCATAATATCTTTAATCCCTTGCGTGAACCAGCGCCACACCAAACCGATTTCGCCCGCAGCATTTAACAGCTGAGGCAGAAGCTGCCGAGCTGAACAGTCTCCACCCCACTTCAACGCCCTCAGTTTGATTGGGGAGTTCTCTGAATTTGGATACAGCAATATCTGCATAGTTTCTCCTCCTGATCTCTTTGACAGCCAGCGCTTCCTACATTATATTGTAGGTCGAGCTGGATCTACTAATTATGTGGCTTTTCTTAGCTTTAGTTAGTCTCAGGCTGCAGATAACTAGAGTGGAATCAGTTTACATCTTGTCCCTTCTCTTAACACTAACATCCAGACCAGAGTCAAAGAGATCAGAGACAATAACATAATCAGTAATTGATCTCAGTTCCCAATTCCCATATCAACAATTCGGAATTCATGCCAACCCTTACCTGTGGTCATGTGGTCATGAATCTTGAGTAATGACGTATGAAAATGATGGCGAATACAAGTGACAGAGGTTTCTGGAGGAACGTTACTCGATGCAGTGCGTAGCTCGGAGCCCTGGGGGGTCGCTCCAGGTAGATTAGCTACTTCTTCAAATCGAGGGATCAAAGCCCCAATACTACGGACATGCGTTTAGAACGTATAAGAAAGGATTATAAACAAACCCGAGCGGCGAGAGAGCAAAGGGTAGAACTCGAGCAAAATGGTTGAATAACATCCATAGCTTGGCTGGTCTTCCTTGATGGTCCAATCAGATTAATTGGAAACGGTTGCTTCTGACAGGGCCTAGTGCAAGGCATGCTTGAAGACTCTGCTCCCATGAACCTCGCAAGCATAAGCAGACGTAGACAAAGAAGAAGTCTATACAATGCTGTGCATATGTTTCAATTGTTATCGTATATTTGAAGAAAATTAGACATTACATGAAAATAATCAATTTCAATCAGCTAGTCAATCCTGCAGCATTTTTATGTATGAGGTAGTATCATGAGGTAGGTTACTATGAAGTATATTTACATATGGTTTTCCTTTTTAATCTAAGCAGAAGGAAGCATTCATTTACATTATCCTCCATTTTATTGGAGTAATCTAATTTTCCTTTCCCTCACTTAACAAAACTATATCCTGTAATACATTTTAGGTACAAATGTGACTACTCCACTATCGTATACATAGACTAATCTTCAGTCCATTAGTAGAGTTGCTGCTATCGCAAGTCCTTTCAGATGATTGTCTCCACTTGAAAAAATGTACGTAATTTTCATGTCGCATAAGATGTGTATATATGAATATTTATACATAAATAGAAATACGCAGTATACTTACAGACGTGTACGCCATTCTCTCTCTTTGTCTAGCTCTCTCTGTATGTATATATATGTGTATATAAATGTGTGTGTAAGTGGGTGGATGTGTGTGTGTTTGTGGGTGTTATATTACTATAGGTAGCACCAGTTTAAGCAAACATATTTCGATTTTGATCTAAGCATTTGATAAGCAAATCAGCACCAGTGTCATGGCCGATCACAATCGATTAAGAGCTCAAACTGATCATTTGCAAACACACACACACACACACACACACATTCACACACACAGACACACACACAGACACACATACACATATACATATATACATACATACATATATATATAAATATACGCATATATATATATATATATATATATATATATATATATATACTAGCAGAAGTGCCCGGCGTTGCTCGGAGTTTAATTGCTTTAAAGTACTCTTAATGATTCCACTCAATTATGATTATTGAGGCAAAGAAAGTAAAGGTAAGCAAGGAAGCAGGGTAGCGAAACATTTCAATTGAACAGTGAATAAGTAGAAAGTGAGTACTAAGTAAGTTGTATGAAGAATGCACGTCAAATAGTAGGTCAAACCTGTAAACCAAGCCCGTCTGAGTTATAGCACAAAAGAGCGTAAAGAGGGGCGATAATTTGGAGCACACTCGAAAAAATAATCATCAAAATCGGACGTTCCTGAAAAAAGTTTTTTTTCTCATATTGCTAAAAAACAAAGAAAAAAAATTACAAAAAGGACAACAATAAAATATGTCTTTGTTGAGATTCAAGTAAATAAATGCTTAAGTGTCGTTATGACTACGTTTGTTGTTGTATAAATTCATCTGTTGCTTTTGAATATTTGTTATTTGATGTAAAATGTAATGGCCAAATACCGGTCGCTCTTCAACAGGTTTGCAGTCGTACTCCTGGCAGTGGAGACTTCTGGTGTCCTCGGCCCCAGGGCTACCTCCTTACTCACCACCATAGGCGCTGAGCTGGCCAGCCACTGGTGTGAGCCCCGCGAGCTGGAGTGGATTTTCCAGCGCGACTCCCTTGCCGTCCTCCGGGGAAACGCCTTCTCCATTCTGTCCGCCGGAGCTGTGGGTTGGCCCCATTGCGTACCGTTGTAGTTGTTGTATACAGATATTAACTCACTTAGAAAATGTTTTGAATGAAATGTATTTAGTTTTATCGGCTTTTTAAGTTTTGTTATTTGATGCATGAGCGTCGTTATGACTATGTTTGTTGTTGTATAAATTGATGTGTTGCTTAGTTTTTAAAGTTTATTCCTGAACGAAGTTTTGTCGCTATTAGAGTTGCAGAGGAGATTGAGAGGGGAGTAGAGGGAGGGATGAACCTTTTAAAGAGAGCTGCAACATGTATGTAGTTTCATCGATTTTTGAGGGTAGTAGAGAGAGGGTTACCGCATGTATTTAGTTTTATCGATTTTTTTCATAGAAGCAGGACATTTTTGGCAAAGTTTATTACGCTTTGACCATCGTTGGTAAATTTGGAGCACAGCGGAAAAAAAAATCATCAAAATCGGTAGAGAAATGGAGAAATGCATAAAAATCATACACACACAGACAGACATCTTCCGTTTTATATATATATATATATATATATATATATATATATATATATATACACACACACAAACACTCACACACAGAGGCACGCACGCACACACACACATACACACACGCACACACACACGCGCACACACACACACACACACACACACACACACACACACACACACACACACACACACACACACACACACACACACACACACACACACACACACACACACACACACACACACACACACACACACACACACACACACACACACACACACACACACACACACACACACACACACACACACACATATATATATTAGATCGTTCGGTCGAGTTATTAGTAGGTACTCATAGAGCACTTTGTGACAATACAATTTAGAGTAGACACATCAACATCTGTTACTTTCAATACAGCTGTGTCTTGTACACGAGACATTTTTATATTCCTGTTCTCTTAACACTTTCTTGGTGTAGCAGGTCTAGCGCAATTTGTTATTCGCTTCGACATATTCGTTTAGCCATGTTGAATCGTTCGACATGGCAATCAGAGAACACTTTATATTGCTTGGTGATTAGCTGCTATGTCACCACTTTGGCAGTATCGGTAGAGGGTCTGACGCTATGCTTTGCAGCAAAGAGTTACGCCCCTTTATGGTTTGAGTTCAAATCCCGCCGAGGTTAACTTTGCCTTTCATCCTTACGGGGTCGATAAAATAAAGTACCAGTAATGCACTGGATAATTGCTGGCCTTGTGCCAAAAGTAGAAACAATTATTTGGAATGTAGCTCACCACACACCACCTCCAAGTGTGTGGGTATGAATGTAAGCATGTATGTAAGCATGTATGTATGTATGTATGTATGTATGTATGTATGTATGTATGTATGTATGTATATATGTTTTCTGTATTGCATTCAGGAATTGCGAGCATGGTGTTTACATCCGATATCGAATCTCAGGCAGCATATTTAACATCAGGCGCTTTGCTGCGAAGACAAAAGTATTTACATCAATCATAAGATAACTCTTGTATGGAGATAATTGCGATCTTGTAGCGCACACAGAGAGTGATATGCAGCACATTTTGAATGCATTTTCTGACGCTTGCACTGCCCTAGGTCTGACTGTCAGTCTCAAGAAAACCGTCGTCATGTACCAACCTGCTCCTGGTAAGCAGTACACTGAACCAAACATCTATGTGTATGGCAAACGACTTGGAGTGGTTGATCAGTTTGTCTACCTGGGAAGCACTGTCAATCGATACAGCAACCTTGACAGTGAAATCTCACTTAGGATTAGGAAAGCAAGTGATGCTTTCGGAAAGCTAGACAGGCGACTCTGGGGTCGGCGAGACATATGCAGGAGGACAAAGGTAAAGGTGTACAGGGCATGTGTGCTCTCTTGTCTTCTTTATGCCTGCGAGACCTGGGTCACATATCGACACCACCTTAAGCAATTGGAGCGTTTCCATCAGATGTGTCTCAGACGGATCCATGGCGTTCACTGGAGGGACCACATCAGTGATGTCTAGATTTTGGAAAGCTCTATGTGTGACAGTATAGAAGCTCTTGTGCTTAAGCAACGACTCCGTTGGAGTGGTCACCTTGCCAGGATGAAGGATTCTAGAATACCAAAACAACTCTTTTATGGAGAGTTGGTTAAAGGAAAACGACCGCCACATAAACCAAAAAAGAGGTATAAGGATTCCTTGAAAGCCTCTCTGAAAGACGGTAACATCTCTGCTGATACATGGGAGAATATTGCTGCTGATCGTAATAAATGGAGAAAGACTGTATATGAGGGAAAAGTTTCTTTTGAGGCATCTCGAATCGCATACGAGAAAGTAAAGCCGGATGTGAGGAAGGGCATTGCTGTTGCACTTCCAGACGGCGAGGGTCCTCCTATGGTGCTGACATGCAGCGTATGTGCGAGACTCTGCCTAAGCAAAGCTGGACTCGAAAGTCATCTTCGCAGTCATAAAGTAAGACCAGTGGTTGACTACCAGGCTGCTGTTGGAGATGCTACTCATCATGCTTGCAAAACATGTGGTAGAGAATGTAAATCAGCAGGAGGGCTCAAGCGACATGCAAAAGTACACGAACTCCTACCACAGCCGACTATTCCCAGTAAATGTTTTGGATGCCGACTCTGTGCAAGACGTTTTAGATCATTGGCTGGGCTAAAAAGCCACATTCGATCGCAGCGCTGTTAGTTGCTATCGTGTGGGTGTGTGCGTGTGTGTGTGTGTGTGTGTGTAGATATGCTTATGTGTGTGCGCGTGTGTGTATATATATATATGTATATGTATATTATTATTGTTGTTGTTGTTGTTGTTATTGTTGTTATTATTATTATTATTATTATTATTAATGTATGTGTGTGTGTATATGTGTGTGTGAGTATGTGTGTGTGTGTGTGTGTGTGTGCGTATATATGTATGTATATATATATATATATATATATATATATATATATATATATATATATATATTTTTTTTTTTTTCTTTCTCCTCGTGCAATGGCCATACTCGATAACGAGGGGGCAGCCATCATGTATATATGTATGTAGCACTCAGGTCGCTCCTGAGTGCTACTGGTGTATGGGGCCTATGTTCTTAGAGCCCAGCAATACGGATGCAAAAGGTGGGCCATTTGCACGCATCATAACAAGCAAGTGAAAAGTTTCATCAGTATTGTATCCGACGCAACCTGAAGTTGTTCTCTTATATACCTGATGATGCTGTATTTGAGAAAGCAGACAGCGCCAGTATTGAGAGGAGGATTTTTATGAAGTAGATGCTATGGGCTGGTCATGTGGTAAGACGACTGACTAAACAGCAATTTTATGGGGAGCTGACCAGAGACAAAAGGCCACAGCATAAACCAAAGAAGCGATTTAAGGATGTCATAAAAGACAATCTTAAATCTCTGAAGATTGATATGGAGAAATGGGAGAAACTGGTTGCTGGCCGTATATCGTGGAGAAAGATAATCAAATATGGATGTGATGTCTTTGAGAGAAAGCGAGTGGAGCACGCTGTTTTGAAGCGTTCATTTCCTAAACAGGACTCAAGTGCACTGTCTGCAAAAATTCAGCAGAAATTGAGGTGCAATGTATGTGGCCGGTGTCTTCTAACAAGAGCTTGTTATGTTAACCATCTGAAATCACACGAGCCAGGGAATAATTGAGTCAACCGTGAGATGGTTCTACCGCCACACATTCCACGGTACATTTGCTGTGAGTGTGGCTTAATTCGCAAGTCAGCGGGTTGACTGACCAGACATGGTAAAATGCATGAAGACACACCCTAGCCAGTTTCACCAGGGGGCAGACAGTTCAGGTGTCACATCAGTGGACGTTCCTGCAAAGCAAAAGCAGGTCCGAAAAGTCACCTGCGTGCACATGATCGTGCAATGTTCAATGAAGAAATGACACTCTTCTGACAAAAAGTAGCAATTAACATGTATGTATGTATGTATGTATGTATTGAGTCCGTAATTGGAATATTATCATTTGATTGTATGTGTGTAGGCATCCATATGTATGTGTATGTGTGTATATACATGTGTATGTATGTGTGTAGACAGGCATCTATGTCTGTGTGTATGTGTGTGTATGGATATATATATGTCTATGTTGGTGCTACTGGTAACATGCATCCCAGTACAACCTGTCCCATGGTCGGGTCGTTGGCGACTAAACTGGCAACCCCACCAAGCTTTCTTGGTGAGGAGGGTGACTTTGGACATCCTGCAGGACTAAAAACAAAACCTGTCAAAGGGCAAAGGAGCTCTTAAGAGTCAATGGCCATCCAAAATCACCAGGAGAGATGACCCCTAGCCTTTGTCAAGGCAGAATTCTAGGAGAAGGAAAACTCTGATATAACACCTGCAACCCTGATGGTATCCAATGATGTTGACTTGTTATTCTTTTTGGTAAATAACATCTTGGTTAAGAGAGTGGGACTGGCTTTGTGCAGTGCCTTTGCTCACTATAAAAGCTTCACGGCACAGGCATTGCTTTATATCTGGAGATCTCTCTGCACTTGTCCTCACATGGTACCATGGGCCCAGCACTATGTGTCAATAATTGTCACAAGTGTAGTGTTTGTACCAGAGTTTTCATGTCGCAGGCTGGACTAAATAGTCACACTCGTTCAGCGCATCGGTAGGGGTTCTCCTACATGGATATAAAGTAGTGGCCGTACTCGAAAACGAGTTGGCAGCCACCATGTATGTATGTATGTATGTATGTATGTATGTATGTATGTATGTATGTATGTATGTATGTATGTATGTATGTATGTATGTATGTATGTATGTATGTATGTATGTATGTATGTATGTATGTATGTATGTACGTATGTATGGATGCATGCATGCATGCATGCAGGTATGTATGTATGTATGCATGTATGTATGTATTATGTATTAATTATATATGTATATACATACACAAACGGCTGAAGAGAAATGAAGCAAGCATGCTCCGTTGGATGTGAAATGTCAATGTGCTTGAACGACCAAGCATAGACGAGTTGAGTGAGAAACTGTGTATAAGAAGGATAGGCTGTAGTGTGCGGGAGAGAAGACTGCGTTGGTATGGACATGTGATGCGCATGGAGGATGACCGCTGGGTAAAGAAGTGCCAAGTAATCCTAGTAGATGGAAGACGCAGAGGAAGACCACAAAATACATGGGCGGAGGTAGTGAGAGCTGACCTCATATCGCTGAACCTCACGGAGGAGATGACAAAGGAACGTGGCGAATGGAGAAATGCCGTGATTAATAGGACCCGTCCCACCCTTACAAGCAGAGAAAAGCGGACGTAAAATGATGATGAAACACTGAGTGAGATACTTGTAACATGAACACAGCTTACAGAAATATTAATTGGGAAACTCTTGTATGTTTATTATACATATGCATATCTTATGCGTATGCATATACACTCCTATGATGAACCATGTTAAGTTAGTGCTACTTCTAATTCCAATTTTATATAATGGTTTCTACTTTTTGGCACAAGGCCAGCAATTACCCAGTACATTACTGGTACTTTATTTTATCGAGCCCGTAAGGATGAAAGGCAAAG
>OZ024741.1:182036052-182056052 GCA_964016885.1 Eledone cirrhosa
ATACTGAGAGTGAAGAAAAGCAAATAAGTGTAAAGAAAAAAGTAAAGTAAATTAAATTCAACGACCTAGGTGTCAGGCTATTGTTAGGCGAGAATAAAATAAAGAAAGAAAGAAAGAAGTAAATAAATAAATAAATAAATAAATAAATAAATAAGGAAATAAGTAAGAGAACTAGGTGGGACGGATAAGGCAAGGACCCTTTTAAGAGGTATAAGTACGTAAATGATACGGTGACGGGTCAACAAAAGGGGCCAAAATACTAAAGAGACTACCACGAAATAAACAATAAAGGTTTCCATCCCGGGCCAGCAACGACCCAGTGCAGCAAAGTGAACTTGTACGAGATAATAATTCTGAGTCCCGAGAAAAATATATACTAATGCTAACTCTAAAAGATCTAAAACAAGCTACATTAAAGTTCGTACGAAATAAAGGTAGAATACGGAGAAATAAATTCAGAATCCACCCCGCCCAGAAGAAAAGCGAAGCAAGAAATACTGAAACGAAAAAATAAGGCATAAGTGCCACTAAGAAATATAGAGGGCACAGAGAATAGTGGGAGCGGTCGGAAAAAGGGGGAAAGTATCCGGGGTCTAAGCCAACTGCTATAAAGGGCGGAGTCCGCCAAATCTATCAAAGACTAGGGGAGGGGGGGTACTAAGGCTACATGGAGCCAAAGGGCAGCCTCGGGTGGGCGAGAAAAGACGCCGACAAAGGAGAAGAGCTGGGGTAGAAGGACAAAGGAGAGAGGGGGGAAGGAAATAAAGGAAGCGATAAAAGAATACAAAGAAGATCTTACGTCTTCCTTGGCAAGCAGGGGTTACCCATTGCAAAATCGGCAACTGGGGTGTTATAGCCCTAGTCTACCCCCCCGGGTCATTATGGGGTTTGAGGGCGAGGTAAGTCCTACGCAATCTATGTTTACATGCAGTAACCAGTTCATCTTTCTTGTTTAGGAGTTGGTCCGTCGAAAACAGCATTTGTAAAGTTTCCTCCGAGCATAAATTGCACGGACGGCGTCCTCCCGTGTAAGAATTGGCTCTGGACAGTAATCTCCAAGTGAGATCATAGGTGATGTTGTTGTCCTTGAGGTCCCATATGTGGCCCGAAAGTGTAGTGGCGTGACGCCGGGCCGGGTTTCGGAAGGTATGTCTATGTTGGTATAGCCGGGTCTTGAAGTCACATGCGGTAAGTCCTATATAGGCTTTGTTGGAGGTATCCGTCCTCACGTTGCACTGGTAGATCACATTACGGTCTCTGCATCTATTGTCGAGTGGGCAAATAGATCTATCCGGGCAGTTACACTACCTGGTCGGTTCTCCACTGCTAATTAGGTTATTTCTGCCATCGGGGTTGAGTTTTTTGTTGTTAGAGGAGACGATGTTTTGTGCGAAGTTTGGTGTAGTGCTGTAAGAGAGTTTGATGGTATTTTTGTTAATTATGTTGTGGTAGCGGTGTTGTAATGGGAAGTGTTTTTCAATGAGCCTAAAGAATAGTTTCCCGATGGGAGTAGTCACCTCTGCGTTGTGGGGAGGATTGAACCATGTTACATTGCGTGAGCGGCGGTGTCTCCTGCTGGTTCCGCTAATGGGAGCTGGACAGTAGGATATTTCCTCCCGGAAACCACTCCGCTTGAGGGCCTGATTGTAATAAGGCGCATGTTCATCGAATATCCGCTCATTAGCTGACAAACGGGATATGCGGAGGGAGATGTTTTTGACCAGGTTGTTTGTGATGTTCCTAGGATGGTTTGATCGGCGGTGGATGTAGTGCAGATTGTCATTAGGTTTCCTGTATGGGTAGTACAGGTCGTTTTCGAGGTCGAGGGTTACGTCCAGGAAGTTTACTCGGGTCAGGGACGTTTGTAGGGTTATTTTAAATCCCCAGTCGCGGAAGAATCTGATTAATTGTTTCCGGACCCGATCTGTACTACTGGGGTTGTACCCTTTTCTTCACATTAGGTTTCCTGTATGGGTAGTACAGGTCGTTTTCGAGGTCGAGGGTTACGTCCAGGAAGTTTACTCGGGTCAGGGACGTTTGTAGGGTTATTTTAAATCCCCAGTCGCGGAAGAATCTGATTAATTGTTTCCGGACCCGATCTGTACTACTGGGGTTGTACCTTTTCTTCACTCTCAGTATTTTTTCTTTCCTATTTCTACCCCCCATTGTTCTACCTACCGTTCCGACTTCCTCCCCCTCCCCCTCCCCTGTATCTTCTTTGACCTCATGCCCAGCTGTAGCTGGCACTACCAACGCTTGATTGGGTCTACTCCACCCCCTCCCCTCTTTCTCCTACTGGCAGGTTTAGCCACCATCTCCCCTACTAATTTGCAACCACAGAATTACTACTGATTTTTGACAATCACTTTGACCATATATGGAATTACCCCTTGAGAAGATCGGCTATTTAAATACCAGGATAAATTTTCATTTAGTCCAGAATTAGCCGTCGAAACGGCTTGAGCTCAGCTGTCGGGGTCTTACTGGTTCCTATTACCCACTCTACTACCTCAAGTATTGAGTACTTTGGTGCGTTATGGTCCACCTGGTTCCTTACCACATTTCCTTCGTTATATTATATATATATATATATATTATATATATATATATATTATATATATATATATATATATTATATATTGTTATACTTTGGGAGGGTCATGTTGCCAATAAGAAACACACGCACCAGTTGCTTTCATTTCAATTCATTATATATTTATAAATTTATAAATTTACAAATCTACAAACTTATAAATTTCTGGTTGGTGTGTTTCTTATTGGCAACATGACCCTCCCAAAGTATAACAATATCGGTTTCAACACACGATTTTAGATAAAGAATCTTGCTACACAAATTCAGAAACGAAATATATATTATATATATATATATATATATATTATATATATATATATATATGTGTGTGTATATATATATATTATAAATAAGACAGACTGTTTTATTCGTACATGTACGTATTTCGAAGATGCAAGGGTGGGTATATAATAACCCCCTTAGCATGTTTTCACAAGATGGAGTGACATGTATTTTCCAATCCATTGATATGTTACTGGTTTAACGTGGTGTTAACATCGCTGTCAAGTACCAACTTTCATCCACTGAATAATATATATATACAGTCTATACACGGATATATGTCACATATTTCTCCACAGTAAGACGACGTGAAAACTAGCTTGGAAATAAGTCCTCCTGTTTGCACTTGCGATAAAATGAAGTGCGAAAAGCGCTGCAGATAAAGTAAAAATGTTTAAACTTAAGACATGGGAGAATTTAGGGGTTTAGCTAGAATCTTACTTTAGCTCAGCAAATTATTCTGGCAGAGCAGCCACTTTGTAATAAGAAGTCCCTCTCCGTCTTCTGATGTACATGAGGTGCATCCTGGAGCGATGTCTAATCTCTCGGAGGCGGAGCTCACCAGACCAAATAAAGAGATCAAATGTGACAAGGCCTCTGGGGAGGTTGAAATTCGACCGGAGAAGGTATTATCAAATCTCTCTCTGTGTATTTATATATATACTAGCAGTGAATCCCGGCGTTGCACGGCTAAGAAATTTGGTAATAGCACCTCCAATGAGAAACGTTTATTTGTGAGTGACTGTTAAAACTCACGAAAATATACCGACAGGAAACTTGTTTTATTTGGAGAAAATTAAGAAGTTGAAAGTACAGTTTAGCTGTCTACGTGCATTGTTCATAGAAATATTCTTTTCATACTCCTCTCTTTGGGCCTTTTAGAGTAAATGTGAAGGAGAAAGTCACAGGTTAAGTAGGGAGAAGGTTCCAGTGTCATAGCAGTAAGGTGTAGGCTACTTACCTCAAAAGTTCCTTCGGACTCTTGTCACTAAGTTACTCTTTCTCTCTATCCCTTGCGAATTCCTCGCGTAGGCCTGGTGTAGATTTGTACCCGATCCATCTACCCGATGCACATGTCCGTTTTGTACGGCTTTTGGAGGAAGGAGTGACCAGTCAATATTTATAAAACAAATTTGTATTTTATCTGATGAAAGCGCACCAAAATTTGCCTTGGTTGCCCTTGAAATATATATAATAAAATAATTATGGTTTTATAAATATAGTTTCCATTTAGTAATATATATATATATATATATATATATATATATATATATATATATATATATATATATATATATATATATATATATATAAATTTTAGTACAGCATTGACGAAGCTATAGTATACGGCCAAGCTAGCGTATATGCATAATCGGTCTGTAGCTTTAGCACTCGGATGATGTAAGACCCCAGAGTAATAACATTACGTTCAGACAGCTTAGCAAATCAGATATAGCAGTCGGCAGTCCGACCGCATTACGAGAGCAACGAAAATACAGGACCCAGGAAATATATATATATATATATATATATATATATATACTAGCAATGTATCCCGGCGTTGCAGTGGTAAGGACATTGGTAACAGCACCGCCAATGAGAAACGTTTATTTGGGAATGCTTGTTAAAATCTCACAAAAATATACCGACAGGAAACTTGTTTTATTTGGAGAAAATTAAGAAGTTGAAAGTACAGTTTAGCTGTCTACGTGCATTGTTCATAGAAATATTCTTTTCATACTCCTCTGTTTTAACCTTTTGGAGTAAATGTGAAAGAGAAAGTCACAGGTTAAGTAGGGAGAAGGTTCCAGTATCATAGCAGTAAGGCGTAGGCTACTTACCTCAAAAGTTCATTCGCACTCTTTCCACTAAGTTACTCTTTCTCTCTATCCCTCTGGGTGCAGTCCCTTGCGAATTTCTCGCGTAGGCCTGGTGTAGATTTGTACCCGATCCATCTACCCGATGCACATGTACGCTTTGTACGGCTTTTGGAGGAAGGAGTGACCAGCAGTACGTCGTTCGGTATTATTACGAAAAGGTGTAGCAGAGAATCCCGTGTGAACTAACAGCTCGGGAGAAAACTGCTTACCTCGAAGATTCATTCACCATCGTTCTTGTCAACGCTCCGTTTACTTATTATTTGTTAGTCTACAGTTAGATGAATGGGGGTGAATGTTTATTGGCAAGAAGTTTTTTGAATAATAAAAAACGGGTTAAAGCGACCTACAATGTATCTGTGTATATATATATAATTTCGCCGGAGTATTGCTATTAGCTTTCTCCGATTATGTATTTATATATTTAATCTTGGAGCAACGATTGTTTGTTCTTATATCTCATTCTGTTATTTTGCCCGAGAAAATATCTATATGTGTCATCAAGCGATGCGCACATATGGTTATTTTTTTCATATCCAATTGAGTTCTAGCACGTGGCTTGAATTCTTTTCAGAGTTCATTGACCTGCGCATGTATTGTTTTTTGGCGGTAGTCTCGTTCCTCCTATTTTCGAAACAGTGTGAGATTTTCTTTAGAACTGCTGGACTAACAACCTAGCAGCTCCCTCAAGCACTGATGGTGATTATCGCTAAAATTGATGTTGATTTGGTTATCAATATTAATAGTATTGGGCACCCACTGAAGAATTATAAGAGCCCACTTGTATAAGTATCTGTTGATCTTATACAAGCTTCTACATAATTTGGTATAATTTCACCCAACTTGTAGAAATCTTATAATGAAACGAGTCGTCTGGGAAGTGATATATTCGATATATCTCATATGAAATGATACAGCCAATTTTCTACAATATACAATTAGTTAGCACCCCGAACGTTTAATTGGGAATATACTCAGGTATTTCCTAATGTTTGTTGAGTGAGTTGGAATTTGGCCGGAGTATCGCTATTAGCTTTCTCCGATTATGTATTATATATATATATATATATATATATATATATATATATATATATATATATATACATATATATATGTGTGTGTGTGTATGTGTGCATATATATATACGTGTGTGTGTGTGTGTATGTATGTATATATATATATATATATATATATATTTGTGTGTGTGTGTGTGTGTGTGTGTGTGTATATCTATTATATAAATGAGAAATGGGCGAAAATTGTCTGAGTCGTGTCTGTATACAGGCAAAAGGGTAGTACCAATACTCTGATTGTCATGAAAATTTACACATTAATGTAAAAGGTGTCGAGGAAGCGACAGATCTACGTAGGGTTCTCTAAATTGAAAGGTGGGGTCTCTAGGGCCAAACAACGGTCTTTTTCTATCGATTTTACCTCCCTATATTTTCTTAGCTTTACTCTCTCCGTCGCTCTTCCCTCTCTCTATAATAGATCATTTCCCCTCTCTATAATTTAACTGCTTTACCCTCTATGTCGCTCTTCACTCCCTATATGACAACACTGCAGAGAGAGATAGGCTGTTAGAATAGCAGAGAGAGATAGGCCGTTAGACGGAGAGAGATACAATTAAAGTGTTAGATATTCAGAGAGAGAGAGAGAGAGAGAGAGAGAGAGAGGGGGGGGGGGGTCAGCAAACTTTAGTTAACTTTCAGTATCGTGTTATATATCTTTGATCTGTCGTCGCTCGATTAGCACACACATACACACGATACTTATATAAAACTGAGCGTCGTGTGTATGTATGTATGTATCCTACAAACATCCCTATTCTATTTAACCTAAAATACCCAATAACCTAAAATATCCATCTCTTAGTGAAGCATTTCCAATTCATTATACGTAAACAATGACATACATATTTCGTTTTTAGCTTAGTATTTTACATTCAATGCCTCCCTTTTTTAATGCAACTTTTTATTGAAACGACTACGTGCTCTCAGTGGTTCAGTATTTAACCTAAAATACTTTTACACTGCTTCTATTGTATCGTTATACGATATGCCTAACCGAAAACGACCAGTATTTTCTTCTAAACGAAATAAAGCCCTTAAATTGCGAAGAATGGAGGCGCGTGCGCAAGTACGTTTTTTATCGATATCCTTTGTTATTTTGCTTCTTTTATCTCCATAAAAATATTATTTCTATTTTGAGAAGTTGTAAAACAGTAGTGGCCCGAGTTAAAGCATTCAGTTTTCTTTTAACTCCAGGAGACATGGGATGCAAGGGAAGCCCGTTTTACTGCCCAGCGTGATCAGCGCCAACGCTCACGTCTCGACGAGACTCCGGAGGCAAGGGAGGACCGTCCTTTTCATCAGCGCACTCGAAACCAACTGTCACTTCTAGACGAGACTCCGTAGGCAAGGGAGGACCGTCTTTCTGACCAGTGCACTCGATGTCAACGCTCACGTCTCAACGAGACTCCGGAGGGAAGGGAAGAAAGGCTGGCAGGTAGACGGCGTAAACGTCAAGAAAATACTGCTACTACAAGGGACACCTTTTGCTTAAAAGCTGGCTTTAACTACAATCCTTCTGATGATTACACCAATCACCCGGATTTGGCTCTTGGAAAAATGGATAAGGTATGTCAGTCCTGCGGGGCTAAGAAGTGTGTCGGTGAGGCTCCAGGTCTTTGCTGTTCCCGGGGAAAAGTTCGACTTCAGGCGCTGGCTGATCCTCCTGATTTGCTGCAAAATCTTCTCATTGGTAACTCTGACCACGGAGTGAAGTTTCGCAAAAGCATTTGGAGATACAATTCATGCTTCTCTATGACATCATTTGGTGTAAGGGATGGCAGAAACAACAAAAAGAACAACAACATCAGCAACACCACTTGTGTCGCCAGCAATTGTGACAACAACGAAGAAAGAAAGAAAAACTTTACACCTACAAAATTCAAGGTCAGTGTTACCACCTAATGGGAAGCCTTCATGTATTTTTCATGGGCGGAAATGATGGGGAAGTTTCCCAAAGATGCAAGATCAATTCATCTGTTGACGGGAACATTGTTGCGGAACTTCAAACTATGCTATATGCAACCCATCCGTACGTCCGTGACTTGAAGAGTGCTTTGGAGCTTTTGGACTCTAGACATGAGATGAAATTGGTCATCAGAGCTGACAGACGACCTGCGGGTGGGCATCCTGGATGTTTCAACGCTCCAACTACCAACGAGGTAGCAGCAATCATGGCTGACGAAAATCATGGTGCAAATTCATGCATGGAGGGGAACAAGTGCACCAAACACTACTCCAGAGCCTTCACCAGAGAAACTTGCATTGGGGTTAACGGCTACCGCCATCTACCGGCGGCGTGCTCCCGATTTTAGCGGCCTTTCGGCTAGGATTAAGAAGAAAGGGAAAGAATACGACATTGACTACAGCTGGGTGGTATCTTGCAGCCCTTTGCTTGCTAAAATTTGTAATGCTCACATCAATGTGGAGTCCTGCACATCTGTTAAAATCATTAAATACATCTGCAAATACATCAACAAAGGCGGCGATATGGCGGTGGTTGGCCTCAGTGATGGCGTATAATCAAAAGACGAAATTACTCAGTTCATGATGGGAATATACATTTCGTCCAATATGGCGGCTTGCCGCATTTCGAGGCTTGAAATTCACCGGTGCTCTCCAGCAGTTGTTAACTTGGATGTTCACATAGAGAATCGTCAACGCGTTTATTTTACTGAGGAAACCGCATCGGTTGCTGCCGAACAGCCACCCGAGGCGACGCTTACAGCATTTTTTAAGCTATGTTATGTCGATACGTATGCAGTTACCCTTTTTTACGTCAATGTTCCTACCTACTTAACTTGGTCGTACAAAAGATGGCATCAGCGGCTACAAGGGGAAAATGTTGAGGATTGGGTAGGTGTCTTCAGAAGTAATGCCATCGGACGCGTGTACAATGTTCATCCGAAGCAACAAGAATGCTTTTTCCTGCGAATGTTGCTGCATCAAATCAAAGGGCCCAAGTCATTCGCCGACCTAAGACTTTTCGATGGCCACATTTGTTTCAGTTACAGGGACGCGTGCGTGAAGCGCGGGCTACTCGAGGATGATGCCCACCTGAACGTGGCGTTGACAGAGGCTGCTGAATGTAAGATGCCTCGAGAAATGAGACGTCTGTTTTGCATAATGCTATTGTTCTGCGGCATAGGTGAGCCCCTTAAGCTTTGGGAAACGCATAAGGACAACATGTCAGAGGACATCTTCCATAGATTACGAGCAGAAGATTCAGCGGCTGGCTTTGCTTTCAACGACGCGGTGTACAATGAGGCCCTCATCGACATGGACAACCATCTTAAAAGCTCTTGGAGTTTCAGTTTGCCACAACCTGGAAACACTCACAGTGCTTTAGATGTGGAGTTCATGCGTGAGTTAAATTACAACATCGACGATATGACACATCAGGTAGCTCAGGACGAACCCAGACTTTTGCATGACCAGAGACGGGCATATGACAGAATTCTCTCCAGTGTAAATTCAAATGAGGGACGACTATTTTTCCTGGATGCTCCTGGCGGAACAGGAAAAACCTTTCTCATCAACCTTTTGATTGCGAAGCTACGAAAAGACAAGCGGATTGCTTTAGCGGTCGCCTCCAGTGGTATTGCGGCGACACTGTTACATGGCGGTCGTACGGCACACTCCGCATTTAAATTGCTTTTGGACATTGCAAAGAAGGAGAATCCTACATGTAGAATAGATAGTGGCGACCCTAAAGCACATCTTTCTGAGTGCTGCCTGATCATATAGGACTAGGCTACCATGAGTCACAAGGCGGCCTTTGAGGCTCTGGATCGAACTCTCAAGAACTTGCGTCGGAACTCACGCGTCGTGGGTAGAGCGACAGTACTGCTGTCTGGCGATTTCCGACAGACTCTTCCTGTTATCACTAGAGGCACTAGAGCTGACGAAGTGAACGCATGCATCAAGTCGTCCTACGTATGGCAGTATGTCCACAAACTACATCTGACTACGAACATGAGAGTGCATGTGCATGGTCACGCAAACTTCATCGATTTCTCAAAACATCTACTGGAAGTTGGTAATGGAACTACACCTGGAGTGGATGAAGAGCATATCCGTTTGCCTTTTGGGAACTTTGTCTCAAACATTGACGAATTAATGTCATCTGAATTTCCAGACCTTGAATCACGATTCCATGATCACACCTGGTTGAAAGGGAGAGCTATTTTGGCACCACACAATGCCACTGTTGACGTGATGAACCAAAAACTACTCGATCAGATTCCCGGAAATGAAGTCTCCTTCAAGTCGATTGACACCAATAAAATAGCGGACGACGCCGTCATCTACCCAATTGAATTCCTCAACAGTCAACTGCCTCCAGGACTTCCTCCTCATGATCTGAAACTGAAGGTTGGTGTGCCAGTTATGCTGCTGAGAAACCTGGATGCACCAGAACTATGCAACGGAATGCGTTTAATCATAAAAAAAAAATAAGGACCCAAATTCTGGAGACAACCATTTTGAGCGGACCCGCTGCTGGCGTGACCAGGTTAATTAGCTCTAAGAGCCTTAGTCCCTCTGGCGTCCCCTATGAATTTACGCGACGGCAGTTTCCCATAAAACTCTGCTTTGCAATGACCATGAACAAAGCACAAGGACAATCGCTGCAAGGGGTTGGCCTAAATCTAACACAGCAGGTATTTTGCCCATGGTCAACTATACGTCGGATGCTCCTGCGTCGGCAGTCCACACAATCTCTTCATTTGTGGTAACCCAGGCAACACCAGGAACGTTGTCTACAAAGAAGTCGTGCAATAACATCTTTGAACCCTACTCCACTAAACGTCTCTCTGTCAAACCACTCTCTTCACGTCGCCCCTCAACTTATTAATTTAATAAAAGTGACCCTGAGTAGCCCCAAGTGCAACCGGGCTCAGCTGCTAGTATACATATATTTTTATGTGTATATATATATATGTATATGTGTATATATATATATATATATATATATATATATATATATACAATATATATATATATATATATATGTATATATATATATATATATATATATATATATATATATATATATATATATATACAATATATATATATATATATGTATATGTGTATATATGTGTGTGTGTATATGTATATATGTGTATATATATATAAGTATATATGTGTGTGTGTGTGTGTGTGTGTGTGTGTGTGTGTGTGTGTGTGTGTGTGTGTGTGTGTGAATGTAGCGAAGATAATGCGTCAGCAATAACGTGTTCGTCAGAATGTCGTTATGCAGAGACCAGACATACAGACAGATATCATAAGGGCTCGACAGAGATCGATAACCGGCGCCTAACAACAGAAAATTGAAAAATAAAAGGTGCAGTTAATATCTTTAGACCGCAAGGAATATATAAATGGAAGTTTGAAGTCAATCGGAGTAGAATGTGGATTTGTATAGACTTTGCAAAAATGACACACACACACACACACACACACACACACACACACACACACACACACACACACACACACACACACACACACACAAACAACAACAGTTTTATATATATATATATATATATATGTGTGTGTGTGTTAGTATGCACACGTACACACACATATATATACATACACACACATATATGTGCGTGTGTATGGATGGATGCATGGATGGATGAATATATATATATATATATATATATATGTATGTAAAAGGTAAATACAAATAACAACACAATCGGTACAGTATGTATGTATGTATGTGTGTGTGTGTGTGTGTGTGTGTCTTTGTGTCTGAATTTACCTTTCTGTATGTTTATGGTCCATATTGTTGTATATATCCCATAAATTAGTGATTCCACAAACAGAAACCGATGAAATAACAAACATACATTAATAAAATTATCAGAGGAAACACCGTTTGGGTGATTTTTCTGCTCGTATATGAAGTGTGCATATTGATATTACACACAATATACACGTTACTGTATAACGATGTAAATATACGCGTCATAATATAGCGTCCGTTATATCATAACCGGAAGTATTGACATTTGAAAATTTGAAAAGAAGTGAATCTTAAAATAAGCAATCATTATATACAAATCCCGCCGAGGTTAACTTTGCCTTTCATCCTTACGGGGTCGATAAAATGAAGTACTAGTAATGTACTGGGTAATTTATGGCCTTGTGCCAAAAAGTAGAAACAATTATATATAAGAAAATTGAGTTACGGCCCTTGCCATTCTGAGTTCAAATCCCGCCGAGGTTAACTTTGCCTTTCATCCTTACGTGGTCGATAAACTAAAGTACCAGTAATACACTGGGTGATTGCTGGCCTTGTGCCAAATGTAGAAACAATTATATATAAGAAAATTTATGTTTAAACAACAGCTACGAAATTTAGTATTGTGTAATATTCATTCATTAAGTAATCCGACTTATTTTACTAACGGGATAAAAATATATATTCAGGACACAGTCCCGCACTCCTCCCTTTATTATATTATGATACGTACTTGGTGGATTGGCAGTATTGGTAGGCAGTGGATTGGCAGTATTGGTAGGCGGTGGATTGGCAGTATTGGTAGGTGGTCAGACGCCATGCTTTGACGTGTAGAGTTACAGCCCTTGCCATTCTGAGTTCAAATCTCGCCAAGGTTAACTTTGCCTTCCATCCTTACGGGGTCGATAAAATAAAGTACCAGTAATACACTGGGTAATTTGCTGGCCTTGTGCCTAACGTAGAAACAATTATGATATGTACTTGGTTCGATCAGACCGTTTAAATTTAAGGCAGATTCCTAGCATCGCCTCAGTCATAACTGAAACTATTACAATATAAATGAGTATGTGTGTAAAGTGAGAGAAAAGAGACAATCGTATCTCATTGCTGGGTCTCTTTATTGTTTTCGTTTACCTGTTTTATTATATGAATATCAAAGCAACATAATTCTATGGGTGCTATTTAAAGTGCTAACTAAATCTATATATATGAAAGGTCTGTGTAATTATTTGTTTCTATATTTATGCCAGCATAAAATTTAAGTGGATTAAAAATATTGAATATATTGTCGCTGTTGCTATTGTTGAGGGTAATAATGATTCCTATTATTAACACAAGACCAGCAATTTTGGGGGAGGGAAAAGTCGAAGTGCATTACTGGTGTTTATTTTATCGATCCCGCAAGGATCAAAGGCAAAACTAACCTAGGCGGGATTTGAACTCAGAACGTAGATGGCTGTAACTCTATGCTGCAAAGCATGGTGTCCGACGCTCTACCGATTCTGCCAATCCAAATAGCATTACGTTTTTGTATGAAAATAAAGGGGTCGATCGTATGATCAGATCAAGGAAGCTGAGTTTCCATTAGTCTCTCCATTACTGACACTATATACTGGAGAGAATGAGGTGGGGTTTGATCTCTGAATGCAATGTGGATGAGACAAAGCTTTTTGTCTGGCATTTCAACAATTCTGCCAGTCCCCCACCTCTGGTCTGGTATTTTAATTCTCAATCCCCTAACGTTAAAAGGCAAGATTAACATCGGAGCGAAATCAGAGCGCAGAGAGGCGGAACCACTAACAAAACATTTAATCTGACGCTCTACCGACTCAACCATTTCATTGCATAATGTTACTTGCACCAACATGAATAGGAAATAAAGATAAAAACAAGAAAAATATTTTAAAATGTGTTAGATTCAAGTAGAGTACAAACGCAAATACATTAATTTGCACAACTTTGAAGCAATGAATATTCTGGGACCTAAAAATGCCAGTTCGTATTTGCAATGAAGTGCTCTAGAAATAACTGTCTACAGACACACAGACACACACACACACAAACACACACACATACATACATACATACATACATACATACATACATACATACATACATACATACATACATACATACATAGACACACACACAGGTGTGTGTGTGTGTGTGTGTGTGTGTGTGTGTGTGTGTGTGTGAGTCTAGACGGCTCACACTATAGACAATTTTACACGTCAGTGCTTTTGACTTCAATTCTCTCTAAAGACTATATTTGTTTCATTCTGAATTTCCTTTCCAGATAAAATTACCTCCAGTAATAGCTCGCCCCTCTCTCTCTCTCTCTCTCTCTTTCTCTCTCTCTCTCTCTCTCTCTCTCTCTCTCTCTCTCTCTCTCTCTCTCTCTCTCTCTCTCTCTCTCTCTCTCTCTCTCTCTGTGTGTGTGTATGTGTCCATGTTGATTTCAGTTGGTTCAGATACTGTTGATTCATTGACTTCAATGTCTTTATATCTTATTATGGCCTAACAGTTTTGACAAAAACATTGTTATTTGCCCTGTGATTCCATTTTGAAGGCAAAAGGAGTTGTTTTGCTTGCTGTTGTTATTGTTATGCCGGTGGTGGTTGGGGTGCTGGAAGAGGCACCGGAGACGTTGGATAAGGAGGAAGTTTTAATGACATTATTTACCAGAAATGAGATACTATTGAGTTCTAAGGTTCAGCCTTTGGTGACGCAATAGTGATGATGATAATATGTATTATTTTTTCCAAGTTATTTCTTAGTTCAAATGTCACCGAAGTC
Source organism: Eledone cirrhosa (assembly GCA_964016885.1). Classification (NCBI taxonomy): domain Eukaryota; kingdom Metazoa; phylum Mollusca; class Cephalopoda; order Octopoda; family Eledonidae; genus Eledone; species Eledone cirrhosa. Next base: position 182,050,426 of record OZ024741.1, read on the forward strand.
AACTTCGTCTTTCATCCTTCCGGGGTTGAAAAAATAAATTACCACTCAGGTATTGATGTTAACACCATCGACTTTCTCCTCTACACAAATTGCTGGCTTTGTGTCTAAATTAGAAATGAATATTTTAGGTTGATCATGGCTGTAAATTGGCAGCGTCGTTAGCGTGTCGGTGAAAACAGCAGTATTTGTTCTAGCTCTTTACATTCTGAGGTCTACTTTACTTTACATCCTTCTGAGGTCGATAAAATATAGTAATAGTAACGTAGTGTGTCAATCGATTTTCCCTTTCTCCGAAAATTGCTGTCTTAGTGCGAAAATTAAGAGCCATTATTTCAGGAGGATTGGCAGTATCAGTAGAGGGTGGGACGCCATGCTTTCCAGCATAGTTACGTCCCTTTACGATCTGAGTTCAAATCCCGCCGAGGTTGACTTTGCCTTTCATCCTTACGGGGTCGATAAAATAAAGTACCAGTAATGCACTGGGTAATTGCTGGCCTTGTGCCTAAAGTAGAAACAATTATTTCAGGAGGATTGGCAGAATTATTACTGCGTCAGAAAAAGTGTTCCGGCTCTTTATGTTTTCTGCTCAAATCCCGTCGAAATCAACTTCGCCTTTCACTCGTTCCTGGGTCGATTAACTCAAGTACCAGTAAAGCACTAGTGTTACTATAATAGACCTTCTCCTTCACATTAAAGTTGTTGGCCTTATACCTAAATTAGAAACCACAAACCTTTATTCAACACCCGCCCCACATACCAATAATTGTTTCTGCTTTTGGCACAAGGCCATCAATTATCCAGTGCATTACTGATACTTTATTTTATCGACCCCGTAAGGATGAAAGGCAAAGTTAACCTCGGCTGAATTTGAACTCAGAATGGCAAGGGCAGTAACTCTATACGTCAAAGCATGGCGTCCGATCCTCTACCGATACTAAATTAAAATCCATTTATAACAGGTGGAATGATAATGTAGACGTTTTATCATTCGCTCCACAGACTTCCTTGTTATTTATGACGTCATGTTTAACTATTATTCTTATCAGAATAATAGTTAAACATGACGTCATAAAGCTATCATCTGGAGTGAAGCATTGATCGTAATAGCTAAAGGCAATTCACTTACTCGGCGTTGGAACCATCACTCAGATTCGATTTGAAAGGTGATTGCCTCTTACTCAACACCGCTATGCTGTCTACTAGTAATATGTAGGGAAATCGATTTAATAAATCATTCCATTTTCGTCATCAACTCAGTCTTGGACGAGCAATAACAAGGAAGTCTGTGGAGCGAATAATAAACCGTTTACATTATCGTTCCACCTGTTAGAAATGGATTTTAATTTAGGCGCACGACCAGCAATTTAAGGGTGGGGGGTGGAGGGTGACAGTCAGTTAAATCGAACCCAATACGTAACTGGTACTTCATTTTATCGATACTGGAATGAAGAAAGGTAAAACCGACTTCGGCATGATTTGAACTCAGGATGTCAAGGGACGTAGTATTATCCTTCGCGCGCGTGCGGCATTCCACAATCGCCATTTATTTCAATCACTCTTATGAAGATATTCGCGTAACTTTCACTCATTTTTTCATTTAATCTCCATTATAAATTTCCAAAATGTTGCAAGAGGAGACGGGGTAGATGTAGATGATCAGTATTCTACAGTGAAGCAAATACGAGTACAGCTACTCGGATCAAGGACACTAGAGAGCCCTCTACAATGACAGCAAAGACATGAAAACGACCGGAGGAGAGTGCTGCACGCAGGGCCACTGAGTGATAAGAGGTAAGGGAAAAACGGTTAGAACAATTACGTCAACAAAATGCAATCCACAGAAGCCAAGAGTAAAAAAAGGAAATAGAAAAACGTTTAAAGGATGCAAGGTGCCAAAGTTGCCAATGAGAAAATAGGTCTGTGAGAGGTTAGACAAAGAAAAAAACCAGAAGCAAACAGTTGCTGCAAGACTTCGCCACTCCTCAGAGGAAAGACGTAAGTATCTTGATCAAAATAGACTGAATACGTTTGACAAAAGAGCTGCACCTTTCAAGGGAACTTGGAAAAGTTCAGCTTTCAAGTACGATCCAAAAGATGATTATTTTACAGAGAAATTGATATTGGAGAAATGTCAAAAAGAGAAATTGATATTGGAGAAATATCAAAAGAGTGCAGTTTTTGTAAAGGAAAGAAATGGTAAAGAGAAACCACCACTATGTGTTGTGGTGGAGGAACGGTTGTTTTACCGACGTTTGGTACACCCTCAGATACTTTGAACGCATTGTTTTTGGGAATGCACTTCTTGAAAAACATTAAGAATTATAATTCTGCTTTCCAACTGACCTCCTTTGGTAGCAATATTATAAGAGAACGGAAGATGAAGCAAACTTTTAAAGTTCATAGTCAAGTATACCATCGAATTGGATCTTTGTTGCCAACTGAAGGCAAAAATCCTCAGTTTTTACAGCTATATGTTGTGGCGAATTACAAGGAGCAGGCTTTGCAACGATCATTTACGCTTCCAAATTTGAATGAAGAGTTAATCTTAGATCTGCAAGATATGTTGCATGCAAACAATAGTTACATCAGAAACTTCAAATATGCATTAGAATCTGCACCACCCACTGAATACAAGATAGTTATTGATGCAGACAAAAATCTGTTACTGAACACAGAGGTCGCTACAATGCCCCTGCTGCAAATGATGTAGCAGCAATTATTATCGGAGACGAGTATGGGAAGAGAGATATTATTATTCAAGGAAGAGGAAATAAGATGCAGTGGATAAATGCAACCCACCGATCACACGATTCACTCCAGTCTCCATTAATCTGTGTATTTGGCCAAGATGGATATCACTTTGGTATAAAAAAAAAAAACACAAATCTTAAAAGAAGAACTCCTGCACTGACAAAAAACAGTAATCCGCATGGAATACTATTATTACCTTTTCATATTAAGAGAGCAAGACTTCAATATAACCCATCGTTCACGTGAGCTCTTCCGACAAATTGCAGTTAATGTGTATGCAAAAATTGAAGGAGAAAGGCTTCTTTACATTAGAACACATTAGAAAGATCTCTGTGCATCAGATTACATTCACCTGAGAGATATAATTAGTAAGGAAGGAGCATTGGCTTCTGATAAGATTGGACAGCTTTGTATCATTCTTCCATCAAGCTTTACAGGAAGTCCACGGTATATGAATGAGCGTATCCAAGATGCACTTACATATGTAAGACACTATGGTCGTTTAGACTTCTTCATTACATTCACATGTAGCCCAACATGGCATGAAATAAAGAGTGAGCTTTATCATCATCAAGAACCCAAAGATCGACATGATATTATTGCTAGGGTGTTCAGACTTAAAAATTTGCAAGTCTGGACTGCCAAACGCAAATCGTCAAGTTAGTGCGTTAACTTCAAGAGACATAGCAAGAGAGACACATTATGACATCAAAGAGTCGGTTGCATTTGTGAATGAACATGAACCTAAACCTCTTCCAGCGCTGTGTATATGATAAAATTATTTCGTCAGTCAGAGAAAAAAGCGGAGGAATTTTCTTTCGTGATGCTCCTGGTGGCACAGGTTAAACATTTGTAACAACATTGCTTCTCTTCAAGGTATATGCTGTAGCATCGTCTGGTATTTCTGCCCCCCCCCCCTTCTCCTAGGAGGGCGAACAACTCGTTCTGCTTTTAAACTACCACTAAACCTTGTCTCAAATGGCAGTCCTGTTTGTAACATAAGCAAAGGTTCAGGTTCAGCAGAAGTGTTGCGCCAATGTCACCTAATCATTTGTGATGAACGCACCATGTCACATAGAGGTGGAATGGAAGCTCTTGATAAGACCTTACAGGACATAAGAGGCAACAATAAATCTATGGAAGGAGTTACATTAGTTTTATCAGGAGATTTCAGACAGACATTATCAGTCATTCCGAGAGGAACAAGAGCTGATGAAATAAAAGCATGCATTAAGTCTTCGCACATGTGAAATAAAGTACATACATTCTCCTTCAATACTAACATGCGAGCTTTATTACATGGGGACAAATGTGCAGAACAGTTTTTAACCCGGCTCCCCCAATGAGGAAATGGGAGAGTAGCAATTGATGGGAATGGTGATATCAATTTGGCTCATATTGCTATCATGGTGAATTCCCCAGTTGAATTGAAGAACAGGGTATTTCCAGACATGAATAGTTGTGTGAAAGGACAATTCTTGCGCCAAAAAAACAAGACAGTAGGGAGGATTAACCATGAATTAATGAATAAGATTCCAACAGTCATTAAGTAGTACAAATCAGTTGATTGGTCCTTGATGAAAATCAAGCTGTCCACTACCCAACAAAGTTCCTCAATTCTCTTGATCCACATGGAACTCCCCCACATAAACTTTTTCTGAAGGTAGTAGTCCCAATAATGCTTCTAAGAAATTTAGAACCTCCTAGATTATGCAATTAGACAAGGTTGATTGTAAAGACATTGTGATAGAAGATTGTGATAGAAGCTACCATCATCACTGGATATGCCTCTGGTGAAGATGTTTTCATTCCAAGAATTCCAATCAAACCAACAGACATACCATTTGAGTTCAAACGTACACAACTCCCAGTGCAACTTTGCTTCGCAATCTCTATTTATAAAGCTCAAGGCCAAACTTTTAAATCTACTGGCTTGCACTTTGTTGAGCCTTGCTTTACTCATGGTCAACTTTATGTCGGTTGCTCCAGGATGGGGAGTTTACAAGACTTATTTGTCTATGCTCCAAACCAGAAAACAAAGAATGTTTTTTACTCAGAAGCTCTTACGTAATTTCCTTCAACATATGTGATAGAATTTATCTCTCTTCATAAAAGTGGTAAATTTTGTATTTTCGTTTATTATTATTATCATTATTATTATTACTATTATTTTGTATTATGAATTCTGAAGTGATTTCATCATGTATCCCAGTTGAAGAATAAATTGAATTTAGAATAACAAATTTCTATACAACATATTTTGCTTTTTTTTCTTCTAATATATAAGGAACAATTTTATTTCCGGGCAACGCCAGGTGCCTCTGCTAGTTACAGATAAAACTTATTTTTTGCCAGCTTAGTGGACTGGAGTAATGTGATATATTTTTTTCTTCATTGTTGATTACAGTTTTATAGACACCGATGTTCTTAATTAAAAAGTATGTACGATTCTTGTTTATTCTTCATTTATGTGAGGCCATGTAAAACACATTAACTATCAGGAATTGTTCAAATGTGCTGGGCGTGATACAGTCTGGTAAATTTATCCGCTATTTCTTATATCTAAGTTATACACCATAGGTAACGGTACATTGGCTGACTGGCTATTTCTTGATAAAACTTAATATCTACCGTGCCTATTATGTTTACTATTATGTTTACTATATGTAACAGATATTTTTGTAAACTTAGTGAGAAAATGGTACTCAAAACGATAAAAAAACTCCGGCGTTAACCAAGAGGTTATTTTCATAAAAATTGTATTTTACACACATTCAATGTCACTCTAGGATTTAAATATTATCTCATTTATATTCGAAAAGAAACTTACTTCAATCCTCAAGTTACCTTCCCCACAATAACTTTTCTGTTCCCTC
>OZ024741.1:182061052-182078552 GCA_964016885.1 Eledone cirrhosa
TCTTCGATACTGTGCTGGGTATTCTTATGAGGAGAAATGAACTGTCAACTGCTTGCCATCGAGTCATCTGCAACCTGGGACTACCTAAAGGTGTGAAAGCCCACAAGTGGGAGACGGTGGCAGATAAAGGATGTCAGGACAAGGTATTTATATATAGGTATATATTTATATATATGGGTGCGTGTGTGCAGTCACTTTATAGGTTTTAGTTGATTGACAGTATCGGTAGAGAGTCGGACACCATGCTTTGACGCATAGAGTTACGGCCCTTTCCATTCTGAGTTCAAACCCCACCGAGGTCAACTTTGCCTTTCATTCTTACGGGGTCGATAAATTAAAGTACCAGTAATGTACTGGGTGATTGCTAGCCTTGTGCCAAAAGTAGAAACAATTATATTACGGTGGATTGGCAGTATCGGTAGAGGGTCCGACGCCATGCTTTGACGCATAGAGTTATGGCCCTTGCCAGTCTGAGTTCAAATCCGGCCGAGGTTAACTTTGCCTTTCATCCTTACGGGGTCGATAAAATAAAGTACCAGTAATGTACTGGGATAATTGCTGGCCTTGTGCCAAAATTAGAAATCATTATATTACTATAGGTAGCACTAGTTTAAGCACATATTTCTATTTCGATGTTCTATGCGTTTGATAAGCCAATCGGCACTGGAGTCATGGCCCATCACTTCCTCCGGTTGCAACGTTTTTTGAAATATTCACTTCTGCGTTCACAGATTGACTTTGTTAGTTTCAGAAGATCTCGTTAAGGGTGAAAGCAGCGATTCATTACTTAAACTTTAATCTGTTATTTTAATATATATATATATTTCGTTTCTGAATTTGTTTAGCAAGATTCTTTATCTGAAAACGTGTGTTGAAACCGATATTGTTATACTTTGGGAGGGTCATGTTGCCAATAAGAAACACACGCACCAGGTGCGTTCACTTCAATTTATTATAATAAATTTATAAATTTAGGAATTTATAAATTTCCGGTTGGTTGGTTGGTTCCACAACCAGATGATTGTTTATATATTCTCAAAGTTCTTTCGTCACACATTATGTGACCTCTTCAGTGACTGGGGATTATTTTCTTTGTTTTGTGCCTCTCCTTTGTTCTGTCCTACGCCATCTTGTTTTTGTGTGTGTGTTGTGTGCTTAGTTTGCGCATGTTACATCCAGATGTCTGTGTGTGTTTTTATTTGTTCATTTATTTGTTCATTTATTTGTTTATTTATTTGTTTATTTATTTGTTTATTTATTTGTTTATTTATTTGTTTATTTACATGTTACTGGTTGGTTGTTTGTACTATATGTGTGTGTTTTCATTTTGTCCACAATTTTAAGTTGTGATGTTGCTATTCCATTCATGTTGCTATTCCATTCATGTTTTCTATTTAATTTTGGTTGGAGTTCATTTATGTTTATTGCCTCTGTGATTTGTCTAAACATTGCGTCTTTTCTGTGTATAGATTTTATTTTTATTTCTGTGTTCTCTAATTTGCCGTTATGTTCTATTTTGAAGAGATCACAGAATGTGTAACGAAAGAATCAACCGGAAAATTATAAATTAAAAAAAAAAAAAAAATGTTATTTATAATAAATTGGAGTGAAAGCAACTGGTGGGTGTGTTTCTTATTGGCAACATGACCCTCCCAAAGTATAACAATATCGGTTTCAACACACGTTTTCAGATAAAGAACCTTGCTAAACAAATTCATATGTATGTATATATATATATATATATATATATATATATATATATATATATATATATATATGAACCAGTAAGACCCCGACAGCTGAGCTCAAGCCGTTTCGACGGCTAATTCTGGACTAAATGAAAATTTATCCTGGTATTTAAATACCCGATCTTCTCAAGGGGTAATTCCATATATGGTCAAAGTGATTGTCAAAAATCAGTAGTAATTCTGTGGTTGCAAATTAGTAGGGGAGATGGTGGCTAAACCTGCCAGTAGGAGAAAGAGGGGAGGGGTGGAGTAGACCCAATCAAGCGTTGGTAGTGCCAGCTACAGCTGGGCATGAGGTCAAAGAAGATACAGGGGAGGGGGAGGGGGGGGAAGTCGGAACGGTAGGTAGAACAATGGGGGGTAGAAATAGGAAAAAAAAAAAAAAAAAAAGAAAAAAAAAAAAAAAAAATACTGAGAGTGAAGAAAGGCAAATAAGTGTAAAGAAAAGTAAAGTAAATTAAATTCTACGACCTAGGTGTCAGGCTATTGTTAGGCGAGAATAAAATAAAGAAAGACTGAAAGAAGTAAAAAAATATAAATAAATGAATAAATAAGGAAATAAGTAAGAGAACTAGGTGGGACGGATTAAGCAAAGACCCTTTTAAGAGGTATAAGTACGTAAATGATACGGTGACGGGTCAACAAAAGGGGCCGAAATACTAAAGAGACTACCACGAAATAAACAATAAAGGTTTCCATCCCGGGCCCGCAACGACCCAGTGCAGCAAAGTGAACTTGTACGAGATAATAATTCTGAGTCCCGAGAAAAATATATACTAAAGCTAACTCTAAAAGATCTAAAACAAGCTACATGAAAGTTCGTACGAAATAAAGGTAGAAAACGGAGAAATAAATTCAGAATCCACCCCGCCCAGAAGAAAAGCGAAGCAAGAAATACTGAAACGAAAAAATAAGGCATAAGTGCCACTAAGAAATATAGAGGGCACAGAGAATAGTGGGAGCGGTCGGAAAGAGGGGGCAGTTAATCCGGAAACAATTAATCAGATTCTTCCGCGACTGGGGATTTAAAATAACCCTACAAACGTCCCTGACCCGAGTAAACTTCCTGGACGTAACCCTCGACCTCGAAAACGACCTGTACTACCCATACAGGAAACCTAATGACAATCTGCACTACATCCACCGCCGATCAAACCATCCTAGGAACATCACAAACAACCTGGTCAAAAACATCTCCCTCCGCATATCCCGTTTGTCAGCTAATGAGCGGATATTCGATGAACATGCGCCTTATTACAACCAGGCCCTCAAGCGGAGTGGTTTCCGGGAGGAAATATCCTACTGTCCAGCTCCCATTAGCGGAACCAGCAGGAGACACCGCCGCTCACGCAATGTAACATGGTTCAATCCTCCCCACAACGCAGAGGTGACTACTCCCATCGGGAAACTATTCTTTAGGCTCATTGAAAAACACTTCCCATTACAACACCGCTACCACAACATAATTAACAAAAATACCATCAAACTCTCTTACAGCACTACACCAAACTTCGCACAAAACATCGTCTCCTCTAACAACAAAAAACTCAACCCCGATGGCAGAAATAACCTAATTAGCAGTGGAGAACCGACCAGGTAGTGTAACTGCCCGGATAGATCTATTTGCCCACTCGACAATAGATGCAGAGACCGTAATGTGATCTACCAGTGCAACGTGAGGACGGATACCTCCAACAAAGCCTATATAGGACTTACCGCATGTGACTTCAAGACCCGGCTATACCAACATAGACATACCTTCCGAAACCCGGCCCGGCGTCACGCCACTACACTTTCGGGCCACATATGGGACCTCAAGGACAACAACATCACCTATGATCTCACTTGGAGATTACTGTCCAGAGCCAATTCTTACACGGGAGGACGCCGTCCGTGCAATTTATGCTCGGAGGAAACTTTACAAATGCTGTTTTCGACGGACCAACTCCTAAACAAGAAAGATGAACTGGTTACTGCATGTAAACATAGATTGCGTAGGACTTACCTCGCCCTCAAACCCCATAATGACCCGGGGGGGTAGACTAGGGCTATAACACCCCAGTTGCCGATTTTGCAATAGGTAACCCCTGCTTGCCAAGGAAGACGTAAGATCTTCTTTGTATTCTTTTATCGCTTCCTTTATTTCCTTCCCCCCTCTCCCCTTTGTCCTTCTACCCCAGCTCTTCTCCTTTGTCGGCGTCTTTTCTCGCCCACCCGAGGCTGCCCTTTGGCCCCATGTAGCCTTAGTACCCCCACCCCCCTCCCCTAGTCTTTGATAGATTTGGCGGACTCCGCCCTTTATAGCAGTTGGCTTAGACCCCGGATACTTGCCCCCTCTTTCCGACCGCTCCCACTATTCTCTGTGCCCTCTATATTTCTTAGTGGCACTTATGCCTTATTTTTTCGTTTCAGTATTTCTTGCTTCGCTTTTCTTCTGGGCGGGGTGGATTCTGAATTTATTTCTCCGTTTTCTACCTTTATTTCGTACGAACTTTCATGTAGCTTGTTTTAGATCTTTTAGAGTTAGCTTTAGTATATATTTTTCTCGGGACTCAGAATTATTATCTCGTACAAGTTCACTTTGCTGCACTGGGTCGTTGCGGGCCCGGGATGGAAACCTTTATTGTTTATTTCGTGGTAGTCTCTTTAGTATTTCGGCCCCTTTTGTTGACCCGTCACCGTATCATTTACGTACTTATACCTCTTAAAAGGGTCTTTGCTTAATCCGTCCCACCTAGTTCTCTTACTTATTTCCTTATTTATTCATTTATTTATATTTTTTTACTTCTTTCAGTCTTTCTTTATTTTATTCTCGCCTAACAATAGCCTGACACCTAGGTCGTAGAATTTAATTTACTTTACTTTTCTTTACACTTATTTGCCTTTCTTCACTCTCAGTATTTTTTTTTTTTTTTTTTTTTTCCTATTTCTACCCCCCATTGTTCTACCTACCGTTCCGACTTCCTCCCCCTCCCCCTCCCCTGTATCTTCTTTGACCTCATGCCCAGCTGTAGCTGGCACTACCAACGCTTGATTGGGTCTACTCCACCCCCTCCCCTCTTTCTCCTACTGGCAGGTTTAGCCACCATCTCCCCTACTAATTTGCAACCACAGAATTACTACTGATTTTTGACAATCACTTTGACCATATATGGAATTACCCCTTGAGAAGATCGGCTATTTAAATACCAGGATAAATTTTCATTTAGTCCAGAATTAGCCGTCGAAACGGCTTGAGCTCAGCTGTCGGGGTCTTACTGGTTCCTATTACCCACTCTACTACCTCAAGTATTGAGTACTTTGGTGCGTTATGGTCCACCTGGTTCCTTACCACATTTCCTTCGTTATATATATATATATATATATTAGATCGTTCGGTCGAGTTATACGTACTCATAGAGCACTTTGTAATAATAAAGTTTAGAGTAGACACATCAAATTCTGTTACTTTCAATTCAGCTGTCTTATTTATTAGATGTTTTTATAGTCCTATTCTCTTAACACATTCTTGAATTTGTTAGAAGCATTTTAACATCATAGTGTAGCAGGTCTAGCGCAACTTGTTATTCGCTTCAACATCTTCGTTTAGCCATGTTGAATCGTTGAACATGGCAATCAATGAAAACTTTATGTTGCTTGGTGATTAGCTGTTATGCCATCGCTTCATTATTTGGAAGTTAGCTCACCATACGTCACCTCGTTTGTTTAATGATCAGCAAATTTATATCTATATATCTATCTATATATATATCATCATCATCATTTTACGTTCGCTTTTCCCTGCTTGCAAGAGTTGGACGGGTCCTATTCAGCACATCTCTCCACTTGTCACGGTACTTCGTCATCTCCTCGGTGAGTTTCAGCGATCTGAGGTCTGCTCTCACCACCTTCGCACATGTTTGTCGTGGTCTACCTCTACTGCGTCTACCTTCTACTGGGATTTCTTGGCACTTCTTTACACAGCGGTCATCCTCCATGCGCATCACATGTCCATACCATCTCAGCCTTTTCTCTCGGATACCACAACTTATCCCTCTTATACCCAGTTTCTTTCTCAACTCGTCTATGCTTGGTCGTTCACGAACATTGACATTGCACATCCAACGGAGCATACTTGCTTCATTTCTGTCCATCCGTCGCATATCCCCTGCAGCTCCTGCCCATGTCTCACTACCATGCAGTATCGCGCATCTCACACATGCATCATATAACCGTCCTTTCGTATATATATAGTAATAATAATAAATGTGAAGACTAAAATCCCAAGAGCGCTCGATAAGAATAAATATAAATCAAATATATAAGAACCCTAGAGCAAATATTTATTAAAATAACAGATTAAAGTTTAAGCAAAGAATCGCTGCTTTCACCCTTAACGGGATCCTCTGACCCCCCTACCCCCACCCCCCACCCCAAGAAAAAAAATCAATCTGTGAACGCAGAAGCAAATATTTCGAAAAACGTTGCAACCGAAAGAAAACAGGAAGACGATACTTTGGTTCGCGAAGACGTTCCCTGGCAATGAACCGAAAAAAGCGAAGATAATAAGTCGTTATGTGTAGCGTTGAGAACAATTAAACGCAAAGACAAAACCACGTTTATGGTATAAATGGAGTCATTAGACTAATATTCTATTTAGGAAACCGAATGATTCTCTGCTTCGGAGTTAAGAATAATTGTTTCTATTTTAGGCACAAGGCCAGCAATTACCCAGTACATTACTGGTACTTTATTTTATCGACCCCGTAAGGATGAAAGGCAGAGTTAACTTCGGAGTTAAGAATAATGTAAATAAATTAGTTGAACCAAAATGACAGAGGTTATTAAAATCATAAAAGTAATTAATTGTTTCTACTTTTAGCACAAGGCCGGCAATTACCCAGTGCATTACTGGTACTTTATTTTATCGACCCTGTAAAAGTAATAATAATTAAATTGTTTGTTTTTATATTTTTTACACGACTGTATGTAAAATTCCCGGCATGTCTTTGTATTGTCCCCTTTCTTGTTGCGCCCTTGCGGCTAATAAAGAAATCAATAATTAAATATATACATACACATATCTATAAGCGTACATACACGTGCATACGCGAAAACACACGCAATGCATGCATATAGATGCACGTACACAAACACGTGCACACGTACGTAAACGGGCACGGCAAATCTACCCGCACACATACGAACGTATACCCCCAAAACACATATAAATATGTGTGTGTGTATACATATAATTATATATACATATATAAATATACACGCATAAATGCGAGTTTAACGCGCGCGCGCGCACGCACACACACACACACACACACACACACACACACACACACACACACACACACACACACACACACACACACACACACACACACACACACACACACACACACACACACACACACACACACACACACACACACACACACACACACACACACACACCTACAGTCAAATACACATATGTTCACCAAACGTACATATACCAAAACCCTAATACACACCATACATACGTGCAAACACACATACACACTCATACATACCCATATATAAAGGGGGAAAGCAGCGATTCTTTACTTAAACTTTAATCTGTTATTTTAATAAATAATTTATTTGTATATATATATATATATATATATATATATATATATGTATATATATATATATATGAATTGGTCTAGCAACCGAATAGTTACATATGTATAGATAAAGTTATATACGAAAAAGTTATATCTGAATGCATAAAGAGTCTATAATCGAGACTGCAACAGTGTTTATGTAAATATTTAATACACAGCCGCTAAGAGAGAAGCTAGACGCCAGGTGTACTTATCACGCAGGGAGGCTGAGAGGGAAGATCAGAGGCGTGCCGTGTTCCGCATTGAAAAGCAGTGTGTCAGTGTGAATCAGGACGTTGTTGGAGATAAGTGTGTCCGGAATGATGCCAGTGTACTTAGTGTCACGAATGATCAAAAGAAGGAGGCCTGAGAATGTCATTATGAGAGGCTGATGAATGTAGAGAACGAATGAGACAGAGAGGAATTACCCCCAGTAGACCTGACAGAGGGACCAGCTATTGAGATTGACGAATATAGGGTACAAGAGGCAATTAAGGAAATGAAGTATGGTAAGGCTGCTGGACCGTCGGGGATTGTTGCTGAGATGCTGAAGGCATCAGGAGACGTAGGCACTAAACTAGTTGCACGCATCATTAATCAAGCTATATATGATGGTGTAATGCCCAAAGTCTGGTGCAGCAGTATTCTCATAAATTGTTACAACGGTAAAGTAGATGCTCTAGAGAGGAGCAATTACAGGGGCATAAAGCTGATGGATCAGGTTATGAAAGTGGCAGAGATAATAGTAGCGCAAGTGATTAGAGAAAGGGTGAATTTAGATGAGATACAGTTTGGTTTTGTGCATCGGAAAAGTACAACAGATGCCCTCTTCTTAGTGAGGCAACTACAAGAGAGGTTCTTAGAGAAGAATAAGCCTCTATACTTAGCTTTTGTTGGCCTAGAGAAGGCCTTTGATAGGGTACCCCGATCTGTCATCTGGTGGTCACTAAGGAAACTAGGTGTAGAGGAATGGCTTGTGAGGACAGTGCAGGCTATGTACAGGGGTGCTGTCAGTAAAGTGAGAATTGGAATGGAGTTTAGTGAGGAATTCCAGATACAAGTAGGTGTATATCAAGGTTCGGTCATCGGCCCACTCTTGTTCATTATAGTCCTCCAAGCTATAACAGAGGAGTTTAAGACTAGATGCCCATGGGAACTTCTCTATGCTGATGATATGGTTCTTATAACAGAATCAGTAGAGGAGCTGGAGAATAAATTCCAGCTATGGAAACAGCAGTTGGAATCAAGCGGCCTGAGAGTGAACATAGCTAAAACAAAAGTGTTGATAAGTAGAAGAGAGGACAATACTCTGATTCCATCAGGAAAATGGCCATGTTCGATATGTAGGAAAGGAACTGGCATAAATTCCATAAAATGTACGCAATGCAGATCTTGGGTACAGAAGATGCAGTGGAATAGCAGGCAAACTAACAGGTAGGGAAAACTACGTATGCAGTAGATGTACAGGGAAAGTTGACAGTAGTAATCGCTGTGATAGACTCATTTTTCCAATGCAGGTGGGTTCTATAGAAGTGGTTGATAGCTTCCGGTACCTAGGTGATCAGATTAGCATGGGAGGGGTGTGTGCCGAGGCTATAGTATCTGGAATAAGGACGGGTTGGAAGAAGTGTAGGGAGCTGCTTCCTCTGTTGACGAAAGGACGGTTATATGATGCCTGTGTAAGATGCGCGATGCTGCATGGTAATGAGACATGGGCAGCAACTGCTGAAGACATGCGACGGCTGGAGAGAAATGAAGCAAGTATGCTCCGTTGGATGTGCAATGTCAATGTGCGTGAACGACAAAGCATAGACGAGTTGAGAAAGAAACTGGGTATAAGAGGGATAAGTTGTGGAAGTCCTAGTGGAGGGAAGACGCAGACCTCAGATCGCTGAAACTCACCGAGGAGATGACGAAGGACTGTGACAAGTGGATACATGCTGTGCTGAATAGGACCCGTCCAACCCTTGCAAGCAGGGAAAAGCGGGCGTAAAATGATGATGATGATGTATGTAAACATACCAGAAAATACAAAATTCCCTGAAAATTTGTATTTTCTGATCGACACCTTTAATTGAATTTTTGACATATATGAGCCCTCATCAAAAGGCGCGTATTTCATTCAAACAACCACATGTATTTGGTGGGCTTATATACCCATTCACTTTTAGTGTTATTCTGAAATGGATGTACTAATTTGCATATAAATAGCGCTCGTGCTGGCAAGAAATTAAAATATATAAGGAGTACACTAGGAGCCGAAATGTACAATAAAACTATATCTGTATACATTCAAAATGTGTAACCTCAACTGCACCAATGTGTATATAAATATACACATATTTGATATGCAGACACGTAAACATGCCAGAAAATACGAATTTCCTGTAAATTGAACAAAATGATAAACAATATTTATTGGGAGAGTTTTTTTTCGTTATTTAAAATTTCCTTATTAATCATTGTTCGTCATCTCAAGTCTGTTCGAAGCCAGAGGTTCATCTGGCCGGAGTTGATTCCGGTTTCATTAGCGTTAAACGACTGGGAGTATATGACACCCCCTGGACAGATGCCAGTTTATCACAGGGTTAAGCCCCAGCTCCTGCTACTGCTGCTACTGCTGCTGGTACCCATTTTCAGCTGAACTCATGAGAGCCACATGAAATTTAAGTGTTTTTTTTTTACAAGAACACAACGCAAAACCCGGTTCAGAAATCGAACCTCCGATATCGCGATTGTAAGTTCAGCATCCAGAGTATAGCACCTAGATATATTCATTTATAGATAATAATAATTTATATTTAATGGATGACTTTGTGATTCTGTCTCAGACTCTACACATTTAAATTAGTTACGACTAGCAACCATGTCCTAATTCTCTCTCTCTCTCTCTCTCTCTCTCTCTCTCGAGAGAGAGAGAGAGAGAGAGAGAGAGAGAGCGAGAGAGAGAGAGAGAGAGAGAGAGAGAGAATTAGGACATGGTTGCTAGTCGTAACTAATTTAAATGTGTAGAGTCTGAGACAGAATCACAAAGTCAGTATATATATATATTTATATATATACGCGTTATTAGAAAAGCAAAGCAAATTTGTTGATGTTCAAATGTTCAATAAATGTATCACTGAACATCAACAAATATGTCTTGTTTATCTAATAACCAGTACATATATTACTCTGTGGATTATTCATATTTGACGAATTTATCACACTTCGTAACAAAATTCATGCCAACCATGTATTTTCGATAAACATTTCCGTTGACTGCATGTGTGATTATGTGTGTATATAACAAACACCACAAACAAAAGATCAATACAAATACAAAGTCATTATATTAGTTTCATCCTTACGGGGTCGATAAAATAAAGTACCAGTAATGTACTGGTTATTTGCTGGCCTTGTGCCAAAAGTAGAAACAATTATATTAGTTTGATAGTTAACTTTGCCTTTCATCCTTACGGGGTCGATAAAATAAAGAACCAGTAATGTACTGGGTGATTGCTGGCCTTGTGCCAAAAGTAGAAACAATTATATTAGTTTGATATAGTCGCATGAATATATATATATATATATAGGAAATTGTTCAAGGCCCCGACGCCAGAGCTCAAGCCGTTTCGACGGCTGTTTCTGAGTCCAGAAATAGCCGTCGAAACGGCTTGAGCTCTGCCGTCGGGATCTTGAACAATTTCCTATTACTCACTCTACTACCCTAAGTATTGAGTACTCTGGTGCGTTATGATCCACCTGGTTCCTTACCACCCTTCCTTCGTTATGTATATATTTAAATATGAAGAGATTGTTTGGCGAGCTCACCCTAGAGCATCCTACATACAATTGACTATGGGAGAATCACTGATCTCGTAGCTCTATCGCGGAGAAGCTCTGTAGACGTTGATCTCTGGACACTCCTGTCAGGAGCAGGTAAGCTGTAGTGACTTAGAAGCCTACCACCAATCTCCAGGACACTGTTTTCAAGATAAATGAGTGCCGCATTGAAAACGGCATCGTATGTTACGTTCGGATTTCGTCTGCGTGTGCGGTAGAGGATGTCCTCAGCTAGACTTTCGCGGTGGTTGTTCCACATTGCGAGAGGGTCGGCAAGATCGCAGCTGAGAAGGGACTTTAGCAGTTGCTGCTTCTTGCAGGGTGAGGTGCCAATCGCTGTCATCGTGTAACATACCACGCATCTGGCAAGCCAAACGGTGAGTGGAACATTGATGGCCATTGATGGTTCTCAGATCTTGGAAAGACAGTGGTCCTCTAACATCGTGGACCAAATAAATATGTTTGCATACACAAAAACAAAAACCTATCTGTACACGAATATATATATTAAAATAACAGATTAAAGTTTAAGCAAAGAATCACTGCTTTCACATTTAACGGGATTTTCTGAAACTTAAAATCTCAGTCTGTGAACGCAGAAGTAAATATTTCGAAAAACATTATCTAATGCAGACAGCCAGACATACAGACTAAGAAAAAGAGGGGAATGTTGTGCGACGTCATAAGAAAAAGTGAGGAATGACGTATAACCGGAAGTGTTGTCATTTGAAATGTTAAAGAAGTGAATATTTAAATAATGTCTTTAATCTTTTAACAAAATTCAGTAGACAAAAATACCCTCACGTTTTTACTTGGAAAAAGTTACATCTATGGTGAAAATTTGGTGCTGTTTGGTCCAGCCGATGGGCGGAAAGTTTGTTACCTACATACGGCCGTCAGCTTTATAGTATATATATATATATATATATATATATATAAATATACATCTATCCAGAGCGGGTAAAATTCCCGAGATCCATGGACGAGTTCTCTCCAGCGATCTCTGTGCCTCATCATCGCTGCCATGACCTGCGTCTCCAACAGGCCAGTGTCTGTCCTTAAGGCATCAACATATGTCAACCTCGGTCTCCCTCTTCCAGTGTGTCCATGCAGGGGCTTCCACACACATACATGCAGTCAACTCTGGATGTCGGTGAGCATGTCCAGCTAACTTCAGTCTCCTCCGTGCTACTCTGGCGGTGACTTTTAGGAGGCTCCCATACAGCTCTGAGTTCTTCATCTTCAGTGTATACTGATTAATATTCAGAGCCGTCCTCAGCATTCTCGTGTAGCACCCATCCACCATCTGAGTGAGTTTCTTGGTCAGTGTCCAAGTCTCATACCCGTACAGCCGCACAGGCACCACTACAGCAACGAAGAGACGGATCTTCAGGTATTTACGAAGGTCCGACTTCCACACCGATCTCAAACTGTGGCACTCCGCCCAGGCTTTGATCTTCCTCTCGACCACATCATCTTCTGTATTCCCAATCTACCAGATACAGAAGTCCTCAACCAATGCTAGCGGCTTCCCAAATACATTAGTAATCTTCTCTGGCGTCTTACACACACACACACACACACACACACACACACACACACACACACACACACACACACACACACACACACACACACACACACACACACACACACACACACACACACACACACACACACACACACACACACACACACACACACACACACACACACACACACACACACACACACACACACACACACACACACACACACACACACACACACACACACACACACACACACACACACACACACACACACACACACACACACACACACACACACACACACACACACACACACACACACACACACACACACACACACACACACACACATATATATACAATATATTAACAAATGGAAACTATATTTATAAAACCATATTTATTTCATTATACATATTTCAAGGGCCACCAAGTTAAATTATAGTATGCCTTCATCAGACAAAATACAATATATACCAGTTTTATAAATAAACATTGACGTACCCTTTCAAAATGCAACCGTTACTTTTGGAAGACATCAGATATCCTGATGTCTTCCAAAAGTAACGGTTGCATTTTGAAAGGGTACGTCAATGTTTATTTATAAAACTGGTATATATTGTATTTTGTCTGATGAAGGCATACCATAATTTAACTTGGTGGCCCTTGAAATATGTATAATAAAATAAATATGGTTTTATAAATATAGTTTCCATTTGTTAATATCGTATATCTACTCCAAATACTTGTCGAGTGCTTTATATCAGTTATAAAAATATTTGCTTGTTGTATCCCAACAATTTAAATAGAACTTTTGCATATATATATATATATATATATATATATATATATATATATATATATTTGTCTCTGTACGTGTGTGTGTGTAAGCCCTGATCGAGTTGACCTATTGTGTGTAGGTAATCGGTCGAACGAGAAATAGATATGACCCTGAGATCTTTATCTCGGGATATGCTCTAGTTCTCTCTAGCTGAAGATCATGCTGTACAATCTGGCATTCAGTAATATGCGGTAGAATATTGAAGTCTGTGTATAATGTATTGACTTCCCCATTCAGGTTCTTTTGCTTATATCTATGGTGCTCACAATGTAAAACAGGAAAATTCGGCTTGAAAGTGACAGCTACTGCGTACCAGCATTTAACCGTTTCTTTCACTATGATACAGCATTATTTTAGACAAATTTTAAACCTGGTGGAGCGCGTCCTCTATGAACGCACCCGATTTCTTTCAGAGAAGTAGAGTGTGTGATAGAAAAAAAGAAATATAAAGGAAAAAATCTTTACAGTACTGTACTGGTACTTTTTTTAACGATCTTAAAATGATGAGAAATAAGGTTGACCTGGGCGGATTTTAAACACGGAATGCAGGGAGCAAGAACGAATACCATAAAGCATTACATCCAATGTTTTAACAACTCTGCCAATTCGCCAGCTGGTGGGAAATGTGAGATACTTCAATTTCACTGCTTCAAATATGTCGGTGGTGTAAGAAGTGGTAAGAGATATGAGACACTTTTTTGTTTCATAGGTGAGGAGAGGAAGAGCTTGTAGAGTTTCGATTACACATATATTATAATAAGGATTCCTAAACATGTTTCTTTGTGCACTGCATAGTTCTGATGTTTTATTACTCACGAGATTTTAGCTCATAATATAAAGAACCAATTCTTTTCCATGAAATCATATAAACAAATGACTGCTTCTTTCTCTCCACCAATTTTATTTTGTAAACTGCAATGATATGAATGAGGAATCCATATCATTTTGAATGCTAGGCTATTTTGCGGACTTTCTTTTCAAATTGCAATATTAATATTACCATGCGGTAAATACGTATTTGGCTTTCTCTTTGGATTAAATTCAATCCAAGACAATGTCTAATATCCCATCATGTAAAAACAGTGTTGAATTATAAATACCACCAACAGGCTTTCTTCGTTCTTCTACATTCATGAAAATATTTCTTCCCTTCTAAACTATTTTGTAACACAGAATAATAGCTCATATATAACAATATTCCTATAAAAACTAAGCCCGGAATCATTATTTTTTTTAATTCACCATTGTAAGTTGCCTCCTTTCATTTTCCCCCCAAAAGTAAAAGTGATAAACGCCAAAACATACCATTCTTTCCTCGAGTGTTGAAACATTGTGTGAAGTGAAACAAACAGACCGTTCCTATTATTACCATTGAGAGTAAGAAGGTTGATTGGCAGCATATAGACACGGCCCATAACACCGCGTTCAAATCCCGACGAGGTTAGCTCTGCCTGTCATCCTTACTGTGTCGATAAAATAAAGGACCAGTAACACTCCTGAGCAGATTTATTGAACTGAATGTACACATGTAGGCTCGCAAACAATATATATATACATTTAAATAATTTTGAAAACCAAACAATGCATTAGAAAGAAAATTAAAGATAATAAAAGAACCATACCACAGCAAATTTGGAGATCATTAAATTTGCTACGGTAAGATTCTTTTGTTATCTTAACGATTTAATTTTCTTTCTAATGCATTGTTTGGTTTTCAAAATTATTTAAATTTGTGTTTCCTATTCAACAATGCTACAAAACTCTGATATATATATATATATATATATATATATATATATATATATATATATATATACATATATATATATATATCAGATCGTTAAATAATGAACTTTTTTTGTTTAATATAAGGAACTGTTTCATTGTTTTATTCATTATTTTTTTAATACTTTATATATGTATATATATATATTTTTTTTTTCGCTACAACAGTTAGCATATCTCCGATGATGTATGCTTTAATTGCGTGGTACCAGGTGTGTAAAGCAGACTGGTGATCTTGTGAGTACGCATGTGAAACTCCAGAGTAACAAGACCTATTAGTTAGCCACTATTATTTAAATAAAGAATATTTAAACTCTACTTCGGTATTGAGTACTCATTCTCCCGTCCGTCATTAACACTCACATATGCACACACACACACACATACATACACATATATATATATATATATATATATATATATGTATGTGTGTGTGTATATATATATATATAAATGTGTGTGTGTGTGTGTGTGTGTGTATGTGTGTGCGTGTGTGCATGTGTGAGTGTTAATGACGGGCGGGAGAATGAGTACTCAATACCGAAGTAGAGTTTAAATATTCTTTATTTAAATAATTGTTTCTATTTTAGGCACAAGGCCAGCAATAACCCAGTACATTACTAGTACTTTATTTTATCAACCCCGTAAGGATGAAAGGCAAAGTTAACCTCGACGGGATTTGAACTCAAACCGTAAAGGGATGTAACTATGCTAGAAAGCATGGCGTCCAACCTTCTACTGATACTGCCAATTCAAAATAATAGTGGCTAAATAATAGGGCTTGTTACTCTGGAGTTTCACATGCGTACTCACAAGATCACCAGTCTGATTTACACACCTGGTACCACGCAATTAAAGCATACATCATCGGAGATATACTAACTGTTGTAGCGAAAAATCAACTCTGAAATTCTACCCGTCGATACATCACAAAAAACTTATATCACTACTATTTATATAAATGAGAGCTGTCTGAAGAGATCGTATCTGAAAATTTTCATTTACGTAATAGGAATCAAGCGCAGCCAGCTTATCAGTTTGTACACACACACACACACACACACACACACACACACACACTCACACTCACACTCTCACACACACACACACACACACACACACACACACACACACACACACAGACACAGACACACACACAGACACACACACACACACACACACACACACACACACACACACACACACACACACAGCCAGCAACTGTTCATCATACAAAATCTATATAAACTCTAGTTTCATATTTCATATCAAGGGAGTTTCACTCACGAGTCTTCTTGGTCGATGCGGCACTATAAGAAAAAAACCTGAAACCACTTGATTTAGAAACGATTTTCTTAACTAAATGGCCAGGAAATGGTCAATCGCATACAGGGAATAAACGTAATAGGATACAGAAAAATGTAGAAGTTTCAAAGGAACAAAAATTGCTGTGGCAACGAGGAAGACACTGACGTGGAAATACACTTGATTAAAGTCCGCAGTTTAATGCTAATGATGACTAACAATACAGCGAAATATTGCATTATTTCAACGCATTAAAGGTCAGTTCACGGTCAAAAGCAGTAAAAAGGCATTGCGTCATTTCTTTCATCTCTTTATAATCTAAGTTCGGTGTTGATAAAATAAAGTAGCAGGTAAGTACTGGGGCTCTAATACACTTTAACCCGCCCCTCCCCCCAAAAAAAATTAGATGGCTTCGTACATAAATTCGAAGATTCAGTGCGCCGGACGGTAAAAATTGGTAGAGCATCGAACAAAATATTACGCAAAATTCTTCCAAATATTATTGGTTCAAATGCCTCTGAATTCAAATTTATATTTTATCGTTCTGTGATCGATGAAACAAAGTACCTCACAAGTACTAGAGTTGATACAATCGACACTTCCACTCAATAAAAAAATAAAACAACTACAACAAAAAACAAAAACAAAAACTAGAATTGCTGGTTTGTGGCAAAATTGGACACCTTAATTTAAAATGTAATCAATAATATTAAACAATAATATTATGGTGACGTCATTTTGTGTTGATAAAACGAATCTTACATATGACTGGCGGTTAGTTACAAAGTTCAATACTTTTATGACAATATCTTTACTAAACAGCATTGAACCTTACAACTAGGAATA
>OZ024741.1:182081052-182093552 GCA_964016885.1 Eledone cirrhosa
TATATATATGTATATGTATATCTGCATATATACCTATATATGTATATATATATATATGTATATGTATATCTGCATATATACCTATATATATATATATATATATATATATATATATATATATATATATATATATATATATATATATATATATCCATATATACCTATATATATATATATATATATATCCATATATACCTATATATATATATATATATATATATAATCAATGATATTAAATAAATGGAAACTATATTTATAAAACCATATTTATTCTGTTATATATATTTCAAAGGTACCAAAAACTTTGGTACGCTTTCATCAGATAAAATATAAAGAGTGTTTTATAAGGAAACCATACCTTATCAGTTGAATTTTCCTTGGGTAGTCAAAATTCAACTGATAAGGTATGGTTTCCTTGGGTCTGTCAAAATTTATAAAACACTCTTTGTATTTTATCTGATGAAAGCGTACCAAAGTTTTTGGTACGCTTGAAATATATATAATAGAATAAATATGGTTTTATAAATATAGTTTCCATTTATTTAATATCATTGAATATTTACTCCAGAAATTGTCGAGTGGTCTGAATCAATTATAAACATTTATATTTGTTGAATTTCCAACAAATTAAATATCCCTTCTACTTATATATATATATATATATATATATATATATATATATATATATATATATATATATACATAGGAACGAGTAGGACCCCGACGGCTGTGCTATTACCTATTACCCACTCTACTACCCTAAGTATTGAGTACTTTGGTGCGTTATGGTCCACCTGGTTCCTTACCACATTTCCTTCGTTATATATACATATATATATGTGTGTGTATATACGTATATATATACTTGAATATATATATATATATACATGTATATTTTTATACATATATAAATATATATATATGTGTGTATGTATGTGTGTGTATGTGCGCGCGCGCGCGCGCGTGTGTGTGTGCAGCAATATCCGTAGGCGTGAAGGGAAAGAGGAACCAGGTGCATATATATATATTTTTTTCTCTGTAACACATTCACACATAGAACTGACTGAACACACGTAACTCAATTGTGGAAGCCACACACATAATAAAATGTACACTTAGCATGAACAGAAAACACTAAAGAAAAGTAACAGCTGCAACTTAAAGAATGAAGACAGAATAGGGGTAATAACACGAACAGCGAAAGCTATAAACTACATAAAATACTTCAAGATATGACAAACACAAAGACTCACACAAACACATAGGTGAAGGGGCAAATAGGATGCAGCCACCGACGTGAGTCAAAGAAAATGCACCACAAAACAAAAAGACAAGATGGAGTAGAAGTTTAAGAAAGGAAATAAGAAAAGACAAAAAAAGTAGATAGTCATTGAGGAAATGTGGAGGTCAAAAATATGTTACGAAAGAAAAGATAAAGAAATATTTACCTATTTACTTAGAGCGTCCCTACATCAGTTCCATTGAGGAGACGCGGCATTTTGACCTGGGGAAATCTCAAATCATCAGGTAACATTTTCAAATCTGGAAGAATATAATAATACTTTCTACTTTTGGCACAAGGCCAGCAATTAACCAGTGCATTACTGGTACTTTATTTTATCAACCGTGTAAGTATGAAAGGAAAAGTTAACCTCGGTGGGATTTGAACTCAGATCATAAAGGGACGTAACTCTATGCTGCAAAGCATGGTGTCAGATCCTTTACCGATATTGCCAATATAATAATTGTTTCTACTTTTGGCACAAGGCCAGCAATTATACCAGTGTATTACTGGTACTTTATTTTATCGACCCCGTAAGGATGCCAATACAATAATAGTTTCTACCTTTGGCACAAGGCCAGCAATTACCCAGTGCATAACTGGTACTTTATTTTATCGACCCCGTAAGGATGAAAGGCAAAATTTAACCTCGGCGGAATTTGAACCCAGAATGGCAAGGGTCGTAACTCAATGCGTCAAAGCATGGCGTCTGACCCTCTACCGATACTGCCATAAGTGTTTAGATCGATATTCAGTGATTTCGATGTTGTTGTGAAATATTGTATGCCGTCGGACTTTTGAATTCCAGACTAGGAGGATACTGGTTGTTTCAATTTATGAAATTGTGAGTACTTTAACGTTTTTCATATGTTAATCTGTCGATACAATAATTACACCGTTTTTATAGCTTCGGCCTCTGGCGGAGAATGTTGTCTTACAAATAATTCTAAGCGTGTGCTCTAAATGAATTTGCTGAGCAAATTGAAAGCAACGAAATCGAAATCCCTGGATATCGATCTAAACCATTATGATATTAAAAAAAAAAAAGGGTAAAGACCCCCTTCTGTCACGAATGACCATGGGATTTGCACCTAGAAAGTTTTTCCTCCGAGGCACAAGTCCAGTCAAGGTTGTTTGTGGAATAGTCGCCCATGCATACCAGTCTCCCCTCTCCACGCCACCGATGAGGTCCAAGGGAAAGGCAATGGCCGATACAGCTTGGCACCAGAGACGCCGCAACTCATTTCTACAGCTGAGTAAACTTGAGAGGACTGGTTGAAGCAGTCTAGCGCTGAACCTTTTCTAAAAATTGAAAAGGTACAGATTTTCGAATAAAACAGAATTATTAGCGTGTCTCTAATAGTTCGTAACCTCTATTCTATGAGCAGGTAGTATATAGCGAAGCGTTTATAATTAAATGTGAAAATTTATTTCATGACAGAAGAACTACAAGAATTTAAAACATCATATTTCATTTTGCGGCTTATATATTTAATTAAAAATTTCATATTTGCCGAAGCCAGTGTGTGCCACAGGGGTGTGTGTGTGTGTGTGTGTGTGTGTGTGTGTGTGTGTGTGTGTGTGTGTGTGTGTGTGTGTGTGTGTGTGTGTGTGTGTGTGTGTGTAACATAAAGCGGTGAATTGGTAGAGTCGTTAGAACGTCTGATAGAATGTTTTGCGGTATTCGATTCGGATCAAATCCCGTCGAAGTCAACTTCGCCTTTCATCCATTTAATGTCGATAAAAATGTACCAGTCAACTACTTTGGTCAATTCTTCCTCCATATCTATTTCACACTTCCATTATGTTTCTTTCTATCCTTCTTTGAAAGAAATCTGCTGTGTTCAGACCTAGAGAATAGAGAAGATATGGGCTCCGTCAGGGTTAATAAATGCACTAGATTAAAAAACGCCGTATGTCAATGCAGTGCCCATACGACTCCCTCGGGAGTTACGGACCATATATACATATGAGTTTGTATATCTCAGTCACAAGCTATCATCAAACAACAATGTAATTGTCGCTGTGCAGTATCCCATCGCACTAGGTTGGGCAGCTTTCAACAGGAACAAAGAAATGTTAACATCAAAGCAAGTTTCTTATCATTTGTAGATTAAAATCTTTGACACTTACGTCCTACCAGTTTTGTTATATGGTTTTGATTGTGTTAACTGGACGACAAGGTCACTTCAGAAGCTCTCACATTCCAGAACTACATCATGAGACCTATGACGAACAAACGACTCAGTACCATATCTCTATCAATGGCCTACTCAATATTACAAAGCTTAAACCAATCACATCAGTTATCAAGTCAAGAGTACTTAAAATGTATGGTCATATCAAAAGATCAACCCGTGATGTGAGTGAGTTATGCCTAGAAGGATAGAAGGAAAGTTAGCCGGTAAGAGAAGCAAAGGTCGACTGCCAAAAGGCTGGCTTGATGATGTCAACTAATGGACTGGACTTGACCTTTGCTCTTTCAATTCTGCTGTTGATGATCGAACTTTGTGCAGAAGAATATCTCATGTTCATGCGCAGTCTGGAATAGGGGGAATGAGCCTCCAGGAGAGACATACTTATGGAACATAATAGAGAGTACGACTAATTTTTATATGAATAATATTTCTAATTAGTTCTAAAATACAATTGTCTTCCACAGTCGGCTTGTATCTAATTTATTAATGTGCGTGTGTGGACGAATTTTTTATACGGGAGTCTCGTTCTGACTTGAACTTTTCAATGTGTTTTCTTCGACACGTGTTGTTCTCTTGAAAAAAACAAATGTTTTTCCCGTTTTCTTCTCTTCCTTTCAATCTTCTAATGAAAGACTAAAGTCCGAAACGTTGAGATTGTTTCCTCCTCTATCAAGCGTTAAACTCTTACATATCATCATTGTATTTTTCACTCGTTTTGTTTCCCCCTCTTGACCTTTCTTATAAACGCACACTTTCACACACACAGTGCGTTTCGCCAAACTTCAAGTATCATTGTAAAATCCGTCTCCTTCCCAATCGTCAGTGTCGTTATATGTTTATGAACTATGAAATTATGCGAGCAGTAGTAATCCTTTCTTTGATACAAAATACACTAGTGTAAACGCTACATTTAAAACTGTATATTTGTACATGTGAATACACATGCATTCAGTCGGATTAAGCTTGCATGAGGCCTCTGCGCATTATTTATTGCAGCAAACATTGACTTTGTTTCCCTTTAAATATTGTAGCGCCCCTGGCTACAGCACAGTGACTGTATACGTACACATAGGTCAAGGACATTTAGAAGCGAAGCTCAATACATGATGTATGTCTCGACTGCACTTCTAAGACAACAGACAAGTATATAGTGGTGATTTTAACAAAATGTCAATTATGTTAAAGACCTTAGTAGTTAATCCGGCAACATTTACTGCAGGACAACTAGATAATAACTGTGAACGAAATAATTTAACATTGCTTGGTTGTTAAGCTAAAGCTATTTACCAGTCAGCACAGGAAATAGTTCAGCCAGTAAATTTATAAATGGATTAAGACTGTTCTAGAAATTGGTTCATTAACAGAAACCTTATTGCTTGTTTTAAAAGCGTCTATATTTCCAATAATTGTATCTACTTTTATTAGTCGTACAGAAATACACACGAAGATGAGTGTGGTCGATACAATAAGATAACATATAATAATTATTTTTTCGAAAACATTTTCAAGTTTTCATATCACAAACGCAAACGTAACTGTGTTAGAAGTCTGATTCGCAACCAATTGGCTCCGGTTTCGATCACACTGCGCGACACCTCAAGCAGTAGTCTTAAGTTGACCAATTCCACAACACAATTACGAATGGAATTTTGTGAACGTGAACTGTGCTGAAGTCCGTCGTATATATATATATATATATATATATATATATATATATAAATATATATATTCCAATTCCAACCCGCCCGTCCCTTCAATCTATCTCTCATTCTTTCTCATTATTTTTCATTATTTCATCCTTACGGGGTCGATAAAATAAAGTACCAGTAATACACTGGGTAATTGCTGCCCTTGTGCCAAAAGTAGAAACAATTATTTTTCATTATTTCTTCTGATGAAGGACTAGCGTCCAAAACGTTAAGACCCCCTTCCTGCTAGTCCAAGCGTTAACCTAATATATTCCTTCCATATACTGTACCGATTGTGTTATTTCGTTTTACCTTTTACACACACACACACACACACACACACACACACACACACATGTGATAGATAGATAGATAGATAGATAGATAGATAGAGAGAGAGAGAGAGAGAGAGAGAGAGAGAGAGAGAGAGAGAGAGAGAGAGAGAGAAGAGGTGGGGTCTTCTGAATGTGTATATTAGGTACTGTGTTATTTCGTGTTACTTTGTGATTTTATCGTGTGTAACGGTTTGTGCGTTCGCTCGACAAATCTGTGGTTCTAAGTCTCTAATGGACTCGAATTGTTTTTCATAACCGTCTCAAACGAAAAGTGTATGTCTTGTGTTATTTATGTCGGCACATATTTTTCTTTGGTGCTAGTGGAGTTGCTATACTCGGATTATGCACGTGTCACTGTATATTCGGTGGCTGTTGTGACACAATTATCTATTGAATTGTATCAAACTAGTGAATATTTTTAATCTAGTACTTTATATCTTAATGTTGGATTGTTTTTAGAATATCAAGACAAATAGTCGAGTTTCATCGGTGAACTTCTTTGCATAATCTCTCTCGCATTTATATCCGTGATAAGTTGATTTTTTTTCTTGCCTGTTAAAAACGTTTTCGTGATTAGAAAGCTTTTTAGCAGCATTATACAGAAAATATCAAAAATAGTTTGACATAAACTTTTATAAGGTAAAAAAATATTCTTAACTCTTGGTAGAGTCAAAGGAATGGTGTTATCACACACGGCGTGTCTTGGACATAAAATCTGGTGGATCCCATTCTTCTCCAAGTGAAAACACGCACCGTTTCAACCAGTGAAAGAGAGAACCGATTCCAATAATGGATTGCTATTTCGTTCATTGACATCGAAAGGATGAAAGCCAGAAGTCAATCTCTGCGGCATGTGAACTCTGAGTGCCAGAAGCTGAAACAAATACCAAGACATTTTTAATCCAACACCCTAAGGACTCTGCCAATTCGCCACCTTAAAGTTCAGTAAAGGGTAAGATAAATTCTTTTTTTATTTTCTAGTTTTAATTAAAATTGGTATATTTCCCGAACATTCCGGCTTTTGATAGATAAACCGGAATAAACATATTAAAAAATTTAACGGCTTTTTCTTAAGAATTATTAATTTTCTTCTAATGAATGATAGGTCTAGATCAGGCAGAGGAAACCTTTTTAGAGAAGCGGGTCGCATGAGATATGGCTCATCATCAGGCAGGCCGCAAGCGCTGATTTACACTCGTGCCCACATTAAAAAAGGGCGGAGACCCAGGTAGTTCTGACTTAGGCGAACCATTCAGAAAGCTTCGCGGGCCGCAGGTTGCCTATGACTGGTCTAGATCCACACAATTAAGAATTTACTTGGGCGATACTACAAGGATGACGATATATGGACAAACAAAGTAAAAGAGGGCCCTTCTATTTTATTTGAACACGTACAGTGATCGTATATTCTCCAGATAATTCTTTCGCTGTCTTCGATTATTAGACAACGTTATGGCTGGGACATCCTTAAAGAGATTTAGCCGATCATATAGACAAGAAGTACGTATTTTCTTTAAAGATTGGTGAAAACTTTATTGATATATTTTCGTCGAACCCCTAAGTTTCATGACATAAATAGACACATGCAAAAATATAAACACAGACACGGAGACATACATACACCATACATATATATATATCCATCCATCTCTCTTTCTCTTCTCTGTCTCTCTCCCTCTCTCTCTTTATATTTATATATTATGACAGGCTGAATAAGTCGGATTCCAGAACCCGTAAGTACTTGTAATTATTTATATGTATATATATAGGAAAAAGTATGACCCCGACGGCAGAGCTCAAGCCGTTTCGACGGGTATTTCTGTCCAGAAATAACCGTCGAAACGGCTTGAGCTCTGCCGTCGGCGTCATACTTTTTCCTATTTCCCACTCTACCACCCTAAGTATTGAGTACTCTGGTGCGTTATGGTCCATCTGGTTCCTTACAACAACTCCGTCGTTATATATATATATATATATATATATATATATATATATATATATATATATATATATATATATATAACAAAGGAATAGTGGTAAGGAACCAAATGGACCATAACGCACCAGAGTACTCAATACTTAGGGTGGTAGAGTGGGAAATAGAAAAAAGTATGACCCCGACGGCAGAGCTCAAGCCGTTTCGACGGTTATTTCTGGACTCAGTCCAGAAATAGCCGTCGAAACGGCTTGAGCTCTGGCGTCGGTGTCATACCATTTCCTATATATATATATATATATATATATATATATATATATATATATATATATATATATAGCAGTTGATTTAAAAATATGGCTCTGTTGTTTCTAGGATAATATTATTAAAAGTCACATGGGTAAAAAAGGAAACAGTAAACTCGAAAAACACAAACACAAGAACAATTTTGCTCTTCGGCTGTCTTCTGTGGATCATTATATATACATATATATATATATATATTAGAAATTATAAGCTTTCACGGTAATTTAGACTAAAGAAATGTCTAGCCTGATAGTGGGGTGAAAACTTCTAATTTCTAATTTCCAACCATTTACAATTTGCTTATATATATATATATATATATATATATATATATATATATATGTGTGTGTGTATGTGAGTGTGTGTGTGTGTATGTGAGTGTGTGTGTGTGTCTGTGCGTGTCTGTGTGTGAGTGTGTGTTTGTGTGTCTGTGCTGGTATATATATATATATATATATATATATATAATAAGGGCAGTATCGGTAGATGGTCGGACGCCATGCCTTTGCAGCAAAGTGTTACGGACGGCCATTTATGGTGTGAGTTCAAATCCCGCTGAAGTAAACTTTGCCTTTCATCCTTACATGGTCGATAAAATAAAGTACCAGTAATACACTAGGATAATTGCTGGTCTTGTACCAAGAGTAGAAACAATTATATATATATACAGGACAGGTTACTGAAAATCTCCGCCTATAAAATCTATCTGATTTCACTCACGAAGCATCAGTTAATAGTTAAAGACACGTGTTCGTGTTTTCGCAGTTGGACTGAACCCAGAGATGTGTGGCTGCAAGCGAATGTTTGCATCTACATAAATTTGAATCACTGTCTATAGATATTGATTTAGAAAATAATGTATGAGATATTTTTAAAACAAAGGAATTGGCAGGTTGGCGGTATAATTTAAAAACCGGACAATGGTTGGGGTATCTGGCCCAGCTCTGTGTGTTCTTCATTGAACCCTGCCTCCTGCCATGAGTATCGGCAATGGAAAAACTAATGGGAACACAGTATCTTTAATCTGAACCTTACTGTTGGATCCTTACCATTAGTTTCCTTCTTTAAAACAATCAATATTAAGAAATAACATTCCGCTAACTTTGAAGAATATCATAGTTATCGCAGTCATTGCCGTAGTCACCACTGCCGGCGTCGTTGTTGATTAGCCTCCAGGTTAGTCTTCATCGAGCAGACATATGATCAAAAGCATTCCAGTCGTTATTATCCCGTCTTTTGTTTTCAAACTTAGTTGTCTCTAAAGATATATTATTGAAAGTGACCTTCACCTTCATTATTTTCCAACAGACTAAAGTGTGGGAGGCGTGGGAGATTTTCTGCTGATGTTTTGAATAGATTGAAAAGTCCACGTAGAAGCCATCTCGTTGAGGAATAGCAACAACAGCATATAATGAGAAAGTACAATGAAGCTCATGATGTTAAAGACAATAAGACTCGAAGTTCAGAAATAATATGAAGAAATTTCTATAGAAAATCTGACCATCTGATATTTCAGAAATTTCAAAGAAATGTAAAATTCACTCACATTTAAAATGAATCGAAGAAATTGACTTCAGAAAGGAATTGCCAGACAGAGAGATCACCGAGAAGATATATATATATATATTTATCTATTTATTAATCTATCTATCTATCTATCTATCTATCTATCTATCTGTCTGTTGATCTATTTATCTATTTATCTGTCTATCTATATTATATGTCTATATGTGTATATTTTTATATATATATATATATATATATATATATATATATATATATATATATATATATAAATATATAAATATATATACACATATAGACATATAATATAGATAGACAGATAAATAGATAAATAGATCAACAGACAGATAGATAGATAGATTAATAAATAGATAAATACAGATAAAAAAAACAAGTAGACAGAGAGAATCTATTTATCTATTTAACTATCACTTTCTATGTCTCACTTTCTCTCTTTGTATGTATATATATATATATATATAGAGAGAGAGAGAGAGAGAGAGAGAGAGAGAGAGAGAGAGAGAGAGAGAGAGAGAGAGAGAGAGAGAGAGAGAGAGAGAGAGAGAGAGAGAGAGAGAGAGAGAGAGAGAGAGAGAGAGAGAGAGAGAGAGATGACCAAGAAATTAAAATACTTTATAAAATATTCTGTTTCTAAAGAAAATCCTTTTCCACGGTGTACAATAGAACATGATGTTTTGTTCATTTTAATGGTTTCCACAGTCTCTTTAATGTCCATTTATATCCAGTAAAATCCAGTTATACTTACATGCATACGTATAAGCACGCACACACAAACACACACACATATGTATATATATATATATATAATGCATATTGTGCCTATTTTGGTTTTCTTTAATCGAAGACAGTTTTCTTCGTTGTCGTTTATTTTCGTATTAGTTATGATTGAGAAGTTTCTAATAAAAGATATCATCAGTGTTCAAAATGTAGTTTAATCTTTCTTTATATTGCCCTTAAAGAAATGGTTGCATTGCGTGTGTACGTGTACATGTACGTATACGTATACGTGTACGTGTTCGTGTATGTGTATGTGTACGTGTATGTGTATGCGTATGTTTGTGTTTACGCACGCGCATACGTGTTTTTGCTTTTACTATAATGTCTTAAAGGACGTGTCAAAGTGTTACAAGCCTGAACTCATGTGCTTTGGAATACATTTTCGGGGCAAAAATTCTCCCCTAAAATCTCTCTCTCTCTCTCTCTCTCTCTCTCTCTCTCTCTCTCTCTCTCTCTCTCTCTCTCTCTCTCTCTATATATATATATATATATATATATATATATATATATATAATATATATATAATATCAAGTGTTAACCTAATATATCCCTTCCATACACTGTACCGATTGTGTTGTTATTTCTGTTTACCTTTTACATATATATATATATATTCTAGGGCGGGTAAAATTCCCGAGATCCGTTGACGAGTTCTCTCCAGCGGTCTCTGTCCCTCATTATCGCCTGCCATGTCCTGCGTCTCCAACAGACCAGTGTCTGTCCTTAGGGCATCAATATACGTTAACCTTGGTCTTCCCCTTCCAGTGTGTCCCTGTAGGAGCTCCCACAGGAGCACTGAATGCAATGTCAACTCTGGATGTCGGTGAGCATGTCCAGCTAACCCCAGTCTCCTCTGTGTCACTTTTGAGTTGACATATGTGTGTATATATATATATATATATATATATAGAGAGAGAGAGAGAGAGAGAGAGAGAGAGAGAGAGAGAGAGAGAGAGGAGAGAGAGAGAGAGAGAGATATCTCTCTTTCTCTCTCTCAATACATAAATATATCACTGCAGCTATTCGTGATGTTAAACAGCTTACCTTATCTTTAAGAAAAGAATTATTCTAGTGCACGCGAATAAAAGGGACATTGCAGAATGAACTTGCGCTGGTTAATTAAATTCTTTGATGTTGTTATCCATTGTAAATGTCAAATAACCTGAAATATCACAATTTAACTTTCTTATATCAATTATAACTTTCTTTCTGTTTTAAACATATAACGCTTTTATTTTTCAAATAAGTAAAAGCTAATGTCATCGCCTTGAAAAATTGGCTTTAACGTAGTTTGCTCTCTAGCAGCATTTGAACAGTGCTTTCGGGAAGTGATTATCCTAATATCACGGCATGCCAAAACTCTCTTTATTTCATTAGATGCTTAAAACTAAAACTAAATCTGCTGAATAATTCTCGCTCTTCTTCTCTAATATACATGGAATCCAATTCAACATAGATCCTGCGTGCATCACCTGTTATTAACATGAAAAATCACGTTCCCCTTATTCTCTCCAAGCACGGAACTCTGATCTATAATCCATCTCTGCTATCCTGGATACACTTTTTACTTAAATTTCACACCATCCTGTAGTGTATGCGCATGTGTATTCCAGTCTACCCGCTACGTAACTATCTCACTTGGACATCAACAACAACATTTTCCAGTTTGTCTAACGCTATTCGGATAGATATAGCGTGGCTGAGTGGTTAGAAAATTGGATTCGCAATCATGAGGCTCCTGAGTTCGATTCTCCGACCGGGGTGATGCCTTATGTACTTGGGCAAGACACTTTATTTGACATTGCTCCTTCTACCTGGAGTTGCGACCGGTAGAGAGTATTAGCAATTGGAAAGTCTAACGGAAACATTGTTTCCTCGGTCCGATTTGGCGAAAGTCGATCGACTGTCGATATACCATATATAATTCCCGTACTCATCTTCTTTAACTCCTCTGAACTCACACACTCAACCAATTCAGATACAACCCATCGATTCAGAAACCGAATAGTTTGCAATTTACAACTCTCAATATCAACTCGATTCACGCCAACACGTAATATGTAATTTATTTTAGAATTTATAAAAAATATCCTCCCCAGGCACAACAGTCAGTGTGTGTGTGTGTGTGTGTGTGTGTGTGTGTGGATACGTAAATCCTGATGGAATCAAAAGAGTGCTTTAGTGATATACAACGTGTCTTAGGATTTAAAACTCGGCGGTGCCCATTCCTTCTCTAGGTGTTACACACAGTTGATTTCCTCCAGAGAAGAAGAGAAAGAATGATAGGGAGGAAGTGTGGAGAATAAATAGTCGACTGGAACATTTTTTGTCCTCGAAAGGAGAAAATGCATAGTTGACCCCAGCGGGTTTTGAATTCAGTGTGCAGAGTGTCAGAACGAATATTGCTTTGTATTATTCGTTCTAACAATGTGC
>OZ024741.1:182098552-182103552 GCA_964016885.1 Eledone cirrhosa
ATTTTATATTAAACATTTTTGACCTCTGAATTTTGTCTGGCTTTAGAATTTTATCGACTCCTAGTCATTTATCGGCCCTTGTACACATTCACTGTATACTGGGGACTATATCTACCACTTAGACAAAAACCTACTTGGCTACAATCCAACGATTAGAAACAGGAAAACAATAAAAGAACACATAAATACAATGAAATTATTACGTTTCCGGTGTGATTTTACATCAAAAGGTGAGATATTTTTGTGAAATTTATTCGATTTATCTAAACGGAATATATTATGGATTGGCAGTATCGGTAGAGGATCGGACGCGATGCTTTGCAAGCATAGAGTTACGACCTTTTATGGTCTGAGTTCAAATCCCGCCGAGGTTAACTTTGCCTTTCATCCTTACGGGGTCGATAAAATAAAGCACCAGTAATACACTGGGATAATTGCTGGCATTGTGCCAAAAGTAGAAACAATTATATTGGTTACACGAAATATATTTTGAATAAGCATCAGGGAAAATAAAAAATGTATTTCAGTTACGGTTTAAAAAAATATAAAATAATTCTTTAGATGTCTTTGCCAAGACTACAAGAGTTTTAGCTCAATAACTCTTACATCATATTTTTGAAGCTTAAGACAGTTATTCATATGTTTTAAGAATACTGGAGATACCAATGTGACTCATAAACCTTTTATAGATGGGAACATAGTAATGGGATATAGCAAGCCACACACACACCACACACACATACATATATATTGTACATACACACACATACACACACACACACATATATATATATATATATATATATATATATAGTACTCTTCGGATTTTGGTTTTCGTAATTATTATTACTATATATGTGTGTGTGTTCGAGATAGAGTGTGTATGTATACAGATACAAGCTCTCTCTCTCTCTCTCTCTCTCTCTCTCTCTCTCTCTCTCTCTCTCTATCTATCTATCTATCTATCTATCTATCTATCTATCTATCTATCTATCTATCTATCTATCTATCTATCTATCTATCTATCTATCTATCTATCTATCTATCTATCTATCTATCTATCTATCTATCTATCTATCTATCTATCTATCTATCTATCTATCTATCTATCTATCTATCTATCTATCTATCTATCTATCTATCTATCTATCTATCTATCTATCTATCTATCTATCTATCTATCTATCTATCTATCTATCTATCTATCTATCTATCTATCTATCTATCTATCTATCTATCTATCTATCTATCTATCTATCTATCTATCTATCTATCTATCTATCTATCTATCTATCTATCTATCTATCTATCTATCTATCTATCTATCTATCTATCTATCTATCTATCTATCTATCTATCTATCTATCTATCTATCTATCTATCTATCTATCTATCTATCTATCTATCTATCTATCTATCTATCTATCTATCTATCTATCTATCTATCTATCTATCTATCTATCTATCTATCTATCTATATCTCTCTCTCTCAATAAAAGAACAAATAAGTAGATAAATAAATGTTGCATAGTAGTTAATCATTTGTTTCAATTCCCGCCCTCCTTGCCATTGTATTTGTCTTATAAGACTCGGGATTGTTTGATCTTGGTATCACAACCCTTCAGTTCCTGCCTGCCCATGATTTTATGTTCATCAGACTTACTTGTCTGTCTATCTGCATGTGTGTGTTCCATACATAGTTATCTGTC
Source organism: Eledone cirrhosa (assembly GCA_964016885.1). Classification (NCBI taxonomy): domain Eukaryota; kingdom Metazoa; phylum Mollusca; class Cephalopoda; order Octopoda; family Eledonidae; genus Eledone; species Eledone cirrhosa. The sequence continues at coordinate 182,100,262 of OZ024741.1, forward strand.
CTCGGGTTTCATTTATTCCAAACGACACCTTTCTAATTTGCAAGTATCGTCGTGATCCAATTCTTTACCTATCGAAAAACCGTTGGTTTAGAAGATTTGGCTGAATTTCGGAATTTTTCGTTGTTATTGCTGCTTTCGTCAAGTTTCCCATTTTGTTTTTTGGGGTTTTTGTTTTTATCCATTTGTTTTCTGTGCATTCCTGTATATTCGTCTTTTGTCCCATTTCCACTTGTTTGATTACACTGGATTTATCAAATACTACAATGCAACACAATACTGTCTCATCTTTCAAACCTTTGGTTTATTATAAATATATATATATAAATTTGAGTATGTGCTGGTTGCTTACCTACATTTCAGTATGCATTAACAACACCACATTTTGGATCTTGGCATATCAACGAATTAACAAGGTAAACTTTATTTCACCGTTATGTTTCCTTGTTTTTTTTTCGTTTAACTTCTAGCTGCCTGATGAGGTCATAACTGTTGAATAATGGTTATCACCGAAATATATATTCCAGCGAATATGAATAAACGAAGTTAATTTTAACCTGTTGACTTACACTTCTTGTTATATATATATATATATATATATATATATATATATATATATATTCGACAAAGGAAAACGGAAACAACGAAGTAAACAATACAGTACAATGAATAAATATACTAGTTTAACGCTAGATATAGTATGAAAAAAGTCTTAACGTTTCGGAAACAAATCCTTCGTCAGAAGATAGAAAGAGAAATAAGAGAAGAAATAGAAATATAGTCAGGAAAAGAAGGAACGGAAAAGAAAATTTTTGAAGAAAAAGCACGGGTGTATTCAGCCAACCATTTTTGTAAAATGCTGGTCAGTGCTGTCTTAGATATTAGCGATGTTTCCAAAGGGGTAGAATCATTGTAAATTTTGACTGGACATTTGTGTGTGTGTTGGTTTGTTTCTTTGTCTGTGCAAAGCTGTGAATGGATGTGCGCTGGGCTCTAACAAGGCTGCCTGTTGTGAGAGTATAGAGGTGTGAGTGAACGCGCGCATGAGCTGACCAACACAGTGTGTATGTGAAAGTTTGTGTACATATACATATAGACACACAAGTAGAAACAGTCGCAATGGGTTGTAGAGAAAAGAATGTGGTTGCGAATATAATCGTGGCCTTGTCTCATTTTGTGGGTAAGCCATAAGAGAAACCACTTGGCTTCGGGTACGACGATATGGTTGTACAACCGCAAATGGCTGAACTAGAAAGTGTAGTGCCACAGCATACGGGGTGAGGGATAAAGTCGGGAAGTGTTAGGGGTGTAGAAAATGTTGGGAAACATTTAACGCTGGTAGCGCCACAACCCAGGCACTGTGTGTCATGCAAACATAATCACGTTCGTCACTGAGCAATATGTATTTTTCTGGGGGCCCTGGAGCGGCACATATTCTAGCTACGTCACTGATCAACAGTTCGTCAATCATAACCGTCCTGTCATTTTAGGTGTATATAAGAGGTCTATGTGCACGCGTCTGTGTTTGTGTATATATAATAATATATATATAACAATTTTGGGGGAGGGGAAAGTTGATTAAATCGGCCCCAGTGAGTGACTGGTACTTTATTTTATCGACTCCGTAAGGATGAAAGGCAAAGTTAACCTCAGCGGGATTTGAACTCAGAACATAAAGAGCCGTAACTCTATGCTGCAAAGCATGGCGTCCGACCCTCTACCCATACTGCCAATCCACCACCCTCATATATATATATATAACAATAATTAAAATGATTGGGTACAGTGCTCAGGTGCACTACAACTCATCAAATGTGTATGTATAGTACATAGAATAATGTAGAAATGTCAGGAAAGTGAACAGTGTATGAATCATGTTATACACACAGATACATGCATGCGTGTGTACGGAGGCGGAATATCAGGTGTAGTGTTGGTGAATTTCAGGAAGCATGGACATTTTGAAGGATGCAGTGTCCCGACAGGTAACAACCGATGCAGTTAGTTTGTTCCTTGCTTCAGCAACTCTGAGCGGGGAAAAATGTTTCCGAAAGTCATCGTAGCTGTAATGTTTTCTGATTTTGTAAGCATATCTACTGGTGTTAGACACATGGAATTCAGGGTTGTTGTTGGAAAGATGGTTAATAATCAGTTGCCAGATGTTGGAGATTTAATGTATGGAGGCAAAACATTCAGAGTATGTGTGTGTTTACATACATATATTATCAAATAATGCACTCATTTATATGTAAAAACAAATAAAAAACAATCAGTATATAATGGTAACTGAATTGTTGTAATTGTATAATTTTTTTTATTTCTTTTCATGTATCTCTTTTGACTAAAACGTGTCTAATCATTAAAGTAGACCGCAACCTGTTGTAGACACCAACGAGCGAGCCTCTACGTGGTGGCTCAACCCGTTGGAAATAGCAGTCAAACACCCAAAAAATAAACAACCAAATGAATTGTATAAGAACAGAATGTATTAAATAATAATTCTTATATACCTTAAATGACTAGATTGTGATTAAAATTCCTTTGATAATAGGCTTGCTCCATGAGAGTTGACCTGGGGTTAAAAAATAAGAAAAACAAGAACGACAACAAAAATGAAACAGCAGCAGCAATAGCAACAGTAAGTACAATAAGAAGAACAACAATTTCAGCAATAGCAACAATAAGTACAGTAAGAATAACAACACCTTCAGCAATAGCAACAATAAGTACAGCAAGACAACAACAACTTTAGCAACAGTAAGTACAGTAAGAACAACTTCAGCAATAGCAACAGTAAGCACAGTAAGACAACAACAGTAAGTACAGCAATAGCAACAGTAAGTACAGTAAGACAACAACAACTTCAGCAATAGCAACAGTAAGTACAGTAAGAATAACTACTTCAGCAATAGCAACAGTAAGTACAGTAAGAATAACAACAACTTCAGCAATAGCAACAGTAAGTACAGTAAGAATAACAACAACTTCAGCAATAGCAACAGTAAGTACAGTAAGAATAACAACAACTTCAGCAATAGCAACAGTAAGTACAGTAAGAATAACAACAACTTCAGCAATAGCAACAGTAAGTACAGTAAGAATAATAACACCTTCAGCAATAGCAACAGTAAGTACAGTAAGACAAAAAAAACTTCAGCAATATCAACAGTAAGTACAGTAAGAACAACTTCAGCAATAGCAACAGTATGTACAGTAAGACAACAACAACTTCAGCAATAGCAACAGTAAGTACAGTAAGAATAATAACTTCACCAATAGCAACAGTATGTACAG
>OZ024741.1:182111052-182146052 GCA_964016885.1 Eledone cirrhosa
CCTGTGTAAGTAAAGCAGACATATGTATATAAAGACCTGCTCTGTCACCATCGGTGGACACAAACAGCACAAATTGTTAATATTTTGTGAAGAATAACGATCTCCTGATGGTTGCCACTGTGTCAAGCTCCAGCTAATGATTTCTTGTAACACCCTTCACTTATCCACGTCGCATTTGCTCTCACCATGATAACTACCATGAAAATCAATGTGTTTTTCACACAGGTTGGCGTACTTTTGACATCAACTTCTCCCTTCGTCAGGTTGCAGAGTAGGTTCGTGAAAAGAACCAGGAACTATTTATGGTTTTCGTCGACTTAACCAAAGTTTTTAAACTGTCAATCTTAAACTCTCTGGAAAATCCTCAAAGAGTTTGCATACCTGACAATATGCTGAATGTCATCAATGTTATTTCATGAGGGAATGAAGCATCATTTATATCAAATGGCGAATGCCTTGAACAGTTTTCACAAACGGTACGAATCAGAATTGTCATGGTTTCTGTTCTATTTGCTTTGTTCTTCCCTGTAATGCTCCAGGATTCACTTGGCGACTTAGACACCGGTGTCAGATTTGCTATCCGTACATCAGGTGGGCTAGTCAAGTATTAGCACTTTAAGGATAAAACACTTACACGAACAAGTGTTATTTGTGATTTATAATTTGTTGATGCTGCTGCACTTGTTGCAACATATCTGAAAGAGGTACAAGTATTGATAAAACGCTTGTTAAGCAAGGACAGCCGGGACAGGATGGACTCCTCTGCATATCTGGATGATGAGATCGCCAATCGCGTCTCCAAAGTAACCGACGTTTTTGGCAAATTACATCATCATCTATGGAGTGTCAGAGGTATATCCCCTAAAACGAAAGTTACAGTTTATCGTGCAGTGGTTCTGACAACCCTTCTACACGACTTGGAGTCATGGACATTTTACGCCATCCACATTTATAAGCTTGATGTCTTTCATAACCATTGCCTTCGCTGTCTGTGGTTACATGCTTTCTGAGAGTCTATAATGCCGATCTTTCACGACGTGCAACATCGGTGGGATTGAGTTACTTTTGATGTAATCCCATCTCCGATGGGCTGGTCATGTTCTATGAGGACCGCACACCTAAGATTCTGTAATACATACTTCGTAGAAACTTCATAATGGTGCACGTAATGTAGGCGGATCATTACTCAGATATAAAGACAAGAAGTACAAGCTGAAATCTGTGAACAAACCTCTTCCTTCTTTTGAAGCCCTAGATGTTGACTGGAAAATTGGAGAACTTTGTGTGTCATGGCAGTGTCCATATTCTAGATCTAAGATCTAACACAAAAATTTGATCAAACCGCCATCCTGTTCCGCTTTAAATCGTGTCATTTGCACAAAATGCGGCTTAATGTGTAAATTAGCAGCTGGACTGAAGTGCCATTTAAAGCATATTAACTGAAAACTCTGTTGACTCCTTATACCTCAAAATACGACAAAAGAGGTCCTCATACACACACACACATACACATACACATATATATATATATATATATATATACATATATCGTTTTTCCCGGCGCCGAAGTCGCTTCGTCCTCGAGGACGCACCCTAATTTTGACAACAAAAATTGGAAGAAAAAAAATGATAAACAACCTTCGGCGTCCAGGGCGCATGGTAGATTTTTGAGACTTATTTTAGAAAAAAAAGTAGCGTCTTCGACACCGGGAAATACGGTATGTATATTTAATATAGAAATCACTACTACAGGACTAGAACTACTTAATTCGAAAGAAGTCATCAGGAAAGCTGACCGCCAATATGATATGGTGGTATTGATACATTTTCTGGTGGTTGGGGAAGGTGGTGATTGGATTGGGTGGAGGTCATTGGCTGATGGATTTAAAGAATGGGGATTCGTTGAAAAAACTAAAGAAAAATTCATAGCGATACAAAATGACACAAATGCAGGCACTCCTAATTTTCAAGATTCATTTATTCAAAGCAAACAAAGGGTTGTATTAACATGCTCTGTTAAAGTCTGCAAAATGTTTACAATCACATACACACACCCACATACCCACATTTTACCTATAGCAGTTATATAACTGTATACGATCAGACCTCAACATATATTTATATGGTACGTGCGTTTGTGTGTGTGTATGTTTATGTATGTGCGTGTGTGTGTATATATATATACACGTGTTGGTCTGTGAATTCTTTATGTATTTTATGTGGATATGTGTTCACACGTTTGTGTGTTTGAGTGAGTTTATACGGTTATTAATCTGTGTTGTCGGTTTGTATTATTGCTTCTCTGTGTGTGTTGGGTGGGGTTGGGTGGGAGTATTTATGTATCATTGATGGATGTGGGCGTATGTGTATATGTGTGTGTATGTGAAGTTTGTACGTAGTTTATTGTGTACTTGTTAATGTATAAGTGTGTGTGTGTATACACGTGTGCGTCTGACATTTTTATGTATTTTTTGTGTGCGTGTGTATACACGTATCCACCTGTATGTACACGCTAATGTGTTTGGGCGAATTTATGCAGTTATTAGTCTGTTTGTGTGAATGTATTTATGTGTGTGTGTGCATAAGCTTGTGTAGCTGTTTGTATTGGTTTTTTTTTTTTTATACAGGTCTTATGAGATTCAGCAGTAAGCAGGAAAATAATTGTTTCTACTTTTGGCACAAGGCCATCAATTATCCCAGTACATTACTGGTACTTTATTTTATCAACCCCCGTAAGGATGAAAAGTAAAGTTGACCTCGGCGGGATTTGAACTCAGACCGCAAAGCATGGCGTCCGACCCTCTACCGATACTGCCAATAAAATAATTGTTTCTATTTTTGGCACAAGGCCAGCAATTAACCAGTGTATTACTGGTACTTTATTTTATCGACCCCATAAGGATGAAAGGCAAAGTTAACCTCGGCAGGATTTGAACTCAGAATGGAAAGGGCCGTAAGTCTTTGCGTCAAAGCATGGCGTCCGATCCTCTACCTATACTACCAAATGATGCGTAGTGGTCAAAGCTGGGCTCTTTCAGGAAGTGGCCAAAGGAGGAGTGGCTGAGTATGGCGCATATAGTGAAACATTAAACGCTTAGAAAAATAAGAAGTATATACAAATCACATTATACGAGAAAAATAATAATCTTAAAGATGCGCCTAATGTGTTCTTTAATACACCTATATATAAATTTGAGCGACTTCCGACCGTCCGTCTCACAGTGTGTGCGTGTGGGCGTGTGTGTATGTGTGCTTGTGTGAATGTGTGTGTGTGTAAAAACAAAGAGGGGGATGGTGAAAAGACTATAGGAAAATAGCGGCTGGCATTCCATTTGCTACGCTGTGTGTAAGTGTATATGTGTATTTGTGTAAATGTATGTATGTGTGTGTGTATTTTTGTAAGTGTCTGTCTGTGTCTGCGTGTTTATATTTATATACTCATACATATAAATGTATGCATATGCACATACAGACACGCACACACATAGACGCATACGCGTCAGCGTGTTGAAAATAACCCTAGTACCTGAAAATTTACATTGAACAATAAAAATATATTTGTTTGTACAAAATGAATTATAATTTTGTCCTGACCGTTTTCAGCTATCGTAAACTTTTCAGGGTAGAATTATCAAAATTACATTTGTGCTAGTATTGTTTACTTTTTAACACGTCTCATTATCTTCCGCGCGCGTCCTTTCTATGACTAGGGACACGACTGGATATAACCTTGCTGTCACTTAGATTGTCTAATTGTAGGGAGGCAACTCTGGCTTATATGAACTGGTTTAAGTGCCGTTTGTTAGTTGGAGCATAACGACTTTCATTTTGGTTTCTATTTGGTTATAAAATACATTTCTTTACTGATATATTGCTGCTCCATTGCTAAATCACTACATCGATAGAATGGGAAAACTTCAAAATTTGACAATGTCCTCCACCACTTTGAGTTTTCTGGCGTATGGTTCTTTAATTTGCTGACGACGCATTGATATTCTATGTCGGAGTGTCATACGTGTTTCGCCAATATAGTGTCCATAGCAACCTTTACAGGCTATAATATACATATTAAATTTCATGAGTGATACGAAAAGTTGTCGATAATTTTGAAAATTCGTGCTTCTTTGTACTGAAATCCAGAAATAGCTCTAAACTTCGCAGTTTGTATTCGTTGACGTTTTCTAAATGAATGATCCTTAATTGCATTCGTCAATAGTTCTTTAGTGATTTTGACTGTCTTTCATTTTTTATAATGGGATATATTTTTAGATGTTTTTCATGTTTTGCTCCTTAACAGACTGGATTAAATTTCAAAATATATAGTATAACACTTTTCCTTTTTTCATTTTGTTTCTCGCACTTGCTTCGTTTAATTTGGCCTGCTATTTGTAAGATGGATTGGTAGTATCGGTAGAGAGTCGGACACCATGCTTTGTAGCATAGAGTTACGGCCCTTTATGATCTGAGTTCAAATCCCGCCGAGGTTAACTTTGCCGTTCATCCTTACGAGATCGATAAAATAATGTACCAGTAATGTACTGGGGTCGATTAAATCGACTTTCCCCTCCCCCAAAATGGCTGGCCTTGTGCCTATATATGAAACCATTATTAATTAAATTCAGAGGATATTCCCTCTTGGTGAATATTTCATCTCTTTTAGTTTGTTATCTTTAATTGTTGGATTTGAAACTATTATGCACATTCGCTTAGCTATGGAATGTTGATCCGGATATATTATACCATATATTTCAAACTTTATATATATATTGATAAGATGGTCGTAACTGGAATTTATTTTGATTTTAGGTCTGTTAAAGTAAGGCTCAACAACAATCCGCACAGTAAAAAAAGGGAGGAGTCAGGATTCGGGTATTAGCATGCTATCAAACTAGACAGGATTTCAATACTAGTGACCTATGCAATAACGGAAACAGTAAAAATATAAAAACTGTGTTGTTTTTGTTATTTTGTCCTCAAACAGCCCCTATCAAGAATATGTCTAGCACAAAGCATTCCAGTTGTGATTATCTCTGTTTGTTCATCTCTTTTGTTTCAATGTGCCATGTTTTATCTTAAACTCAATGTTACTTTCCAGTTTAAAGATGGTAATACAAGGCTCTTGAAAAATATCCTAATGTAGACTCGTCTTTTCTTGCTGCTCGGGTATCTTACTCGATTTTCTCAACTATTATTTATAGTGATTTAATATTATTATGGTAATTTGCCTAGGTACGCACGAATTTCAAATTTCAAAATTTTCTGATGATTCTTACGTCAACAGCTTTGATTACACTTCTAGCCACATCTTCTATATATGTACTTGTAGGATAGTTATTAAGGGTATGCATATAATCATTGTAATACAGGAAGTAAAATCTAGCCTGACAAAACCTGCAGCTATGATTTTATTCTTCGTTGTGGTTATTTTCAAATTACCAGCTTCACTCCTAATTATCTTTGGAAGAGGCACAAACGCTACAAGCCCTCTTTATTACATTTCCTCGGTATTCGTGATCATGGAATTTCAATTGTAATTGTTCGTGTAAATAGTGCTTGTGTTACGGCTATAATGGTTCCTAATTTAGACACAAGGCAGGCAATTTGAGTGGAGTGGTAAGTCGATATAATCGATCCCAGAAATATGGAAAACAAATTTGATCTAGACAGGATTTGAACCTAAAACGTGCAGAGCCGAAATAAATAACACACGAGTTTGTCCCATATTCTAACGTTTTCGCCGAGCCAATAAAACCCCTTCTCTGAAGTTCCCTAAAGTTCTATATATCGGGATCGAACATTAAGCTACGTTGTTGTTAAACAAACTTCTTAATCAGTTCGCCAAACCTATATTTTTCTTTTACTATTTTCCCCAGTGACAAGCAGCTATAGTCCTTATATCTTGACAAACTTATTTCTAGGATATAGCTACATAAATATTCGAAATAATTGATATAAGAATGACGACTGTAATGACGGCAATAATTAAAAAAGGGGGAACAAAAAGAAAGAAAGAAAGAATATGGAAATATATCGAAAAAGTAGAGAAAGAAAGAAGAAAAAGAGCGTGAAGGGGAGGAGATGGCAAGAGCTCTGGTGTCGCTGAAGAGAGGGGATAGGTGAAGGGGAAGGGTGATTGGGCTTTGGGCCTAGGGCAAGAGGGCAGAAGTGCTGCGCCCCGACGACAAAACGGCAAAAGAATTTCCTCGAACGATGGCCACTGACACCCGCTGCCACAGCCACCCAACCTCGATGTTCTGATTTTGCGGAGGAGCTGGAACAAACACTAATATTACCATAAGGCGGTAAATAGGCATGGTCGTTAGAATAGCATGTGGTCTTCTTCGGTGCAGCCCTCTCCGCTCTCTGAGTTCAAATCCCATCGAGTTCAACTTTGCCTTTCAACATTTCGAGGTGGATAATGTACCACTCTAGTACTAGGATCGATTTTTCATCTATATCTCTTTCTCGTGTCCTCTCTATCACACACTTTCTCTCACTTTTCTCTGAAAATACATGGGCTCCATCAGGAGTTTCGGATCCAAGAATGAAGAGAATATTATCATTGCAAATTTTAAATTAATTAAGTAGTGCTGCTGCTTTTCTTTTCAAATCCTGATTAGATGAACCACCGTCAACTGCGTATGACAATTATCATTATATCCGCAATAGTTAAAATACTATTCTGAGATACTTGGGCATACAATAGCAAATCTGCTCACCGTAATTAACAGCTATGAAAGACGTGCCTTTAGGTAATCAATACTTTGCTGACAGGAATGTGAACAGAAATACAAAACGAGTTTGCCACAGGGTAGAACGTCTGTTAAAGGATCACTCTGGTCACGAAAAGGGCAGTGTTTGGCACTCTCTATTCAAATGAGATGAATAGCATCATCTCTTCATGTGTGTGTGTGAATATGTCTTAGTGTAAGCGCGCGCGTAGGTATACGTGCGTGTGTATACGTGCGCGTGTAGGTGTACGTGCGTGTGTGTATGTGCGCGTGTAGGTGTACGTGCGTGTGTGTATGTGTGCGTGTATGTGTACATGCTTGTGTGTATGTGCGCGTGTGTGTGTGCTATCCCTTTTTTGTAAGCATGTAAGATATGTGCGTGTGTATGCATGCATGCGTGTATGCATGCATGCATGTGTGCGTGTGCATGTGCGTGCATGTGTTTTATCCCTATGCTGTAAGCGTGTAAGATGCGAGTGTGTGTGTACGTGTTACAAGTGCGTCAGATGTGTGTGCGTATGTGTGTTTGTATGTTGACAGTGAAAATAGGACTCACGGGACCTTTTGATTTTAATTTTCATATTCTATTATAAATCAATTTACATACAGGATACACCTTAAGAATAGTAGTCTACCCGTATCAACAATAAATGCAAAATATATTTATTTTAGAGAATGGTACATCCGTTCAAAACGAAGATTGAAACCATTGATTATCTTCTTACTTAAAGACTTACCTCTTTGTATTTATTAGTAAAACTAGTAGAAAAACCACCCTTCGGGTCGTTTTCTGCTAGCCTGTGTAATGTGCATATTTATATTATATGCAAATACACATTCATGTAGATATGAAATGTCAAACAAAATCGTAATTGACAATATGCACAGAAGTTGAAGAGAGACTGTGTTACACTCTCTTCTGTAATCAGTAAAGTAATCCAGGATACATTTAAAAAAAGACGATATTATATATATATATAACCAGCAATTTCTCTGTCTGTCTGTCCGACAGTGGAAACACGTGCGTAGAGAGAGAGTGAGAGTGAAAGAAAGAGACAGACTACGAGAGGGGGATAGCGGGAGGGAGAAAGGAGAGAGAGAGAGAGTGAATAGATGCTAAAACACGTGCTACAGAAACATTACCTTCCCCTCTCCACTGACTTTGGCCACTGAGGCCGAGGGAATCGCGCTGAGCGCGTCATAATGACGTAATGCAGACAGCCAGACATACAGACAGATATTACAAGGGCGCAACGTTATATCTATGTATCTATCTAAAAAGAAAGACTAAGAATTATATAGAGAGAATGCTAAATCGCCTAATGCGGTCCCTAGGGCATTGAAAATTTGAAATAATTTTTGCTCAAAGAGGACCATAAGTATTACATGTCTAAAGTTTGAAAACAATCGGTTGGATGGTTCTCAAGTTTTAGTGAGCTGACAGACAGACATACATTCTCTGTTTTAGATATATAGACTAGCAGAAAACCGCCCACGGGTGGTTTTCTGCTCGTCTATATATATAAAACTGAGGATGTCTGTCTGTGTGTGTGTGTGAGTTTGAATCCCTAAAACTAGAGAAGCACCCAACCGACTGTTTTCAAACTTTACACATGTAATACTTATGTTTCAGGGAGTGTTCTGAGCAAAAATATTTTCAAATTTTCAATGCCCTAGGGACCGCATCAGGCGTTTTAGCAATTTCTATATACATATAACGTCGCGCCCTTATAATATCTGTCTGTATGTCTGGCTGTCTGCATTACGTCACTTCCTACAATTCGCTCTGCGTCCAGAACGCGCCCTTATAATATCTGTCTGTATGTCTGGCTGTCTGCTGCCTCCCGTTAATCTGCCACCCTTGCTCAAGACAAATCTCACACTCATTCTTCAAACAGTTGGTAAGTGCACACAACCTCTTCCTCACGTTTTAAGCCACAGTATTGCTTACTTACATACCACCAGATCCTTACTTCTTTGCCAGTCGTGGTTGTGGCAATACTAAGCTTAGCTAAGGCGGTTATATATTTCACAATACTTTAACTCGTGCAACCACGCGGGTACCACTGCTAGTTATATATAAACTGCATTACGGTGAAATGTAATGAAACCTTATATAACAATGCAAATATACGGATGTTTACATAAGCAATGTAATAAGTGTTATGATATAACGGACGCTAACCAGAAGTGTAGACATTTGAAAATTTTAAAAGAAGTGAATCTTAAAATAAGCAATCATTATATATAAGAATATTTAGTAGATAAATTATGTAATATTCATTCATTATTTATTCAAAGTAATCTAACTTATTTTACTAACGGGATTAAAAAATATATTCGGGTCGCAGTCCCGCACTCCTCCCTTTATTATAGTTATATAATACTAAACATTAATCTTAACGAAAAGGTCGAAGTCAATCATTTCTAAATCTGAAAGTGCAAGTCAACCGCTGAAAATGATGGTTCACAACGATATATAAGCACATAGACACTTCAGCTCCCCACCAAATTGACATGTTCTACTGTTTCTCTAAATAGTTAGGTCTACTGGCGATTATAGGTCCCATCAATTCACTGTTATCAACTATGGAAGGGCATCGTCGACATAACCGAGAATGTAAACTATATCATTGCCTAATACTTCCTTTCTTTAAATACTTTCATTGTGAAATATTTTCCTCCTTCCAATACTAACATTTAAACTGACGACGTTGAATATCTTTTAAATATTGTTTCTAGTTTTGGCACAAGGCCAGCAATTACCAGTGTATTACTGGTACTTTATTTTATCAACCCCATAAGGATGAAAGGCAAAGTTAACCTCGGCGGGATTTGAACTCAGAATGGCAAGGGCCGTAACTCTATACGTCAAAGCATGGCGTCCGACCCTCTACCGTTACTGCCAATCCACCAATAATGCGATACACCGGGAACTTTAGAAATGTACGACATTTAGTTGTTAGTTCATTTGTTGTAAAAAATGCAAGTATCTTTTGTAGTTATGAAAACGGAAACGGAAGGGACAAGCAAGAGCTTTAAGGTCACAGAAGAATGGAAGGGGGAAGGGGGTATAGGGTCTAGACCTAGGGTGCAGTGGTGTTGGGGCTGCGCCCCGCGCACAGGACCGCAAAAGCATTCCCGAGGACAATGGCCAGCGACACCCACTGCAACAGCCACCCCCACCTCGTGGGGAGCCTGCCTCAGACGGGCTGCTGATGTTCCGATCTTGCGGAGTAACTCTGCAGTACGGGGTCTAAGTACGCCTGAGGTCTCGATAGCGACCGGTGCGAGGAGGATGCGGCCGGACAATCTCCGGTATTTATGTATCTTTCTTTCCTCCGCAAGGCGGGCCGCAGTACTGGGTCTTGTGGACGAAGCGACTAAGCTGGAGGAGGAGAACCTGTCACAACATGTGACGTCTCAGATGAGGGATCTACCTCCTTCGAATGGGAATAGGGTAATTCCATCGGGCGTTTGCCGTCTCCGCAGTTGAGGCCTACTGGCTCCAGTTGTGATGGGAAGCCAGCTGCGCCTAGGTCCCTTCTCAATATCTCGTCGAGAGCGGAAAGATATTGGGTGTAGGCCTAACTTGTCAACGACTGCCCCCGCACGGCATTTAGTTATTGAAACCTCAATTCTTTGATTGAATTCCATGACTTTTCAATTGTATTATCCTTATTTATATGTTTTTAATTAAATAATGAAATGTTTTTAAAAAATAGATGCATTCGGAAATGAGACTTTTTTCATTCTCGATTATGTCTTGGATATTTTTCGTAGTTAAGGTTTATGACAGTAAATTGATGAGAGCCGTGTTCGTTGGTAGCACGAGACGGTTTCATGATAGGTATAAAAACTTAATAATATGTATAAAAACTATATTTACAAAGAAATATTGCAATATTATTCACAAAACACTGCAAAATTTACATGTAATTATTATTATTGTACAAGTTATTTTATTACGATATTCAGAGTAAGTTCATATCTTGTTTATCAGTTAGAGCAAAATAATGAATACCTCATCACGCCACTCACTTTTTTGTTTATCGCTTGATACCTTCCAGGTCCACGCTATCTCCTTACAATAACAGCAAACAGAAACACTAAACTCATTATATATAGATTGACACGACCCATTACTTGACTGGTAATTTCATTTCATCGATTTGATTTCGATTTGATTTCGGCGATATTTGAACTCTGAACATAAACGGCAATAACTGAATACCACAACACAACGGAGCTGACTTGTGATCAATAATTGTTTCTACGTTAGGCACAAGGCCAGCAATTACCCAGTGTATTACTGGTACTTTATTTTATCGACCCCGTAAGGATGAAAGGCAAAGTTAACCTCGGCGGGATTTGAACTCAGAATGGCAAGGGCTGTAACTCTATGCGTCAAAGCATGGCGTCCGACCCTCTACCAATACTGCCAATCCACCGCCTTTGTGATCAATAATTGTTTCTACTTTAGGCACAAGGCCAGCAATTATCCAGTGCATTACTGGTACTTTATTTTATCGACCCCGTAAGGATGAAAGGCAAAGTCAACCTCGGCGGGATTTGAACTCAGATCGTAAAGGGACGTAACTATGCTCGAAAGCATGGCGTCCGACCCTCTACTGATACTGCCAATCCACCACCCTTGTGATCAATAATGTCCTTGATATAGTCTTAGAAAAAAGATAGAAAGTTCCCCTCCAAGCACAAGCCCATGCAAAGGGTTTTTTGTGAAAAACTCGCACATGCATACCAGACTCCCTTTTCCACCCCTTTGATGTCGTCCAAAGGTAAAGCAAAGGCTGATTTCAGCTTGGCACCAGTGACGTCACAATTCATTTCTACAGCTGTGGGAACTGGAGCAGCATGAAATAAAATGTCTTGCTCAAGGACACAACGTTTCCCCAATCCGAGACCTTTCTAACCAGTTAATCACGCGCCTTCATAGTCTACCTAAGACTACTTTAACCCTTTAGCATTTAGATTACTCTATATTTACTATTGTATTTTCACAGTAAAGGCTTCCCACATAAGATCGAATCTATGAGATTTTTACATTATTTATTTTGAGAACAATACCTTAACATAAGCATGAGTAGCCAGTTAGAGCCGGTTTGAAAAGAAAGAGGTGAGAGAATTATGGCCAGATATGGCCGGTTTAAATGATGAAGGGTTATTCACTGTGTCCTTCCATTTTAGGACGTTGTTATTTGAACGACATTTAGTTGCTTTTTTTCTAGTCGGTCGAGCAACAATGTAATGGCTCCTTTGTTGACACATATATAAAGTGTGGTGTTGTTAAGCCTAATGTCAGAAATGATCGAGAAAACCAATGATCAAAGTTACTTCTGCTATGACCACCCCGTCTATTTCCAATTTGTATGGACCCCAGGACCACATGTGTTCAATGTGTCATTTTTAAAACAGTAAATTGTGAAATCTGTACATGGAGGACTCGAGTTATGGGAGGCGATCTGAATGGCGGAGGACAGGACTGTTAGGCGGAAATTACATAAGGCAATCATAATAATAGACCCTTGCAAGTCTATGATTATGATGACGATGGGGATGATGTTATGAGATAAGAGAAATGTCACTGCCTAGAGGCTCTTTAGTTCGCTTGTCTGTAAAGTTGCCGTGGCTGTTGTTTAGCTCATCTAACTGACATGTATGTGACAAAAGCATTCCAGCTGTGACCAGCCCCTCTGACTCACGGCTATGTTGTCTCCTTACTCTCCCTCTTCTACCATTACAGTGGAAACTTCTGGTGTCCTTGGTCGTAGGGCTACCTCCCTGCTCACCAGCATCGGCACAGGGTTGGCTACCTGCAGGTGTGTACCTCGCGAGCTGGAATGGCTCTCCTAGCGCGTTTCCCTCACCATCCTGCGGGAAAATACCTCATCTATTCTGTCCACTGGGGTCGTGGGGCGGCCAGTGCGTGAGCCAATTGCTCATAATAGTGAGAGATGGGGAGAGCGGGAGAGACGGAGGCAGTGACAGTGGGAGTTTGTTTCGTATGTGTTCAGACCTGGTGTATATATGTGTATATAAGAGAGAATGAGTCTTTTCCAATTCGATCTGTATTCAATTGTCTATACCAGCAGTTCCCAGTTTAAATGATGATAAAAACAATATTTATATATACATTCCAGTACTTGTCCATACCCTCAATGAAGATGATCACTGCTCCTTGGAGCTTGTTGAGTTCATGCCATCTCCACTCAAGCATTCCCGACTCACTCATCGCAACCCCTCTCATCGCCCGAGCTATGTCTACACCCATATACATCCTACAAAAGCCACTATGTTCAGTACCCCCCCTGAGCAGAATACCGGCCCTTTAGAACTTACCCCTTGCTCATGTCTTTATCAAAGAAGTGAACCTGCAAAAACGACATCAGTTAAATATGTACAGGCAATCTAGTACCACATTACGCGGATGTCTTATTTCAAAACATTAAGGATAGGATTTTAGGAAGTGTTGGCTGTTATTTCTAGCAGGTCCAGCCAGCTACAACGTAAATGTTCCTTCGTTAGCTAGTAGATGAAGAGGCCGATGTGTATTTTCATTAACGTGCAAGTAATTGAACATCCCACAAACACGTGTATCCTTAATGTAGTTCTCGGGGAGATTCAGCATATCACAATGCCGGCTCTTCGAATCATTTTAAACATTTTTTTTTTTTTTTTTTTTTTACCAGCTGAATGGACTAGAACAAAGTGAAATAAAGTGACTTGTTTAAATACACTGAGAAACGAACTGCGGACCTTATGTGTGTGAGCCGAAAACCTTAACCACTACGCCACGCGCCTCTAGTAGCGGGCGTTAAGGGAAGAATGACATTAAAAAAACACCTATAATGGAAGGAAGGGTATAATAGGAAATATTTAAGCAGTGGCTAAAATAATATATATAGATGGGTGAGGTGGGAGTGGTGCAGGCAGCGCGTTTAACGGGGAGGGGGGAGACAAACAAATTTGGAAGAGATAAAGTGAAAGAGAAAAAGAAGTAGATAGAGAGAAATATTGGGAGAAGATTGAGGAAAAAGTGATTGAGGGGAGCGCAGGAGGAGTGAAAATAGTTTTTTAATACTTGAGACGGAGAAACAGGCAGATTTGAAAGAGATAGTGATGACAATAAGAAAAGAAAGACAGAAAAAAAGAAGTATTGACGGAAAAATATAGTAACTGATAACAGAGAGAGAGAGAGAGAGAGAGAGAGAGAGAGAGAAGATAAGAGAACAGAATTATAAAGAGGGGGATCAGAGATGGATATGGAATAGACAAATAGAGAGAGAGAGTAAAGGAGACCAGCAAGGATGAAACGAGAGGAGGAGAGTGTATATTATATGAATGGAAATAAATGTTTGAGTGTGTATATATATAGATAGATATGTGTGTGTGTACGTGTATACGCGTATACTATAAACATATAACTATATATATATATATATATATATATATATATATAAAAGAAGGCATCGTTATATGTATGTATGTATATGGATATATATATATGTATATAATTATATATATAGGTATATATATATATATTATATATTTTATATATATATATATATATATATATATATATATATATATATATATATATATATATATATATATATATATATATGCGTGTGGTGTGTTGCTAGTTGCCTAGGCGTTTGTGAACGCGTGCATGGGTGTGCGCCTGCGCAGGTGTGTGTGTCTGTAGTATATGTTGGTGTGTGAAAATGTGAGCGCGTCCGTTTGTACATATATATGTAGTGGTTAGTTGTGCGTCTGTGTGTTGCAGCGCGTCCATTTGTACACATACACACGCACACACACACGCACACACACGCACACACACACACACATATATATATGTATTAGTTAATGTGTTAGTGTATTTATGTGTACGTATATGCGTATATGTGTCCACTGTGTGTACGTGTGTCCGTGTGCATGTATATGTCCGTTGTGTGTTCGTGTGTCTGTTGATTGTATATATACATATATACATATATATTTATATGCTTCAGTATTGTTGTTGTATGTGTGTCCGCTGCTGTTAGTGTGTGAATGTCAGTAATCGTAAGGTTATGGTGTATTTCTCTTCGCTGTTCGTTCCTCCAGTCGTCTGTAAGGTGAACAAATCGAATTTGTTAGTCTTATAATGAGGCTAGCGAACGGCTGGTAAAAACAAGAGTTGGACATATTTATATCTCGTGTTCTGTGTATATATTGTATATATATATATATATTTATATATATATATATATATATATATATATATATATATATATATATATATATATATATATATACATATATATACATATATATACATATATATATACATATACATATATATATATACATATACATATATATATATATACACAATTTTTTTTCTCCCTTTGCACTCCTTCTTTCTTCAAACATTGGATCTCTACAGGATATCTATCTGTTATGTTGTTCCATGCTGGTTCGAATCTTACAATAATAACAGCTAAATTAATGTAAATACACAAAACACCTAAGATACCATCACATCAGTAAGTCACAAACAAGTTATTTTTCCTGTTTCTGTTTTTTTTTTTTTTAGTTTTTCTTCTTTTTGCATTTATTTGTTATAAGCCGGCGATTCAGCCATAAGAAGGATGTTTCATTTAATGTTATTTAATAATAATAATAATAATAATGCTTTCTGATCAGGACACTAGGCCAGTAATTTTGACTAATGTGGGTTGGAGTGGGTGACGGGCAAAGTAGATTAAATCGACACAGTACTTGACTGGTACTTTGTTTTATCGACCCCCGGAAGGCTACTGAAAGACAAAAGTTGATTGCTGGAGTGTTGTAAAACGGAATGTAAAAAGCCAGAATAAATGCCGCAACACATTTCGTCCGACACTCTACCGATTCTGCCAGCCTAACAATGAGGATTTTTTTATTGTCTACGGCAGCCCGTATATAGGGACGCGAAAAATACAAAACAACAACAAAGAAATTAAATGAGAATCGGAAACCTCCTACGTGGACACTCGATTTGCTAGAAATAGCAGCCAAATATATACCATATACCTTACCCTCTAAAAAAAAGTGAAATACACATTATGTAACGTAGTCTGGGGTGCGCTATGCTTCGAAAAAAAAAATGATAACAATAAAATACGATAAGAATCGGGAATGCAATGATTTGCTCATAGGTCGCCTGGATAAAATGTGATCGGGGGCTAAACAACAATAACAACGGAAGGTTTTATTTACATCGTGTAAAACGAATGTGAAAACAACAGCTATAATGATAGTGTTTGCCTTTACTCACTCTGGACTCGGTAAAATAAAATACCAGTCATGAATTGTCCATATAATGAATACTGTTCCTCTCACTAAATTTCTGGCTCTCTGCCTATTTCTAACCTCACCCACCACCTTTTTTATTAATGTAATGATTTGATCGAGATGATAAAGGCACATTATTTGGTGGGTGTGTGAGCAGGAAATGACATATATCGACCCCACTACACAACTGGTACTTGTTTTATCGACCTCAGAAGTATGAAACAGGTTACTGTTATTAAATAATTATTATCATGCAGCTTTCATTGTTGTTATTTTTGGTGGCGGTAGTGGTTTTTAACCCTGGGCCGACCCTGAACAAACAGATCTTATAATCCATGGATTTCCAGTCATGACCAACCCGTCGTATTTCTATGTACAGGGAACACACAACCACATTGTCCAACACGTGTCCTATTTGACATCGGTTGAATGTATTTTGAGTGAGGTGATTTGGCAGCTATTTCTAGTAGGTCGACCAACCATTTAATACTCTTTGTTGACTCGATTTTTGTATGGTGAACGAGGGCGGTTAATTCACAAAGTCGGTAGAGCGTCGGACAAAATGCCTTACGGTATTTAATTATGTCGGAGTTCAAATCCTACCATGGTTTATCTGCATTTCATCCTTCCCGTACTGAGACCTGTTTCATTGACATTACTCTCTCCTTAAAGTTGTTGACCTTGTCCCGAAATTATTTTTCATGTCACTTTTTCTTTATTTTTTCTTCTCATAATCGCCACCTCCACCACTTCCAACACCAAGAACATCATAAACACCACCGCTTTACCAGCGCCACTACCACCACATATATATTTCTATTTAGTTTGTAGGACGGGCACCGTATATCTATATACATCTGAGGGTATACATAATCATGTGTGCGTGTGTGCACGCGACTATGCATAATTGTACCTAACTATTAGTATGCATATTTGCACAGACAGACACACTCACGCACACACACATACGTATATATATATATATACACACATGCATACATAACATACATGTGTGTGTGTTATCGCTGATTTATGTAATTATATAATAATATACATTGTAAAATTGTCTATCATTAAACATAATTATGTATACCTGCACTCATATACACGCTATTTATGGTTTCATATGTGTGTATATATATATATACACACGTACATTTTGATTTACAAACACGTGGAAAAAGTGCTCAATATCAAAGTAGAGAATATATAAGGCGTGTGGCTGAGTGGTTAGAGAATTGGATTCGCAATCGTAAGGTTGTGAGTTCGATTCCTGGACCAGGCGATGCGTTATGTCCTTGAGCAAGACACTTTATTTCACGTTGCTCCTTCTACCTGGAGTTGCGACCGATAGATAGTATTAGCAATTGGAAAGACCAACGGAAACATTGTTCCCTCGGTCCGATTTGACGAAAGTCGATCGTTCCTTAATATATATATATTCTCTACTTTGATATTGATTTATTGATATTGATATATATATATATATATATATACTACATTTGTGGATACTCTGAGTTTCGCGGGTTGCAGCTGTCTCGGGAATTTGCGAAACTCATAGTAACAACAAACAGAGTACTCTGAGTAATATAATATATATATATATATATATATATATATATATACAGTAAGTAAGGTACTCAATACATAGCGGAGTATAAATATTTAATATTTTCCTGATGATTTCTCCCGAATGAAATAGTTCTAGTCATGTAGAAGCCATTTCTATATTAAACACACACACACACACACACACACACACACACACACACACACACACACACACACACACACACACACACACACACACACACACACACACATATATATATATATATATATATATGTGTAGTCCAGAATTAGCCGTCGAAACGGCTTGAGCTCAGCCGTCGGGGTCCTACTCGTTCCTATTACCCACTCTACTACCCTAAGTATTGAGTATTTTGGTGCGTTATGGTCCACCTGGTTCCTTACCACATTTCCTTCGTTATATATATATATATATATATATATATATATATATATATATATATATATATATATATATGCCAACACAAGAGCAAGAATGAAGGGTTCATTCTACTGACATGGCTATAAAATTGAGGCTTGTTTGCATAATTGCAATGGAATCGAATGTTATTATTACATTCATTGTATTCAGCCATGTAGGGCGAAATTTTCTTTTATATATATATATATATAGGGAGGAAGAAAGAAAAATGCACATACATACACTCCAAATATAAAATGTGTATTGCATATTTATAAAACTAATTTTATATTTACACACTTTTGACATTCGTGTTTATATATTTGCATAGAAAGTAGTTAGTTCGCGTGAAAGAGAACCTAGATGTTTTGACATTCATCTTCTTTTTAAGAGCGTATTATGCATGTCTCAGTCCATATGCATTCGTGTATGCGGATGTTGTCAGTCTGTGTGTATGTGAGAATATATAAACACACGTGCTTAACTGTAGAGATCTTACGTAACATCACGTCCTCTACACACATCATCAATGCAATCAACATATGCATATTACATACACGCTCGCTCACAGATATCAACACACATATGTGTACTTGTGTACTTGTGTCTATGTGCTTATGCATGATTATATATCTATCAGAGAACGTGTTTATATATATATGTATGTGTGTGTGACTGTGTGTGCGTGTGTGAGTGTGTGTGAGTGTGTGTGGCGTGTGTGAGTGTGTGTGCGTGTGTGTGTATGTCGTAACTATATATATATATACACACACATATATATGTGTGTATGAATACATACATATATATAATCACACACACATGCACACAGACACACACACACACACATATGTTGGTTGTATTAGTGCGCGTGTCTGTGTGTGTGTGCGTGTGTATGTCGTAACTATATATATATATATACACATATATGTGTGTGTATGTATACATACATATATATCACACATATGCACACAGGCACACACATATACTGGTTGTATTTGCTGAGGACGCGTGCTCATCGCTACATATCTTAAACAACGAAAATGTGTTATAGGAAATGACACATCCATTGGTACATTGAAATACATCAAATACATATGTACACATACATATGCACAAACATACGCATACATATCAAACTGACAAGAGAGCCTCTACGTGTTCACTCGACATCCTAGAAATAGCAGCTAAATGCCTCTCGAATTATTTCTTTGTTCTTTTAGAAAATGATATATTGGTGAATGTTGTCGTGGCTTCGTTGCACATAGGGATAAGAACGGTTGTTAGCAACTGGAATTCCTTTCATAATTGGTATGCTCGATAAGGGTTGAGCAGTGGCTAAAAAATGCAATAGTGAGTAACAGTTCCCCCACATGAAATATACTTAAAACTAATTAGCCAGTATCCAATCCCATTTTAGATACTCCTCTCGTCCGCTTGAAATGGACATCCGTCGGTTTTCACGACGAGTGTTCTAGTTGTTTGATTAACGGTGATGCCTACTCATAAAATTAACGTGCAAGTGGCTAAGCCTTTCATAGACACGTGTACCCATAAGGTAATTCTCAAGGAGATTCAACGTGATATAGTGTTTGACAATGTTAGCTCTTTGAAACTAAGTCCATCCGACAGGCTTCTAAACAGTTTCCGTCTACTCAATTTCAATCCCAAGATTTAGATTGACCCGTTGCTATGATAACTGACACTTGCCCAAGATGACACACACTATTGTTTCGAATCAAGACCCTATAATTATGAAGCGAACTTTTTAACCATTCGACTATGCTAGGTCCACACAAATCTGCTTAAAATTACAGAAAATAACGTCTTTTTATGTTTTGTGTTAAAATTCCACAAAGACCCATTTATACTTTCCATCCTTCTGGGGATCATTCATATGAAGCACCAATCAAACGGTGACGATTTAATCGACTTATCCAATTACAAAAACTTTTGATCTTGTGATAAATTTAGAACTCAATAGTTCTGAAAGAAATAAGAACTAAGGCAAAACGGTAAAAGAAAAATGCAAGCTTGGCCTTTTAGTTAAACATGGTGCTTTATGGCAACGGAATACCATTTTCGATCCCACGGAATGGTACTTTACTTATGGCTCTTTTATTGTAGTCTTGGATCGATCAAAGCTTTGTAATCGAAATTTGTTTTTATCCTAATATAATCAATAATCTTTTTTTTTCGTTCTTTGTGTCGATCATACCTTGTATAGGGTTCGATCTATTTTGCATTGATCTAACCGAGATATTACTCCAATAGACGCATAGATACCTCAGATATTGGGGAGCAATCAATGTTAGTCTGGCCCTGTTTTCCCCCACGAAGAGAAAGGAGGCGAAATTTTAGCACAGAACGCAAAGTATAAGAACTGATACGGCAGGCATCCCACCCAATGATTTAATGGTTTTATACTTTATTTACCGTTTACCGAAATGATGAACTGCAAATTTGACCTGGGTGGGATTTTAACTCAGAAAGTAGAGATTTGGAAGAAATGTCATAAAGCATTCTATTCGACGACTGCGCTAATTCGCCTTCTAATACGGAATGGAATGCATCTCTATTCATTTCGTCAATGCATATTCCAACTGTTCGATGTACGGAATCATCTGATGGTGAAATTAACTTGCAAGTGGCTGAGCATCCCACAGACACATGTAGCGTTAACGTAATTCCCAGACAGATTCTGAATGACACAGTGTGACAAGTGTGGCCCTTTGAATTACAAATACAGTCCTTCCGACGATCTTCCAAACAGTCTATGCCTACCCAATTTCATTCACAAGGCTTGGGTCAACCCGTGACTGTGGTAAATAATACTTGCTCAGGATTCCATGTGGTAGGATCGAACCCTGAACCTCATATCTGCGAGGCGGATACCTTTAACTTTCGACCATGCTACGTCTGCTCTTCTAATATAAGCAATCGATATTTTACATGGATAATTATATATCCCGTTTGTATTTGAAGAAGGCTATGGTGTATATATTCTCTCATGTTTACAATCATATAAATTACTGACAAATGAATGAATGAAATTAGATTCGTTATATCAACAACTTATAGTCATCACACAATAACAAGGATTCGTATGCTCTATGTCTTGTAATGTACCAGCTGGTACAGAATAAACATGTATTGACTCAGACATGGTTGAGTGGTTAAGATGTTTGCTTTGCAATCATGGAGTTCCGGTTTCGTTCCCATTTACTTATAATCAACTCAAGCCCTATACGGCAATTTGGATAAATGGAAACTGCATGGAAGCCCGTTGGATTGGTTATGCCTGCAATTCAAAAGGGTCAGGATGATTTTGCCTGGAAATTAAGTTAAGGATACACGTGTCTGTGGAATATTCAATCATTTACATGTTAATTCAAAAGTCGGACGTTCAATTGATCCCTCATCAGATGTACCGGGGTATGTGAGGATGGCATTTGTTTTGAGTAGTTTGGGATAGACTGGCTTTTGGTGTCAGTCTGTTATCGTGTAGTCTGTTTATATACAGAGCGTTTCTGCATTTCTAAATAATGGGCTTTAATGTTCTAGAATTTTGCAATGTTTAAAATACAAAATATCATCAAGTGATAGAGGAGTCATAAAGAAAGAGCATGAACTTACACATGGCATATAAATACATTAGAGTTAATTGATACCAGCATTCTTACGGGGTCGATAAAATAAAGTACCAGTAATGCACTGGGTAATTGCTGGCCTTGTGCCAAAAGTAGAAACAATTATCAACATCATCATGCCTCTGTTGCAGAGCTTCTTTTCACTGATTAGTTCACCAGCTTCACATGTGATAACTAACAGAGACACGTAGATCAGACGGTTTGGGGCGAGAGGTTTCGTTCATGTACTCATATAATAATATTTTGTAACTTAACTCAAGGCAAGCAACTCGAAACGTCGGTAGATCGATTATAATAAACGCAGTACTTAACTGATATTTTTTTGACCTCGGATGGATAAAAGGAAAACTTGACTTCAGCGGGATTTGAACATAAAATGTAAAATTATTTTGTCCAACGCTCTATTCCACTCACAGTATAATTGAGTAAAATTAACCTGCGTCTGGTTAACTAAAGTCGGGGCTTGAATTGACTCTACATTTATTAATACTCAGAGTTCAAATCCGTCCGGGTGTAGGACGAGATGTCTTGCTGTATTTATTTTTGCTCTTTGTCTCCTCAGTTCAAATCCACATGTAGCCTACCTTGGTAACCTGGTTTTATGGCGCCTTTGACAAAACATAGCATAGCATTGTCTTCACCAGGCCTAAGTCTAAACGATTAAACAAAAAACTGCTTCGACGATGGCTAAAATTTCCTATATGAATGATCCATCATTGTCATTTTTTCAAATGCATATCAATCTCACAGGCTTTAATACATGTCTCTTTCTGTCTTCCGTCTTCCCAACGCCTTCTAAATATGTTTGAGCGAGGAAGAGCTGTACTTGTGCGTCCACTGAGTTTATAATATATGTCGCAGAGTAATTGCTGGGTCATAGCGATCTCCAAGTAACCAACGAATAACTGGAAAGTGACATATGAAAGTCAACAACCTTCACATCAATGAATATGTTTCAAAAGAAGAAAAAAAGATTTAATTGTATTTTAGAGTTTGTAAGCAGCTCATGAAAAATACGATTGTTATTGTGTGTGTCAGTAGATACTAAGTTAGAATATATCTATATCTATATATATAAAACTGTTGTTGTCTGTGTGTGTCCTCATTTTTGCAAAGTCTATACAAATCTACATTTCAACTCCGAGTGACTTCAAACTTGTATTTATATATTACTTGCGATCTAAAGATATTAACTGCAGCTTTTATGTTTCAATTTTCTGTTGTTAAAGGGGTGTTAGGCGCCGGTTATCCATCTCCGTAGCGCTCTTATAATATCTGTCTGTATGCCTGGTTGTCTGCATTACGACAGTCTGACGAACATTGATGACGTATTATGTTCGCTATTTTCCGTTTATTGCCAGGGAACATCTTCACGAACCAAAGTATCGTATTCCTGTTTTCCTTCGGTTGCAACGTTTTTCGAAATATTTACTTCTGCGTTCACAGATTAATGTTTTTAATATCAGATGATCCCGTTAAGGGTGAAAGCAACAAATTTGTGATTAAACTTTAATCTGTTATTTTAGTATATAATATAAGCGAGGCAAGCCAGCCCAGTTGCCACTTCTTGCCAATAAACATTAACTCTTTGTGCGCCATTCATCTAACTGTAGACCAACAAATACCAACTAAACGGAGCATTGACAAGAACGATGGCGAATGAATCTTGGGTGTAAGCAGTTTCCTCCCGAGCTGTTAGTTCACGCGAGATTCTCTGCTACACCTTTTCGTAATAATTGTTTCTACTTTTGGCACAAGGCCAGCAATTATCCCAGTGTATTATTGGTATTTTATTTTATCGACCCCGTAACGATAAAAGGCAAAGTTAACGTCGGCGGGATTTGAACTCAGGCCATAACGGGTCGTAACTCTTTGCTGCAAAGCATGGCGTCCGACCCTTTACCGATACTGCCAATCCACAGACCTACGCGAGAAATTCGCAAGGGACTGCACCCAGAGGGATAGAGAGAAAGAGTAACTTAGTGGAAAGAGTGCGATTGAACTTTTGAGGTAAGTAGCCTACGCCTTACTGCTATGACACTGGAACCTTCTGCCTACTTAACCTGTGACTTTCTCTTTCACATTTACTCCAAAAGGTTAAAACAGAGGAGTATGAAAAGAATATTTCTATGAACAATGCACGTAGACAGCTAAACTGTACTTTCAACTTCTTAATTTTCTCAAAATAAAACAAGTTTCCTGTCGGTATATTTTTGTGAGTTTTTAACAAAAATTCCCAAATAAACGTTTCTCATTGGCGGTGCTGTTACCAATGTCCTTACCACTGCAACGCCGGGATACATTGCTAGTGTATATATATATATATATATATATATATATATTTCCTGGGTCCTGTATTTTCGTTGCTCTGGTAATGCGGTCGGACTGCCGACTGCTATATCTGATTTGCTAAGCTGTCTGAACGTAATGTTATTACTCTGGGGTCTTACATCATCCGAGTGCTAAAGCTACAGACCGATTATGCATATACGCTAGCTTGGCCGTATACTATAGCTTCGTCAATGCTGTACTAAAATTTATATATATATATATATATATATATATATATATATATATATATATATATATATATATATATGTATACATATATATATATATATATGTATACATATATATATATATATATGTATACATATATATATATATATATATATGTATACATATATATATATATATATGTATACATATATATATATATATATGTATACATATATATATATATATATATATGTATATATATATATATATATATGTATATATATATATATATATATAAATATATATATATTACTAAATGGAAACTATATTTATAAAACCATAATTATTTTATTATATATATTTCAAGGGCAACCAAGGCAAATTTTGGTGCGCTTTCATCAGATAAAATACAAATTTGTTTTATAAATATTGACATACCCGCATAAAGACAACCGCAACGGTTGAGACAACCTAAACGGTTGAGGTTCGCTCGATAGTCAGTATCCAGCGAACCTCAACCGCTAAGGTTGACTTTATGCGGGTATGTGAAATATTTATAAAACAAATTTGTATTTTATCTGATGAAAGCGCACCAAAATTTGCCTTGGTTGCCCTTGAAATATATATAATAAAATAATTATGGTTTTATAAATATAGTTTCCATTTATTAATATATTGAATATTTACTACTCTAAATTGTTGAGTGCTTTATATCAGTTATAAAAATTCTTAAGCTCGTTGAATCCCAACCAATTAAATATAACTTCTGCATATATATATATATATATATATATATATATATATATATATATATATATATTCTAACTTAGTATCTACTGACACACAAGTCCAATCGTATTTTTCATGAGCAGCTTACAAATTATAAAATACAATTAAATCTTTTTTTCTTCTTTTGAAACATATTCATTGATGTGAACATTGTTCACACACACACACACACTGACACACACACACAGACACACACACATATATATATATATATATATATGTGTGTGTGTATATATATATATATATATATATATATATATATATATATATATCATCATCATCATATAATATATATATATATATATATAGAGAGAGAGAGAGAGCGAGTAAAATTCCCGAGATCCATAGACGAGTTCTCTCCAGCGGTCTCTGTCCTTCATCATCGCCGCTATGTCTCCCAGAGACAAATGGGGCATCAATAGATGTCATCCGCTGTCTTCCTCTTCCAGTGTGTCCGTGTGGGGGCTACAACATGATCTCTGATTGCAATATCAATTCTGAATGTCGGTGAGCATGTCCAGCTATCCTCAGTCTCCTCTGTGGCACGTTCGAGTTGACTTTTGGGTGGCTCCCTTACAGCTCTGAGTTCTTCATCCTCAGTGTATACTGATTAATATTCAGAGCCATCCTCAGAATTCTTGTATATATATATATATATATATATATATATATATATATATATATATATAGGAACGAATAGGACCCCGACGGCTGAGCTCAAGCCGTTTCGACGGCTAATTCTGGGTCCAGAATTAGCCGTCGAAACGGCTTGAGCTCAGCCGTCGGGGTCCTACTCGTTCTTATTACCCACTCTACTACCCTAAGTATTGAGTACTTTGGTGCGTTATGGTCCATCTGGTTCCTTACCACATTTCCTTCGTTATATATATATATATATAAGTAAGCAGGAGCAAAGTCAAGGTTGCACCATAAATGAATTTTATTGCATATGACAATTGTTCCGATATCGATCAGCCCTGACTATAACGATCGAACTCTCAACTGATCGATATCGAAACAATTGTCATATGCAATAAAGTTCATTTACGGTGTAACCTTGACTTCTTCCTGCTTACCTGTATTTATACTCTGCACGTTACAGCCATCTAAACCCTGGAGTACACTGAAGTGTAAACCCTACACGAGTCGGAACCTCGCAACACCATTGATTGTTTTAACCATTTAACCAACGAACCGCCTGTAACTATAGTTATGCGCACATCTACTACTACACACACACGCCCCCCCCCTTTCACGCACACACACACACACACACACACACACACACACATATATATATATATATAAATTAATAAAAATAATGAATAAAAACAAAGAAACAGTTCCTTATATTAAAAAATTCATCATTTTACGATCGTTTCTAGGATATATATGTGTGTGTTGGTATGTATATCATATAGATCTATGTAAAATTTGTACAAACTATCAGAGGGAATATACATACCTACACATATATATGCTGTCTTCAGAAATAATAGTGATATATATATATATATATATATATATATATATATATATATATAGTTGAAAATAAACGAACAAAACACAGGAGGCAATTGTACACAGTTATATGATGTTCACGAGGGAGAAAGTCCCTCTAAGTTGCTACACATACACACACACACATATATATGTATATAAGTAGATCGCATCGATTATTCAAAGGCCGTCCGTTGATAAGGAAACAATATTGTGATATTAGATTGTATGTAGTTGTGACCAGCTTATGTATTTATGTATGTATGCCATTAATTGTGAATTATTAATAATGTTATTTCGTGCAATGGCCATACTCGATAACGAGGGGCAGCCATCATGTATGTATATATGTATGTAGGTAGGTAGGTACGTACATATGTATGGCATTAATTGAAAATTATTAATGTTATATCGTGCAATGGCCATACTCGATAACGAGGGGGCAGCCATCATGTATGTATGTATGTGTCTGCGTGTGTGTATATATATGTATGTATTTGTATGTAATTTGATTGTTAATCTACCTTGTTTATGTTTGTGTGGGTGAGCTCACATTGGGAAGCATTTATGAACAATAAATGGTTATCCACCGGAGGTTGATATTCCCTATGTAAGACGAAATTGCTGGTGTTGCACATCAATTATATCGCGTATTAGGTTTCTCAAAGTCATCGTCTAAATAGAACGGAAAGAAATGATCGATTGATGCGATCTCCACCGAGAGATGAATTCCAACAATATAGAGTTAAAGGTATCTGAACTTGAAAAAACCCACTGTAGGACCATGTTTCAACGTTTGACCTATGCATTATTATATATGTGTGGATGAGCGTGATGGATTGGTAGTATCAGTAGAGGGTCAGACAACATGATTCGTGGCATAGAGTTACGGCCCATTACGTTCTGGGTTCAAATCCCACCAATGTTAGTTTTGCCTTTCATCCTTACAGGGTCAATAATTAAAACACCAGTAATGCACTGGGGCCGATTTAATCGACTTTCCCCTCCTCCTTCAAATTTCTGGCCTTGTGCCTAAAGTAGAAACAATTATATATGTGTGGATATGTAAATAGGCATGGTCATACTCGATAACGAGGGGCAGCATTTTAGCATTTTAAAACTGGTGGAGGCCATCCCGTCTTCAGATCTGTATACAGCTAATTTCCTCCAGAAAAGGAGAGTGCAAGTGAGAGAGGAAATGAGAAAGACATATAGAAAATAAACATGATTCCAGTACCTGACTAGTACTTTTTTTACCGACCTCGAATGAATGAATGGCAAAGTTGACCTCGGTGCGCAGGGAAATGGAACAGACAACCAAAGCATTCTATCCGACATCCTAATGAATCTGCCAATTCGCCACTTCTATAATATTCTATTCGGTATATGATGGTAGAGATGAAAAGCAGCCCTGAATTTCACACTTTTCTGAAATGTGCATAAATGGATGCATTAGTGCCGTCTATTGTCTTGAAGAAAGTTATAATGTGTAAACTCGCTGGGCGTGAAATACGAGTGGCTATTCGTGATGTTAATTTGGAGAACAACCTCCAGTATTAATTTCTTGCCATTCCGACGTTTTTTCTCAATAATGGCCTCACTAAACTCAGAAATGTTCATAGTAAGATACAATCTCAGAGTGAGAATATGATCCTATGTAGTGAATGGCATTGTCCAAGCAATTACTAATTTTAAAGTGTTGGTGGTGCTTTTCTGAATCTATTTTACTCACTGTACTCTCTTTTTCTCTTGCCTTGCTATACAATTTGGCGAATTGGTAGAGTTATTAGATTGTCAGATTAAATGTCTCGTTAATTATTCCTGCTCTCCGCAATCTGAGTTCAAAACGCATTGAGTTCAACTTTGCTGTTTATTCTTTTGGGGTTGATTAAAATATACCAGTGAAGTTCTGGCGACGAGAATTGAATTGGCTGGTTTGCGGTATCCGTTCCGACTTTGTGTGTCATGTGTTGAAATCCAGCCTCCTCTCATCGGAGCTGCGACTGGCAGGATTTATCAATTATAGAGAGACTCATGGAAACACGCATTCCTTGGTTCATTTTCTTTGCTCAGTAGAACCGCGTCCACTTTGTTTTTCATTGATAGCCTGAATCCTCTTGATCATTATCAATCTATTTCTAAACACCTTCAGTAGTTTCCCAATTTTCAGCATATATAATGTTGTACTGAAAATAATTTCCTTGCAAATCTAAATTAGGTTTAATGTTATACAAAACCATCTCTCAACTATTTGCTTAATTTATAGTCTTGGCCTCTTTTCAAGTAACTACAAAGTATAAAATATGCATAGTTAATGTTTGCCATAGTGAAATATCCCTTGCTCCCCTGTATCTTGGTCGTCATCCTACATAATCATTACTTCTTCTAAAAAGTTGCAATTATTTTTCTCCTAACATATCCTTCTGGGGTGTGTTAGAAGAGAGGAAAAGACTTCTAATTTTCCATTATTCAAGAAGCAACAATACTTTCATTGAGAGAAATCTTCATACGATGTGTGGAAGCGTTTCATATACGTGGCAAAATAATTGAATAGCATGTCAGAAAAATATTAATAAAAAGGCATGCATTTTTTGAGTTGATGTATATATGAAATAACTGGTTCATAATGTAGTTTATTTTATTTTCGAACTATCTAGCACTTCAGGCGATGTAAGCAATCAGCATTTGTATATATCAAGGCAAAATTCATGCGTTATGAAACTTACGACTAGCTAGGCTCTGTTCATGTTTGTTAATCTGCATGTATTTAAGAACATGACAATAGAATAAGCCAGTTTTATCGGCACTGTAAATCTGTGGTAAAATATGGCGGTAATAAATTTTCAAAAGGGACAACCTGTAAAATGTCTATACTTAAAGATTGTTCTAAAATAACGTTAATGGATGAAACACCTACTCGATCAGGGCTGAGCTGCAGCTAAATAGTGACATCAGCATCATTATTCCAACAAGCTTTTAATTATGTTACTCTCTGATAATGTTCGTATATTACACTTTCCATTCTCTCTCTCTCTCTCTCTCTCTCCCGCTCTCTCTCTCTCTCTCTATATATATATATATATATATATATATATATATATGCATGTTAGAAAATGTAGAAAACTCGCACACACAGAAATGAACTGTTAACACAGACGATTGCTATCAACAATACATTAGAATATCGGGTAAACTACCCCTAGAGACGGGATGAAATGTCAGCAGCCGCTACAGAGAATCGCAATCCCTACGTCATAAACACCTAGAGTTTGAAAGGTGCAGACTTCAACTCTCTGTAGCGGCTGCTGGTAACTTTTTACCACGTTTAGGGGTATTTAACTTGGTTTTCTCATGTATTATTTATAGCAACACAGGGCGGTGGATTGGCAGTATCGGTAGAGGGTCGGACGCCATGCTTTCCAGCATAGTTACGTCCCTTTACGATCTGAGTTCAAATCCCGCCGAGGTTGACTTTGCCTTTCATCCTTACGGGGTCGATAAAATAAAGTACCAGTAATGCACTGGGTAATTGCTGGCCTTGTGCCTAAAGTAGAAACAATTATTTATAGCAACTGACTGTGTCGAAAATCACAACCTGCGTTTGAGATTGTCTACGTTTTTTAAGAATTTCAATCCCCTCAACGCTCCAATAATTTATTTACACACATACTTACACACACATATATACAGTGTACGCCCGGTATTCGCGGTTCCACATTCACGGTCCCGGTATTTCGCTGAATTTTCCTTAAAACCTAACTAATAATTGTTCGTAGAAACCAAAGCATATTCGCGGAATCGTAAATAGCTTGTGCGATTTTTTAATGGCTTTCTTCGTGGCAATATATATATTTTTGACGCTTTTTAACGCTAAATTATTAATAACACATTTGCCGGCCTATATTTTACGTTATGTTTTGACGTTTATAGACATTTTTATAGACCACGTCCAATATTCGCGGGTGCTCTAGGAACGTACCCTGCGAATAGCGAGGAACAATTGTATATATATATATTATGTGAAGTGTAAGTATCCCAACTCTTTCTTAATTTAACTGTTGGAATCCTTAAATTCCTTCGATTGTTAATATAGGTTTTTTTGTTCAATATAGGTGCTTTCCTATGAACGAATCACTATCATGTGCTCCGAAGCCAATTATCCACCCACATAGCATAGCTTTCTTTGAGCAGTTTCTAGAGAGCAAGATCGGAAAATTGCCTTGGCTTTTGTGCTTCTTACGATATCAGTAAAACATGTACCGAACTTGAAGATGACAGTTACTGGGGTCGATTTGATCGACCAAATCCATTCAATTCAATGTGTTTTCGTAGCATGGCAGCAGTCTAATTGATGAAGCCAGTAAAAGAATATATATTATATATATGTGTGTGAGTATATGTGAACGTGGGCGTATATATATGTGTATGTATGTGTACGCCAACACGTTCTATTACACAACACTTCTTTCCTTTTATCTCAGCAATTCCTTACCCTGTTTGCCAGCTTCTTCAACAGAATTTCTAGTTTTCTCTATTTATCTGAAATTCAGAGTTGAGTGTGATTATTTTTTTTATTGTGCAAAATGGTAGTGCTGGTGACAGGACAAAATGCACTTGGTACCATTTTCTAAAATGGTTGGCGTTTGGAAGGACATAGAAACCATTTAGTTTCGGAATTTTACAACCCACCTTGCCTATGTCCGCACAGAAAGAGCACGTAAAAGGATGATGATGGTGGTGTGTCTCTGTGTGTGTGCATGTGTGAGCATGTGTGAACATATCAAAACAAGATCAGAGTCTTGGACCATCTATCGTTCAAAATGTACTAATAGATCAAGGGGGAAAGGATAAGTGAAGATACGCGGGCTGCGTTATCAGACAATCATAGTAGTAGTAGTAGTAGTAGTAGTAGTAGTAGTAGTAGTAGTAGTAGTAGTAGTAGTAGTAGTAGTTGTTGTTGTTGTTGTAGAAGACATACGCAGAATATGTTGGACCTCCTTCAGTTCTGGCGATGAGCGTTCCAATTTATCGTAACATTGCGAGCGCCTGAGCATTCCACAGGTACGAGTCCCCTTAACACAGACGTCAGGCAGACTTCACATGGTACTGTGTAACAAAGCTGACACTGACTTAAAGGTAGTACTCATTTTACCAGCTGAATGGGCTGGAACAACATGAAATATATTTCCTTGCACAAGGAAGGCAAAATATGTGGTTGTAAGATTCGCATGGTATATTTATTCTAAATTTCAGAATCTACGAGATTAGCCTATTCGTGATTATAGAGGAACCTTAATTAGAATTTCGTAAACGTATCATTTGAATCTACAATCTAATATGTTTCTATAATAGGATAAATTGCTTCTATCCACTCACGTTTTCTCTCTTAGACACCCCAGTAGCATTTAATCCTTTTTATACCAAACAACATGAAACGGCCTTCTTGTTAAAAGATGCAAAGTAGTTTATTTAAAACTGTTTATCTTTATCTAACTAGATACATTGCGCCATGATTTTAAAATAATGAGAAAGTTAATTATATGAATAAGAAACATCTACACATTTTTTTTATTATTTGTAATATTAGTTGAAAATGTTAGGCAATGCCTTTCATTAAAAATATTGTAATGAAGGAGTTAATTCTATGTATTTCACTTTGCTATTGTTGTTTCTATATTAACCTTCATTTTCTTCTCCCTCCTATATTGTTCATCAAAAGAGTGTTCCTCCACGTTTCTCACTCTCACTTTCTCACTGAGAGGTTTAACTCATCAGCTCACTCCATTCATATATCTATTAACTTTATATTGATTATTTATTAATATATTAATAAATATTATCATTTATTCGGTACGTTAATTACGAAATCTGTTAAATCGGGGGTCCGTTATATCGATCGCTAATTGAAATTCATACGCAAATATTTGTAAATATATATAGATATGCATACATAGATATATACATTCGTATGTGTTTGTATGTATGTGGGTATACATACATATTTAAATATGCTGTGTATACGCACATATTTGTAAACATATATAAGCATATATACATGCGTATGTATATCCATATACGTATATATTTATATGCCTGTAGGTAAACATACATGCATATATACGTACATACCTGTATGTATAGAGGCATACATATATTTATATGTACACAAATATGCGTATTTATGGGGATTATATAGATATACATAAATGCATATATACACGGATACACGTAATATTTGAATGAATATATGTATATATATGCATGAATATGTACAACCAAATACGTACATATTTGCAGGTATGCAGGCATACATACATACATGCATATATAAATAAATCTACGTAGATCTTTGCATCATATGAATTATATGAATATAAAGGTTAACTTTGCCTTTCATCCTTACGGGGTCGATAAAATAAAGTACCAGTAATGCACTGGATAATTGCTGGCCTTGTGCCTAACGTAGAAACAATTATATGAATATAAACATCCATACACTTATATATTAGTATATATGTAGATATAGGTACATGCATATATATACATAGATATACGTATATATTTGTATGTATATATGTATATATGTATATATACACAGCTATACATACGTGCTTCTATGCATATAGGTATACACACATGCCTATATATATATATATATATATACGTTATTCCGGGTTGAATCGGAGGTAACCACAGTAAGTAAGGTTCTCAATACATAGCAGAGTATAAAAGTTTTAATATAGATGAGATTCTACAGGACTAGAACTGTTTCATTCTTTAGAAATCATCAGGAATCTGGGTATCAAAAAATATATGTATGTGTATGTATATATATGTATGTATATGTATGTGTATGTATATATATGTGTATTTGTATATATATATATATGTATATGTGTGATTGTATGTGTGTATATATATATGGATATTCGTACATAAGCATATGCAGAATGGCGGCTTCAACTAAGTTAGCATTGACGTGGCTGTAGCCAGAGGCCCTAAAATAATTAACGGACCAAAAATTGATTTTTTGCTAACATAAATAATAAACAAGGCAGCCCACTCCTCCTTCGATGAAAATTTCAGCCAGGGGCTGTATATATATATATATATATATTGGTAAACGGAATAGAAAATGCTGACAAATTGTTCACAGTTGAAAAATGGTTTAATTAGGAATAAAAGAGTATTAGTGATTGTATGGGTTAGTATTCAGTTGTGGTTTTAAGATTTTAAGTTTTTACCGGTTGCGCATTTCTAAATGCTTTTCAAAAATAATTTTGAGATAGAGTGTCCGTGCTGTTTGCTCTGATCAGAGCAAACAGCACGGACACTCGATCTCAAAATTATTTTTGAAAAGCATTTAGAAATGCGCAACCGGTAAAAACTTAAAATCTTAAAACCACAACTGAATCACTAATACAATCACTAATACTCTTTTATTCCTAATTAAACCATTTTTCAACTGTGAACAATTTGTCAGCATTTTCTATTCCGTTTATATAATAACTTGTGTGTTACACCTCTATTCTTTTAACTATATATATATATATATATATATATATATATATATATATATATATATATATATATATATATATATATATATATATATATATATATATATATATATATATATATATATATATATATATATATATATATATATATCATTAGCATCATCATCATCATCATCATCACCCTCTTACGTTCGTTCTTCCACGCTAGCGTGGGTTAGACGGCTTGTCCTGTTGTGGGCAGTGTCCGGTCGGTTGACCTTGTCTTTCTCATACGGGAACTGATTCTGGCTTGATTTCTACAGCTGAATGCCCTTCCTAACACCAACCTCATTTACAGTGAGTGGTGGGTGCTTTTTTTGCCGTGGCACCTCCACGACAACTATGCAGTGGGAGGAGGTGGGGGAATATGGTCTATATGCTTCAGTTTCGGTTTGTACCTGTGGGAAGTCGGGTCTTTATATATATATGTATATATATATATATATATATATATAAATATAAACGGAAAAAATGTAACGAAATTTCATTTCTCACTCTTAGTACGGCTGTTACTTAAATATAAGTATGTATACGTACATACATATATGTATACAGACGTACAGTAGTATGTATATATATATACATACATGCACACACATATATATGTACGTATGGATTCACCGAACATATATTATAATGTTCGATGTGTTTGTAAACAAACATCCCGAATTAAGCCGTAGTCTCTAGCAACCATCGTTGCTCGTTTGTTCAACACTGACAAAGGAACGCTGTACTAGTTTCAAGCTAATTAGCTATCATCAGCAACGTATACCTTCCTGCCAGATGATTGAACGTCTGAAAGTATATACTTTCCTTATGCATATTAACGCCTGAGCAGCCTAATTTGCATATCGAGTGAGTTAATCGGCCGGGGTACCGAAAACGATAAACGGAAAAAATGAAACGAAATTTCATTTCTCACTCTTAGTACGGCTGATACCTA
>OZ024741.1:182151052-182166052 GCA_964016885.1 Eledone cirrhosa
AAAATAATATTCGTTTGCAATTATGCAAACAGCTTCTTTTTTAAAGCTATGTCAGTAGA
Source organism: Eledone cirrhosa (assembly GCA_964016885.1). Taxonomy (NCBI): domain Eukaryota; kingdom Metazoa; phylum Mollusca; class Cephalopoda; order Octopoda; family Eledonidae; genus Eledone; species Eledone cirrhosa. Next base: position 182,151,112 of record OZ024741.1, read on the forward strand.
ATGAGCCCCTCATTATTGGTCTTGTGTTGGCATGTAAACAGAACATGCCAACGCAAGAGCAAGAATGAGGGATCATTCTACTCACATGGCTTTAAAAAAGAGGCTGTTTGCATAATTGCAAACGAATATTATTTTTAATATTCGAGAAACTCAGATTACATTTATTATATATATATATATATATATATATATATATATATATATATATATATATATATATATATATATATATATATATATTTCAGAAATAGCTGTATATATATATATATATATACATAATTTCAGAAATAGCTGTCGAAACGGCCGGAGCTCAGCCGTCGGGGTCCTGACTCTTTTCCTAGTACCCACTCTACTACTATATATATATATATATACACACACACTTATATATATATATATATATATATATATATATATATATATATGCACACACACACTTACAGTCGAATACGTGAGAACTTCAAACATCACTGGTGACAACTCGCTATATTATACTAAAAGAAGAGAAAGAAATAAAGAAATATATAGAAATATATATTTTTGTAAATAAGACAATAGAACCGTGTGGAAATGGAAGCACCAATTGAAACATAAGTTTTAAATCTCCGAAGCCGTTTATGAAAGTATTGAAGAAGACAAGAAAACACACTTCGATCTTCCGACGTGGAAGAGGCTCCAATCAGAAGAAAAATGAGTATAAATCCTGGAAAACTGTAAGTCCGGTATTGGAAAAAAAAAAAAAAAAATTCACAAGGGATTGACACTCCAAATCCACTATTTTCCTTTTACTTTGCTCCACTTTTCAAATTAAATGACACGACGGTTCAGTTATATTCAAATATTGTAAGCGCGTCCATTGAGAATATTGTCTTTGACAAACTGCTCAGTTGCTCGCATGTGTGCGTGCTGAATTCTGGGTCTTTCCGCTGGGAACAACCCCTTGTTGCCCCCCACCCCTCCTTTTTTTTTTTTTAATGTACATCCATCCATTCACTCATTCATTTACTGCCATTCTACCTTCCTGTGTCTCCCCATCCATGCAGCCCCTTTTCGCTCTCGATTTCTAGAACCTCCATATATATAGGTGAGCTATGCTGCCCTCTTACCAGCACTTTCCCTTCCAACCACACACACCTAACCCTAACCCTAACCCTAACCCTAACCCTAACCCTAACCCTAACCCTAACCCTAACCCTAACCCTAACCCTAACCCACCCCTGATGCCGCTCGGTGCCCCAGTCCCCGGGCCCACGCCCCATCCCCCACCCCTCCAAATCAACACCTGCAGCACTTGCGGCACTACTAACAAACGGAAGAGGGGCCGGAACTGTTTGGGGTGCGGCTGCTTCGACCACCTCACCTGCGTTGGCTTGACTCGTCGAGCTTCCAATGCCTTCGCAGTGTGGAGGTGCAGGAGCTGCCTCTTCCCCACGTCTTCCCAGCCACGGCCGTCTGGCACACCACCAGATGGGACAGCGAGCTTGCCTGACGCCCGAGCCTCGCTGGTCAACATCGCTCGGCTCAGGCGGCTCCGGAAGATCCCACTCAGGATCCCGAGAGCGGCACGGGTGCTGGCGGCCGATGCCCTCGCTTCCTCGATTGAGACCGCCCTGGACTCCAATCGAGCCAGTGACTGGGAGCGGCTGTTCTATTTCGCGCCACTCGCCCTCAGCCTCCCCACCTCTGGCAGCAGCCTTCGCCAAGGCTAATGTCTCGTCATTTGGGCGAGCGCCCATTCCAGGCCTGCCCAGGGACGCCACACACCACACCCTCAGGTACCCCCTATCCTCCACCCCCGAGGCCAGCGCCAAGCGTTTACGTGACCAGGTAAACGCAAAGCTTATCATGGGTGATGTCTCGGCCGCAGTCAGAGTTGTTGCCTCAGAGGACACTGTCCTCCAAACCACCGAGGAGATCCTGGCTGCTCTGCGGCTCAAACACCCTGAGCCACCCTCTGATCTCAGACCCATACCCCCACCCGGCCCCACCTGCTCCTTGTGGCTACTGATGCAGATATCATGTCCGCCATCAGGTCCTTCCCAGCTAGAATGCGGAGGTGTTGATGGTCTCCGACCAGGCCACCTCAAGGAGTTGACAAATTCCCTCTGAGGCCGGGCGCCGCCTTCTGAGTGCAATTGTGGCGCTCACCAATAGGCTCATTCATCGTGCCCTCGACCCTTACGCCCGAGGCCTCGTTTTTTCGGCCAGCCTCACCGCTCTCAGGAAGAAATAGGGTGGCATACGCCCCATTGCTGTGGGCAATGTCTTCCGGAGGCTGGCTGCCAAGGTGATTTGCAAGTCCGTGACAAATGAACTGGGTGAGGAGTTTAGTCCGGTGCAACTGGGTGTCGGCGTGTCCGGTGGCTGTGAGGGAGCCTCTCATGCAATCAGGCAGTTCTTCAGCAGCTGCCCATCGGTACCGGTATCCAGGGACTCCAGGCACCTCATTGTCAAGCTTGACATGAGGAATGCCTTCAACTCTTTACGCCGGGATCATCTGCCCGAGGCCTGCCTCAGCCGAGCCCCCTCTTCCTACTCGCTGGCCTACCTGTCATATGGAGCCCCGAGCATGCTCCTAGCTGCTGATACGGTCATACCCTCGGCTACTGGGGTCCAACAGGGCGACCCTTTGGGACCCCTCCTGTTCGCCCTTGGTATTGACCACATCGCCCGGAGTATCACGGCCCCTCTCAACGTTTGGTATCTGGATGATGCTACGTTGGGCGGGCCCGTACGGACGGTCTGCCAAGACCTTCAATCGGTGATTCCTGCCCTGGCGGGAATCGGCCTCCAGGTCAACTCGGCCAAGTCGGAGTTAGTGAACGTCAGCCTCGATGCTGTGAGCTTTGCAGCCTCCGTCTTGGACGTGCGGTCCATTCTCCACCAGGTTTAGGTGACCCCCAAAGAGGATGTCCTCATCCTCGGGTCACCGATCCACCCGCCGGCCGTCCGCTCCACCATCAGGTCCAGGCTTCAACAGCTTCAGACTCTCACGAGCCGACTGGGCTTGATTGACGGTCACCCAGCTCTCTTTCTGCTGAAGAACTGCTTCGCCATGCCGAAGCTCCTCTATACACTCCGCAGCGCTCCATGCTGCACCCAGACATGTCTCCTCGCTGACCTCCATACTTGTATCCGAGCAGCAGTCGAGGGGATATGCAACGTCAAGTTTGACGTCATAGGGTGGCAACAGGCCACTTTACCGATCAGGTATGGCGGCCTAGGCCTCCGGTCCCCGATCTCACTAGCTTTGCCGGCGTATCTTTCGTCGGTAACCTCGTGCCGCGTCCTTGTCAGCAAGGTTCTTCAAAACAACAGAACCCTCTGTATTCAGAGAACGTGAGGCCGCCTGTGAGACGTGGGACCGGCGGGGACTTAGCCCAGTAGATGTCCCTCCACCTTCTTCCACTGTTGACGTCAAGTCCCCCCAAGATGCGATCCAGTGCAGCCTGGCCTCAGACAGGCTCACGCGCCAGCTCGACCAGCACCGCCTTGCTTGTTTTCGTGCGGCCTCCAAACCCCACAGTGGTACGTGGCTCCATGCTCTGCCCTCCTTCTCCACTGGCACGCAGCTAGACAACCATAGCCTGCGAATTGGCGTTTCCCTGAGGCTCGGCCACACCAATGTCGCTGCGGTTCCACCGTGGACTCTTTCGGCCTCCACCCGCTTTCCTGTCGCCACAGTGCCGGCTGCCATCCACGCCATACTGCCCTCGACGAGGTCATTAAGCATGGCTTGGACGCTGCAGGCTTCCCTACCCAGCTCGAGCCGGTGGGGCTGGATCGAGGGGACGGCAAAAGACCAAATGGCATGACCATCTACCCGTTCCGCGGTGGCAAACCCCTCGACTGGGATGCCACTTGCACCGACACTTTCTGCAGCTGCAACCTGGTGCAGTCTGCGACTGACCCAGGTTCTGCTGCACGTCGGTCTGAGGGGGCCAAACTCCTCAAATACCGGTCGCTCTCCGACAGGTTTGCGGTCGTTCCCCTGGCAGTGGAAACTTCTGGTGTCCTCGGCCCCAGAGCTACCTCCTTACTCACCACCATAGTCGCTGAGCTGGCCAGCCGTAGGTGTGCGCCCCGCGAGTTGGAGTGGCTTTTCCAGCGCGTCTCCCTTGCCGTCCTCGGGGAAACGCCTTCTCCATTCTGTCCGCCGGGGCTGTGGGTGGGCCCCATCGCGTACCATTACATTAGTTAAATACCATTCTTTCATCTCACACACTTATATATACATATATGTGTATATATATATATATATATATATATATATATATATATATATATATATATATATATATATATTTATTAAAATAACAGATATATATTTATCCTTATCGAGCCCTCTTTGGATTTTAGTCTTCAAATTTATTATTATTACTATATATATATATATATAAAGGTTTACATAAGGTTTACGAAGGGCTGCTTTCGGTTATTTGTCGGAGATTTCTTCAGAGAAGCCTTTATTCTTATAGCATGGTATAATCGATTTTTTATATGGTTAATTATGGTAATTGGGAGAGGAAATGGTATATATTTTATCTGGTGATTCTATAGACATGTTTTATGATATATATATATATATATGTATATATATATATATATATATATATATATATATATATATATATATATATATATATATATATATATATATATATATATATATAGGTATGTGTGTGTGTAAATATATGTATATATATATATATATATATATATACGTATATATGTGTGTGTGTGTGTGTATAGATATGTGTGTGTGTGATTACACACACACATTTATAAATGGATATACGAATACGTACATATTTGTATGTATGTACGTATGCATACATGCCTAAATGTGCGTTCACAATTTTAAAATGTATTATTAGCTCACATCCGAAATTGGCAGTATTTTAAATAAACGTATTTGTATTGATCAGATATGTAAATGAACGCGTTCAGAACAATTAAGTAATGACATAGATAAATATTGATAAGTTGTACACTTCTATTGAACCTGTGTGTGAACAAAACCTCCGGAAGTGTGTGTCTACGCATACACGCATAAATATGAATATACAAATACATATAAATTACACATACGTATATATATATATATATATATATATATATATATATATATATATATATATAGGAACAAGTATGACCCCGACGGCAGAGCTCAAGCCGTTTCGACGGCTAATTCTGAACTCGCGTCCAGAATTAGCCGTCGAAACGGCTTGAGCTCTGCCGTCGGGGTCATACTTGTTCCTATTACCCACTCTACTACCCTAAGTATTGAGTATTCTGTCGCGTTATGGTCCATCTGGTTCCTTACCACATTTCCTTCGTTATATATATATATATATATATATATATGAATGTACGTATTCATAGTGAAAGGCCTTCAAAATGTTTTTAAATAAACATACAGTATATTATTAAACATACAATACGTATACGTACAATCCTATATACATCGGTATTTCAGCGCTCCAACATAAATTTATATATATATATATATATATATATATATATATATATATATATATTCATTGAGCTTTCTTTGTTGTGTAGCATAATCAATATATACTTTATATGTATAGATTAAACCTGATTATAGTATATAACTGCTCCAAATTTTAAAAATGTTGTGTTATCCTATAGGGACCGTTTTGGCTATTCTCTTTAGCGCTTTTTAGGACCAGTCATGCAAAATATCTGTCCTTTTGTAAGACGTTAGTTTTAACACCGTGTGCTTTTAGTCAGGTGTCTTGCTTGGACAGATAGCTAGTTAATGTGCAGTGTGAGATGTATATAAAAAAGACCAAGCTCTTTCTAGATTGGAATTTTCTGTAGACTTAATGATGTTTATTACAAAAATCGATAAGTGGTGATTGATACCAATCATTGAAATCGATTATAAACATCGTGTTCTAGATTCCATGAAACGGCCGTGCGCGAGTTTTTGTTGTTCTATATATATATATGTCAATAATACAAAATGTTTCCCACATATATATATATATATATATATATATATATATATATATATATATATATATATATATATATATATATATATATATATATAATAAAAGTATGTGTTCCTGCACATAAATAATACACATAGGGATACAAGTATAGTCCGACCGTATGCATGTGTGGTGCAATGGCAAGTTAATAAATTAACAAGCCTTCTGACGAGGATCTCTTTCTCAATAGAAACCCGCTTGGATTATCTATTTGTTTGGGGATCTGAAACTGCGGTAAAGGCACATATAGTAAGTACAGTGAACTTTTTGAAATTTATTTTAACATTTTTTCTTTATTTGCTTTTCCTTGATTTTATATATATATATTGTTATACTTTGGGAGGGTCATGTTGCTAATAAGAAACACACGCACCAGCTGCTTTCACTTCAATTTATTATAATAAATTTATAAATTTAGGAATTTATAAATTTCCGGTTGGTTGGTTGGTTCCACAACCAGATGATTGTTCATATATTTTCAAAGTATAACAATATCGGTTTCAACACACGTTTTCAGATAAAGAATCTTGCTAAATAAATTCAGAAACGATATATATATATACATATATATATATGCTTCCCTCAGATTTTGCACTCAATCCTTTCCTCTTACCTATATCGGTATCTGATATTTCTAGTCTAACCAACTCGCGAACTGAACAAGATGGTTTGCTGATGCTTTAACTGAGTTTGCTTATAGACAGGTTCCCCTCCCAATACATTCTCATACATTGTTCCAAAAAGACATGGGTCGGTTCAGGTTATAGGAGAACTCACGCCTTTGTTTGCTTCTCATTAAGAGAACACTGCTAAAAACTGAAATAGAAAGAAAGTTTTAGTTAATTGAGCTTTGATTTCCTACTTCCTATATTCTGATTGTTGCATGGATTTGTATGTATATATATATCTTATGCATTTTGTCCCAAACCAGTGTTGATACCCCTACACACTTTCAAACACACACTCATATATACATGCACACACACACACATATATATATATATATATATATAGAGATAGATGTTTTTGTGTGGGGGGGGGGGGTATGTATGGATATACAAATAGGTAGCGGAATTGGTAAAAAATATTTTGAGGTATTTGTTTACCTCTCTTTTCTTTAAGTTTACAATTCCTATCCTGTCCAAGCCTGCTTTGACTTTCAGTCTTCGAAAACTGAGAAAATATGAACTGAATGTGGATAGAACTGGCTATAATCTATATAGCACGACCTCGGCTGACCACAGTCCAACGACTGAGAACAGTAAAGGAAAAGAAGACATACATACACATAGACGTACATACATAGTGGATGCCAACTCATGTCCGAGTACGATCACTTCCTGGAAAAAATAAACATTGCCAAAACTGTATTATTCATATTGCTGTCGCTGAGATCACCATAGATGGCTCATCAAACCATAAAGGGACATACATGCTCTGTCTCACAGTTAGTAGGTAAGATTTTTTCTGGCGAAGCATAATTTGCGGTGCCTTGTTACCCCACAGGCAGAGTGACACACTTGGGTATAAATGCAACATGCACAATCAAAGTGTATGGGATATTCACAGGTGTTATTTCCATGAGTATGATATTTACTATGACCTAGTAGCCCAGCCTTTGAAACACATACACGTCAATATCCCTTACAAGTGAGAGTCTCTTTCGAACCCCGTTCTGGTAGCGGATTGACATTCTCCCATATATCTAGCTGCCCCAGTTGTGTTCTAATTCCTTATCACCGCTAGCAATCAGATTTCTCCACTGTCTGTTGCAACATTTTCCCATGTTTCTGTGTTGTTCTTGACCTTCTTCGAGGTATTCCGGCAGTCTTTAAAGCCAAGAAGCAATCCATTAGAAGTTGAAGGTCTTCTTGCATGTGGCTAACAAGATCACAGTCATCTGCATAAAGAAGATTACGTATCACTGCGATAGATGTTTTGATGCAGCAAGGAATCGTTGGATATTAAAGAACATTCATCTTGTTCGATAAGATACATGCATGCACACTCGTACATACATAGTGAAGCTTTTAAAGCTCCCAGATATCATAAGAAATATTGATTATCTCGCATATTGTAGAAGATATCACAGATAGCTTTTCATATACCACAAGCTATTAAAATGTGCGAACGTGTGTATGTCCGTGCACGCATGTGTGTGTGTGTGTGTGTGTGTGTGTGTGTGTGTGTGTGTGTGTGTGTGTGTGTGTGTGTGTGTGTGTACACACATAAAACATTTTGCCATTTGCAAATTTGCAAATATAACAGGCCTGATATTGTTGTTTGGGACAGAAAAGAAATATAATGTAATGTCATAGAGGTCAGTGTTTTGCCGATGTGAACATTTCTTCCGAAATCGGTGAAAATAAGAATAATTATGGACAATCACTTCCTGCATCAAAACCGCCAACTTCATTCCTCAGATCATACATTACCATTTATATCGATAATTATTAGTGTACTTGCCTATTTTAGTAGATGTATAAGTAACAATCAAGAAAAGCTAAGGTCTTTGGTAATGAAAAAACCCTGTGGTGAGCATCGCATAACTGTAACATAAACTAAACTGCCTCCGAGTCATATTCGCAATTTGGTTTCCATTCTCGGTAGGTTGAGAGGTTTCATATCTTTCATGAGAAAAAAATCCACAATAGTGTTATGGTTTGTTCCTAATATTGAACTGAAAACACACATACACACACACAAACGCACACACACACACACAAACGCACACACACACACATACACACACACACACACAGATACAACATAAAACCAAAATATTACATAAATAAATCTAATCAATTCTTTTACGATCCAGACATGTCTTATCCGCAATGCAGTCTCTATTCCAGTATTCCAGTTTATAGCGTCATTTTCACGTCACTTATATCACCACCAATAATGCCTTTGTGCTAATCATAAATGTCACAAAATTTCATTTCCTTCTTCCTGTATAAATAAACTTACGACCTGAAGCGTATGGAGGAAATTAAAATAGTGTAGTGCATTGTTGTGGAGAGCGCCAGAGTGTAAGATTGTAGCTAATCGAGAACTGCAACGCGATTTCAATATCCGATTGGAGCCATTTACCACGTCATTCCCGCCGCTACAAATGTGTGTGTATCTACCTCTTCATACATAATACAAGCACACATACACATACTCACAGACACATACGCATAAACACACACACAAGCACGCACACGCACACACGCAAATATATATATATATACACACATATATATATATGGTCTGAAACTAGCTATTGAAACGGCAAGAGCTCAGCCGTCCGAGTCCCGACTCTTTCATATAACCATACTCTACGACCGCAAGTATCGAGTACTCTGATGAGTAAGGGTCTAACCAGTTGCATATATATATATACATATATATATATGTATATCCGATAAAGTGCATCCAGTACACTATTTGAAATGGTTGGTGTTTGGAATACCATCTATCCCTGGAGGCCACGGTTCTTTTATGGGTTTCCATAATAAACTCAAGGCCAACGAGGTGGTAAATGCCAACCACGACGCAGAAGGTTTTGCAGCCTACGTCTCGGACGTGCGATCCTTCTCTGCCAGGTACAAGTAACCCTGAATTAGGACCTCCACATGTTCGAGTCGCTGATCCTCCCATCAGCCATCCGCTCCACCACCAGCTCACGACCATTACGAGTAGACTGCACATGATTGACGCCTACTCAGTCTTCTTCCTGTTGACGAACTGCTTCTCCATGTCGAGGCTCCTCTACACATTTCATAGCACTCCTTGGTACAGCCACGCATCTCTCCTCACTGACCTCGATACTGGTATCGTTAGAAATGGTGGCCTTGGTCTCCGGTCTCCGGTCTCGCTGACTACGTTGGTGTTTCTTTCGTCGGTAACCTCTTGCTATGTCCTTCTCAACAGGATTCTCTACAAAACAACGGAAGCCACTGGGATCGAGGAACCGGCTCGACTCCGCCCTGTATATGTTCCTCCTCCTCTTCCCCCTGTAGACGTCAAATACCCGCAGGGCATATGGGATGCCACCCAATGCGATATGGCCTCCGACAGGCTAGCATGCCAGATCGACCAGCACCGCCTAGCATATTTTCGCTCGGCCTCGCAACTCCACAGTGGTGCCTGGCTCAATGCCTTACCCTTCTTTTCGACAGACACGCAGTTGGATAATGATACTCTGCGAATTGGGGTTTGCCTAAGGCTCGGCCTCCGGATCTGCGAGCCACACAAATGTCACTGAGGATCTACCGTAGACGCTTTCGGCTTCCACCGACTGCTCTGTGGTTACAGTGCTAGCCGCCTTCCACACAATGCTGCTCTCAACAAGGTTATAAAGCATGGCTTGGATGCTGGGGGACGGCAAAGGGCGAGACGGCATGACCATCTTCCCGTTGCAACGAGGTAAACCCCTCGTCTAGAATACACATGCAGTGACAACTTCTCCAGCGGCAACCTGGTGCAGTCTCCAACTCACCCAGGCTCTCCTGCAATTCGTGATGACGAGGGTGAACCATCGTAATGTCGGTCGTTCTCCGACAGGTTTGCGGTAGAACCCGAAGCAGTGGAAATGTTTGGTGAACTTAGCTCTAGGACCACCACTCTACTCACCACCATCGGCACAGATTTCGCTACCAGCAGGTGTGAGCCACAGTAGCTGGAATGGATCTTCCACCGCATCTCCCTCACCATCCTCCGGGGTAACACCGCTATTCTCTCCACTTGGACTGTGGGGCGGCCAGTGCGTAGTCCCCATTTGCTCATAATAGTGATAGTGAGGGATGGGGAGAGCGAGAGGGACAGAGGCTCCATTTTCTTCAGAGCTGGTATATATGTGTATAGTTATATATATATATATATATATATATAACTATACACATATATATATATATATATATATATATATATATATATATATATATATATATATATATATATATATATATAGAAAGATTTGAATGGATACAGTTTAGTTGAAAGGAATTTATTGACACGTGTTTCTATAACAGTTACATAACCTAAAACAGCTGCTATCTACAAACTTTTAGTTATGCAGACATTCAATATTTCAATGTTATTATTTACTGTCATTTCATCAGAATAATATTACTGAGGACCTATTTAGTTTTTATAGAGAATATTAGGAGGGAGGGGTGAAGTTGTTAGAAGAATAGTTGAAGGAGTGGTTTTTCGATAGCAGTGAGAATTCTTGGTGGCAGTGAGTAATTAGATTCCCATCTGTTGTTTTGACATTTTTTATAGAATATATTATTGGTTATTTTTCTAAATCTATAGAAGGATTAGAGATAGTAAAGATATGCGTGGTTGGTTTTGTGTTTGCACTTAATTAACATTCAGACTTAAATTTTTCTTTCAAGTGTACGTATCCTTTCACCCACGCATTCACACACAAATATATTTGCACACCTCTACAAAATACATATACTCACAATTCACATATTCATACTTACATATATATACACATGCATACACATATATATACACACATGTATTCATGTACATACATACGCGCTCATGTGTATACATTTTCATACTCAACTTATCTTTATATACACACGTATAGACACACACATATATACATACATACTCTAGTCCATGTGTACACACATACACATACATACACATCTATATACACATATATACATACATATATATATATATATATATATATATATATATATATATATATATATATATATATATATATATATATATATATATATATATATATATAAGCACTTTAATACATGAATACACTTACATCTAACTATACACATCAAACATATATATATATTTACTTATTTATATACATTTTCATATATATATATACATACTTATGGACGTTTTTAGACACATTCATTATCGCATATTTGCACCTATTCTCAAAAAGATCAATACTAGAAGGTTAAACGAAAACACTAAAAACTTAAGTACAAAGAACACAAAAAAAACAGTAGACAATACACTACAGAACATAAATAAACCACACCTAAGTTCGTCCGCAATACTACTCCAGAGAAAACCCAACGTACACAACTGTAACTGCACCTATCCTGACAACTGCCCCCTCGGCAATAACTGCCTGGAAAAAAATATTATTTATAAGTGTACCATTAAATCCGGAGGCAACGAGTGGTATTACGTGGTATCAACGGCAACATCGTTTAAATCTCGATTGTATAGGCATTCTTACTCAATAAAACACCAGAGCCAAAGAAATGTAACAACTTTAGCAGAAAAAGCTTGGACGCTCAGGGATAGCGATCAAAAGTTTACCCTAAAATGGGAGAAATTAGCTAAAACCCAAAGCTTTTCCAGGAGCCAAAATTTCTGCAAATTGTGTAATCTTGAGATTTATTACATAATCACACACAAGAAGAAACTGCTGAATAACAGAATTGAACGAACATTATTCTGCCGTCACAGAACTAAAACCCTTTTTTCCCACTACAAGCCGAATATTACATAAAAGAGGGACATCCCCCAACTATATAAACCTTAATCTAGTTAGAAAAATATAAAAACAATCTCTTCTCAACATATATTAATAACCTTAAATTACCACACTAATAATGGAAAGATATGCTGATGAGAATAGGTGCAAATATGCGATAATGAATGTGTCTAAAAACGTCCATAAGTATGTATATATATGTGAAAATGTATATAAATAAGTAAATATATATATATGTTTGATGTGTATAGTTAGATGTAAGTGTATTCATGTATTAAAGTGCTTATATATATATATATATATATATATATATATATATATATATATATATATATATATATATATATATAATAAATAACAAAGAACGCCTATAGCATATGCATATCTTTACTTGCTAACATTGTTTCATCCGCACTATAAGTGGGACTCATCAGAGTCATCGAATATTAAGCTCTTTCTTCTACTTTAAACCTATTAGCTAGCACTTCCTTAATTCTCCAGTTGGGCTATCTTGTGTAACTGTCTCTTATTGTGTGTAACTGTCTCCTATTGTTTGTCTTCTATGTATATGAGTCGGTGAGTGTATACGTATGCCTGCGTGAGGATATTGATCTGGATATTGGGGTGTACAGGTGAGTGGGTGTGTATGTTAATAAGCACCCCTGTTTGGCACAGCGGATGTAACCCATCCACGCTCGCCTACCCACCATTGGTGCATTGGTGGTTCTATCCCGACGTGTATCTTGCGGATCTGTACCTCTGTATGCGCATGAGTTATGATGTAATGTATCTATGTAGAGCGTGTACTGTGATATAGGCTGCACAAATAGAAATTTAGCCTGTAACTGTGGGCGGACCTGTGCCATCTCGCCGTAAGCAGTAGATACGTGGCGCATGTACGTGTTGCCCTCCTATTCTGTGGTTTAAGATCTACAGGCTGACTTCTGGGAGCTCTTGCCCGGGGTTGTAGTCTTTCTAGCACGATCGGCCTTCCATATATTGACGGTCGTTGTTATGATCCCGAAAGTAACGTTTTGGCCCCGATAGCCCTCCGTAGTTACTAACGGTCTGTGTACACTTAAATCGGGCAATGGCACGTGCGGACACGATTATCTCCGTAGGAATTCAATTTGATTTATTTTACTACATCTCATCGTATGTATTTATTTTGAATGTATTATCCGTGGTGGTGGGTCTTGCCTAATGTGGTATTTCTGTGTTTAATATCAGCTTTGACCCGGGTGTCCTACGCTGTGTGTGTGTGCGTGTGTGTCGGTGTATACATTTATATGTGTATGGGTGTAGGTGGTTGTATATGTCTGTATATAAAAAAATATATATATATGTATACCGTCTCTGCATATGCATGTGGTGTGTATATGTGCATATACGTGCTGAACATATTGGTGTGTATAATCTTGTGATGTCCCAATGCGGTGACTTCATGATATTGGCTCTTGAAGCTATTTTTTATATATCTTTTATTTTTTATATATCTTTTGTATGCGCTCCAACTGTGTCTGCTTGCTTTGGCTAACCCGCCTGCACCTGCTTGCTTTCGGCCCACTTGTCTGCCTCTTGCTGCTGCACGTGAATTCTCCTGGCTTCTCCTACCTTCCTTCGATGTACCTCTGTTTGACCATTGGACTCCTGCCCGGGTGTGAACCGGTTTGTGATTACCCCACCGCTCAACTGTGTGAATGCACACCCGTGACTTTCGAGTGAACTTTTGAGACTGCCCAACCTGGGACGCCTCCATTGCCTTGCAATGGTCAAGTGATACTGATAACTGTGACACTTAGTGCCTTCGTGGGCCCCTGATATATTCAAGAAATATATTCTAAAAAATATATATGTTATCTCAATTTACTTTATTTTATTTTATTTTGTTTTATTTCATTTCATTTTATTTAATTTTATTTATTTATTTAATTTTATTTATTTATTTATTTATTTATTTATTTAATTTTATTTATTTTATTTTATTTATTTATTTAATTATATCTTATATTATATTATTTTATTTTAGTCTATTTTATTTTAGTTTATCTTATTTTATGTTATTTTATTTTATTATTATATTATATTATATTCTATTTTATATAATTTTAATTTTAATTTTATATTATTTTATTCTTTTTTATTTCATTCCTTACCCTGTATCACTATTATCTGTATATTTTCTATTTTATATGTATGTTTTTTATATTTTCTTATATATATTATAAGTCTATTTTTTACCTATTTTTTACCTATTTTTCACCTATTTTTTATCTACTCTTACCTAATCCTATCTATCTTATCTACTCTTGTCTGTTCTCTTATCCATGTGTATGCTTGTATGTAACTATATGTTGACAGCACTCCGCCCAACTGTGACTGATAGCACCCCTTATTTTTCTATTATTTTTCAATTATTTTTCATTGTTTATTT
>OZ024741.1:182171052-182173552 GCA_964016885.1 Eledone cirrhosa
TTACTTTTGCAGCCTTCAAGTGTCCGGAACCTCAGGCAGAGGACCACTGTCCTAGATATTATTCACAAGACTATCTCTTCAAGCTACCAAGACTTCCGTCTCAGAAAGATTCTAATAATCGTTTTTTGTTGTTGTTTCCATGCTGCACTCTACGTTTAATAACCGCTCGTACAATGCTTACTATACATACATTTGTCTGAACTTATCTTCACATCTCATACACGCAACGCCAGATTCTCACTCACACACATACAAACATACTACCTTCAGTAACTGACTATATATGTTTCTCTGATTTCGTTATATAATCAGTCCTCTTCCTTTCATTTTTATTATTAGATTGTTGTTGTTATTCTTTTTATCTTACTTTCTCTTTTCCTTTCATAATTATTTTTAGTTTTATTTATCTGTAGCTACTGATCTAGAGATCTACGTATCTCCTTCTTACACCCCCCCTCCCCTCCACCCCTGTCTCTCTCCCCCTCCCTCTATGAGAGAGATAGATAGATAGAGAGAGATATACTTCCCCGGAAACGTATGACTAAATCTCAGAAGAAACCAACTAATACACAATTACAATTATTTCACCAGATCATAGCTAACGATTCCTTTGCATAATTCTTCTCTGTATTAAATAGAACTGCAACTACTCACCCATTTTCTCAATCCCGATATCAGTTCGCTTTATATATAAATGAACACATACACACATATATATATATATGTACAGTTGCCCCCGGTATTCGCGGATGTTACGTTCTTTGAGCACCCGCGAAGAGTGAAAAACCGCGAATATTGGATGTGGTCCATAAAAATGCCTATAAACGTCAAAATATAACGTAAAATATATTTTTTTAAAAAGAAGTAGCGTCTAATAGGCCGGCAAATCTATACTATAAAGCTGAGGGCCGTATGTAAGTAACTAACTTTCCGCCAAGCGGCTGGACCAAACGGCGTCAAATTTGCACCATAAATGTAACTTTTTCCAAGTAAGAAAGTGAGAGCATTTTTGTCTACTGAATTTTGTTAAAAGATTAAAGACATTATTTAAATATTCACTTCTTTAACATTTTCAAATGTCAAACTTCCGGTTATACGACATTCCTAACGTCCTCACGAACCAAAGTATCATCTTCCTGTTTTCTTTCGGATGCAACGTTTTTCGAAATATGTACTTCTGCGTTCACTGATTGATTTTTTTAGTTTCAGAAGATCCCGTTAAGGTTGAAAGCAGCGATTATTTGCTTATACTTTAATCTGTTATTTTAATATATATATATATATATAATTATATATTCGTGTACAGATATTTTTGCATGCACAAAAACAAAATATAGTCAAACGTATTTATTTCACGAAAGCACAGACGGCTTATCGTCATTGTTACTGCCGATATGCCACCCAAAAAGTCCTAGCCTGGCCGCAAGATCAGATTTTCCAGAAAAAAATGTTTTACTAGAGCAACAGAGAGACTAAGCTTCGCGATTACCATCAACAAAGTCAGGATCAAACCCTAAAAGTGGCTGTCCTTCATCTGGGAAAACCATGGTTATTTGTATGTAGGATGCTCTAGAGTGAGCTCGCCAAACAATCTCTTCATCTTTACTCCCGAGGGCCGAACAAAAAATATTGTATACTCTGAGGCTCTAACAATGTAATTTATGTATTTTCTGTTACTTGGAATTTCCATTATGGTTGTACAAATTATTGTAAAGCTTGTTAAAATATGTCTTCTCTGTTCAACATTTATTGTTGCAACTATCAATGTTCATTAACGTACTGGCTGAGAAACGAAACCTACAATGAAAGAACATGTTAAGGTTTACCCAAGCCAAATGTTGTCTTTATTAACATTTCTATCTGCAGGTTCTTAGCAAGCTTACTGGCGTTTTAGGCTGGTATTCAATTCTCATATCGTTTTTGATTGATATGGTGCATATATAGCAGCTATTCATATCTTTTAAACATTAGATAACGATTGCTGATGTATATTGTATGACAGAATTAGCTGAAAAGTATTTTGAATGAACAAATAAAAGAGATATAAAAGAGAGATGTTTGTTGGCTGGTTCCTTCGCGTATCACACGAAAAAAACGAAAAGTGACAATCGGAAAGTATGTACAGGATTGGGATAAGAGTATATCCGGGAAAGTTTATTAATACTAATTTTACAAGCACAAAATGTAGACACCATCCCGAGGCCGAGGTATTTCGTACTTCTCTGTACCGTTATATATAATTATATATTCGTGTACAGATATTTTTACATACACAATAACAAAATATAAACAAACGTATTTATTTCACGAGGCTCGATAAGGATAAATATATATCAAATATATAAGAACCCTAGAGCAAATCCCGAGCAACGCCGGGCCATTCTGCTAGTACGGCATTTAGTTAATAATTTAGAGTTTAAAAAGCCATTAAAAAATCGCGGAAAATATTTACGATTCAGCGGATATGGTGGTTTCCAGGAAAATCCCGCGAATAACCGGG
>OZ024741.1:182176052-182188552 GCA_964016885.1 Eledone cirrhosa
AGGTGTTAGTTGAGATGGTTGAGATGGTGGTTGTGGTGGTTGTGATTGTAGAGATGATGGTTTTGGTGGTAGAAGCGGTCGATGAGATGGTAGAGGTGCTAGAGTTGTTGGTTGTGGTGGTAGTGGTAGTGGCTGTGGTAGTAGAGATAGTGGCTGCGGTAGTAGAAATGGTGATTGTGGTGGTAGAGATGGTGGTTGTGGTGGTAGAGATGGTGGTTTTGTTGATAGAGATGGTGGTTGTGTTGATAGAAGTGGTTTCTGAGGTGAAGGTAGTTGTGTTAGTAGAAGTGGCTGAGGTGGTTGCTCTAATAGTAGAGGAGGTAGTGGTGGCATTAAACATAATTTGAACTGGCTAGTTTATTTTGTTGGTGGTGACTGAAAACGATAGTATTAGCTGGTTAGTTAGTGTTCCTGCATTCGTTCATTCGTCAATTCATCTATTCGTTCGTTCGATCATTTGCTTTTCGCACATTCCTTCTTTCGTTCGGTCGCTCGTTGAATGCATCAATAGTTGGTAGGTCTAAAAATAGTCGAGTGGCGAAATAAATAACTTTAATGTAAAGAAGGGAAAGTTATTGTTGAGTTGACGAAGGTCAACCCAGATCACACAGACATAACCATGGTCAACAGCGTTCCATTCCCGCCATGGCCAACCTGCCTTAGTTTCAGTTATCACCATCTATCATTTTCATCAACATTAATTGCACTTCTCCAATTTTCATTGCCATCGTCGTCATTATCATCATCACTATAAACATTATTATTATCAGGAACGTTGCTGGGGTCATCATCATCATCAATACAATATCACTTCTACCATCGTCATCAACATTATCATGGTATGGTGTTATGGGAAATAGTATGGTATGGTGAGTTGGGTGTGATGGGTGTGGTATGTGTGTGGTGTGTGAGGTGTATGGTATGGTGTGGTATTGTGTGAGGTTATGGTGTGATGTTGTGTAGGGTAGTGAGGTATGGAATGGTGTGTGATGTGGGATGTTTTGCTGTGGTATAGTGTAGTGTAATATGGTGGAGGGGGATGTGGTAGGTGTGATGCCTAAGTCTAAAGTCTGTATCAAGCCAGAAGGCTCGTTAGACCGTTGTTTAACCCGATTCCGTGGCATGAAGCGACTGAGAGTACGAGAATCTCCCCTGATAGGACGCCAATCGTGTAGTATGCTGTGTGTGGTATGGGGTGTGGAGACCCAACAATGCTTTCTCCATCTCCCAAGGATAAGGTCCAAAGTTAGATTCCACTACGTGACATCTTAGGCAAGTGTCATCAACCTCGGGTTGATACAAAACTCGTTAGTGAAATTGAGTAGACGGAAATTGATTGGAAGTGCGTCTTGGAAGACACACTGCCGAATTTTCCTAAGAATTATGTCAAGGGTACACGTGTCTGTTGAAATCTCAGCCACATGCACTTTACTTTCAAGAATAGGCTGTTCAGTTGACCGATGAGGTGGAACTCAAACCAATGGAGGCCTGTTTCATTTGATTAAATTGCATTAAACTCTCTCAATTAATTTGGGTTTCGAGATATTCGAAAGAAGGGAATAGTTTGGTGTGAGGTGCTGAATTATCAGATTGGAACCAATTGTCTGAGGATCAAAATATCATGGGACATATTCATTCGTAGTTTTGAAAAGTAATCAAACAATTAAGTGGTAATATATTGAGAAATATTCACAATATTGCTCTGATCTTTTATCATTCTATATTTCACAATATGAGACGATCTATTTGGCTGAGTCGTTAGAACGATTATGAGTATTTGTTCTGGATGTTTGAGTTCAAATCCCGACGATGTCTACTTTGACTTTCATCCTTCCGAGGTTGTTAAAGAAAATAGCAGTCCAATGCTGGTGCAGCCTTCTTTCTTTCCCGCTGTCATATCCTGGATGTTCCGTTGGATCAAAGAAGTAAGAATCGATAGGCTGTATGTGACTGCCCATGACAGCACAAGGGCGTGGCATGTGCTACCAAATCATACTCAATTGTGCTACCAGATCATACGCGATTGCAAGTGACAGCTGTAATTCATTTTTATTATTTCTTTGGGCACACTTGGATGGGCGCTTGCACAAAGGACGGTGGATTGGCAGAATCGGTAGATCGTCAGACACCATGCTTTGCAGCATTGAGTTATGGCTCTTTACGTTTTGAGTTCAAATCCTGCCGAGGTTAGCTTTGCTTTTCAGCCTTACGGGGTCGATAAAATAAAGCACCAGTAATGGACTGGGGTCGATAAAATAAAGCACCAGTAATGCAGTGGGGTCGATTTAATCGACTTTCCTCTCCCTAAATATTGCTGGCCTTGTGCCTATATTAGAAATCATTATTTGATAATATATAAATGTATTGAATTAGTACTCATCCAGTCTTTCTGTGCTTTTTGCTTTTGTTGGCGGTGAGGTTTTCTTTCGTATTGATACTGATTTATATTCCATTGGTGGAACATCAGAATGATGTTTATAAATAGTAACCAAAAGTCCCTATAGATCTTATATGTATACTTATCGAAAATATTCCAAATATATTTTTCATCTTTATCTCTATACTATAAATGGCGAGCACGTTCGTTGTTTACTATAAATAATATAGTTGCCTTATCTGGAAATATTTCAATTAAGATGATGTATCATTGTATGTTAGTAGTGAGGAGAAAAGGAAATAACCATTGGAGATAACTACCATTGAAGAATCTTTGATGGAAATTTTATATATTTCTGGAAGACTTTGGGTTTCTTTTTCTATCTTTTTCTATCTTTTGTGAGGAGTTGTTTTCTTACAGTTGCTTTGCTATTTTACACTTATCGTCATGTAGCCCAAGGTTAAAATATCATGAACATCGATATTAATTTCATTGAAACTGCCTCATCTATTTCATTTCGGAGAGTATATGTCACGCAATGATAAATGATAAAATAATCTTTAACTAAAATTTCACCATCTATAATAAATGAAAATAAGTAAAAAAAATACCGTTATGATTTTTCAATGGTTCATAGTAATAGAATTGTAATTTTGTTGTTTTTCTTTGTTTCTATTTTTAAACTCCTCGTCTTCAATATATATCAAATTTAAAGTCTAAAGTCTGTTTCAAGCCCGGAGGTTCATCAGGCCGGTGCTTATCCTGGCTTCCGTTATGTGAAGCGACTGAGTGTACATGACCCCACCATCCTGGTTGGGATGCCACAACGTTCTAAGGTTAAACTCACAAATATACTGGAGCAACGTGAAATGAAATGTTTCGTTCAAAAACACAACACACAACCCAGTCCAAAAATCGAACCCACGATATTATGATCTCAAGTCCAATACTTTTACCACCAGGTCACGTATCTCGACTAAATATATGAAATAGGGTAAAGTTTTTCCTCCATTTGTGTTCCTTGGCAATTTCCTTTCATAAAACAATAATTAGGAACTACTTGAAAAAATGCACAACAATGTCCAAGTGTGCATAACTAAGCAAAGTTTTTCCATCACTATTGAATCCATAACTCCTGGTAGACTCGCTGGGATGTCGTAGTGATATACGGTGGTTTCTAGGCATTTAAAAACTCCACGTTTTAACGCAACCGATTTCTTCCAGAAAAGGAGAGAAAGAAGGAGGAAATGAGAAATAAATATAGAGGAAGAATCATTCCCAGTACCGGGCTGGTAGATTTTATCGACCTTAAAATATAAAAAGCGAAGTTGACTTCGGCGGGATTTGAACTGAGAGCGTAGGAAGCTAGATTAAATACCGCAAGGCATTCTATTCGATGTTCTAACTGCTCTACTACTTCACCAACCTTAATAAAGGTGTTTATGGTTAACCAAATTGTTTAAGGTTAAAACGAAGTTTTCAATACGAGCAGTTCCAAATCCAGAGTTTGGAATAAACGGGAGAGGGGGGGTCGGTAATTGTATAGTGTACATTCGTAAATATGTTCTTTTTTTGTCATATATGATTTTTTTTTTTATGTAAAATAAAATTATTAGATTCTCCAGCTGCTGTATCAATTTGAATTACAATAAAATTTCGCTGGAGATAGATTAGCAAAATTTAATAAGCGGAGGTGGAGTGGAATAAAAGTGGGGGTGGTTGAAAAAATCTGAAAAATTAATAATGGGAGGGGGGGGGGGGCATTATTCAAGACTTGAGAGTAAGTGTAGTGGCGGTTGGCGGTTACGTAGGACAATTCATTTAAATAAAAGAGGTCCTTGCCACCGAAAACATTTAGAATAACTGTGCTATAGTATTTCTATGGTCATGTTAGAGAATCATTAATTATGTCCTGTGAATCTTTTACGACTGTTCAACATATGATGTATTCATCTTGTGATGTTGCCATATTCTTTGTTTCTGTGAAATCGTTACTAACATGCATATACACTTGGCGTCTTCTTGTGGCTGAGTGAAAGTTTCTCGTCAATGTTTTCGTAACCGTTCAATAAGCTAAGGTCACACTGGTCATTGTATCATGACACGTTTCAACGAATAACAACAACAACAACAACAACAACAGCAACAACAACAACAGCAACATCTGACGGACAATAATCCTAAGAGATAATTACTATTAGCTTACAGGATTATTGTTTGACTACAACAACAAAGAACAGTAGTTCTCGCCAGTTGCAGGTATGATCTAAACTCATATTTCTTAAATACGTTAAGCTGGTGATGCAGTAAATGACGTTCTTCAAAAAATCTCAATTAATTGAAATATCTCTTCTAGTTTGAGAAAGAAAACAAAACACCTGGTGGAAGGAGAATTACTTTCAATGAATTGATTTACAGTGATATGGTCAGTACAGAGAGAGAAAGAGAGAGAGAGAGAGAGAGAGAGAGAGAGAGAGAGAGAGAGAGAGAGAGAGGGAGAGAGAGAGAGAGAGAGATAGAGAGAGAGAGAGAGAGAGTGAGGAGAGAGAAAGAGAGAGAGAGAGGCTAAGGGGAAGACAGAGATAGATAGAGAAAGAGAGTTGGGTAGAGCGGGGGAGAGCCCGGGAGAAAGAGAGAGTGGGAGAGCGCGGAAGAGAGAGACAAAGGGGAAGAGAGACAGACAAACAGAGGGAAGAGACATATGAAGGAGATACGAGAAACCTGGGAAGAAGAGGGGCGAAGGAGAGATACAAAGAGGGTGGAAGAAACAGAAAGAAGAAGGAAGAGAGAGAGAGAGAGAAAGGAAGGAAAGAAGGGAGAGAGAGACAGAGAAAGTGAGATGCTACTCATCAAATCCTCGTGTGGTGAATAGAAGAACCAACTCAATATAGACGTGAATAGCGAATATGGACATAAGAAGTCCTGGACACATGAGGGCAAAGCATAGCACACGGCAACAAGCCAGTCTAAAGCCAAGCCATGGGAGGCAGGACGACATCGACAATCATACGATACTGGACAGAGGAACCTATTTAAGTGATGGTTATTTACATGTTTATGGGGAAAGTCTAATCTTTGCAGGCAAGGGAGCAAGTAGAGACCATGCTTCGATCTTATTGGACCTCATCTACTCTACTTTTACTTTGACACCTTCCTAATAATGGTTTCTGATTTAGGCATAAGGGGCCAACAATTTTGGGGTTGGGAAAAGCCGATCAAATCTACCCCAACGTGTTACTGGTACTTTATTTTATCGACCCCGTAATGATGAACGGCAACGCTAATCTCAGCAGGATTTGAACACAATGGGACGTAACCCTATATCGCAAAGCATGTTGTCCGACACTCTACCAATACTGCCTATCCACCACCTTACGTCTTTCTTATAATTCTTTCTACTTTAGGCACAAGGCCAGTAATTTAAAGGGGAGGGGAACGCCGATTAAATCGACCCCAGTACTTACTGGTGCTTTATTTTATCGACCCCGTAAGGATGAAAGGCAACGCTAACTTCGTCAGGATTTGAGCTCAGAACGTAAATGAAAGTAACCCTATACCGCAAAGCATGTTGTCTGACGCTCTACCAATACTGCCTATCCACCGCCCTACGGCTTCCTAATAATAACATAGAAGATAGTGAAGTGAAGGAGTTTCAACGTCAAACCGAAGTGTTTTACTGGTTGATTGCTTGTTGTTACAGTTGCTTTTTAGACCCAGGGTAACCTTGACTGAACACATATATGTTCAAAAACATACCATCAGTAGTCATACCATGTTTCAATGCGAGGGGAACTTAGAACTACATCATCCAACTAGTATTTTTTTTTTTTTTTATATATAGAGTAGTGTCCGTATGTTATCTGAGACAAGCTTAGCTGCTATTTCTAGTAAGTCAACCGTCCACATGGTGGCTTTTGACTTTTACTTCATGACGTCATAAATATCATTAAACATTCATTGATATAATCATTACAGATACAATGCAATCATCAATAGCAGCATCAATTGTAATACTGCCTTTCTGGAAGCCACGTGGATCGATTCTAAATTTGGTAGAAGAATGTATTGATTACCTAGACTGTGATGGTTAAACACTTTGATTGACTAGCATGTGATGCTTATAACTGGCAACGTGCCAACTACATCTACCTTTCCACTCATCATTTCAACATCCCATTTTAAAAATAAATTCTTCTAGTAACTCGTTTTGAATCATGTAATGACTTTTGAAATCACCTATTTTTTTTTTTTAAATAAGTTTTGCAGCGCAATGATTTTAGTGTATTTTCGTATAGTGGATAAGGCAATGGATTTGGCGGAAATATTAGAGTGTTGGGCATGATGGCTGGTGACATGTGGTATGTCTTGTGGCCTTTTATATTGTGCGTCCACTTGTATCAAGCTGCATCAGCCCTCGTCTTTCCGTTGGGCAACATTATTGGTGACGAGGTGGGAGACTGGCATGCATGACCGGCATATTTGTATTGAAGATACAGCAGAAGATTCGGCAGAACTGTTAGAGCGTCGGACGTGATGGTTTGCAGTATGTGTTTTGGTCTTTTGTGTTCTACCTTTGCCTACGACGTCACTAGTGACAGTTTACCCCGGTTCTTGCCTTTATTATGGAGTATACTGATGGCTTAGAAATGAGAGGCTTGCGTGCATGGACAACAGCTGATCGCACACACACACACACACACACACACACACACATACACACACACACACACACACACACAGAGACACACACACACACAAACTAATACCTACCTACCTACCAACCAACCAACCATCCAACCTACCAACCAGCGTGCCTACATACCTAGCAACCTACCTATTTCTTCTTTGTTTTGAGTGAAGGAATTCAAACCACTGAAGAATTATAGTCTCCACACTTATACTTTTATGAGACTCTGGTATGGATTTAATCACATAGAGATTTACATTCATATATAATCTCACATACCTACATTCACATTTAATTGAATACATACTTGCATTCATATTTGATCAAACAGACACCTGCACTCACAATGAATCAAATATACACCTGCACAGGCATTCAATCTCACACAACCCTGCATGTACATCTAACACATTCTACATACCTTACAACTGATTATGTGTGAATGTTCGTGGCCTGTGTTTGTGCATATGTCTGTCAGTGATAGTGTTTCGGTGTACAAACGGGAAAAGCACCTGAATACATGATATATACCTGAAAAAAGCCTCGATAAACAAGTACATGTCTCTCTCTCTTTCTCTCTTTCTCTCTAACTCTCTCGCTATCACACACACACACACACACACATACATATATATATTATTGTAATTCATACACGCAACATATATTGCGCTACCCTAGGTTTCAAGGCATAGGCAGAGAAAGTATCTGCTGTACACGACGATGTAGAATGCACAATGCTAACTCACGGTTCGTTTCTAGATCACTCTTTTTCTTTTTCCTTTCTACGGATATTTTCGCTGCACACACACACACACACACACACACACACACACACACACACACACACACATATATATATATATATATATATATATATATAGGAACGAGTAGGACCCCGACGGCTGAGCTCAAGCCGTTTCGACGGCTAAGTCCAGAATTAGCCGTCGAAACGGCTTGAGCTCAGCCGTCGGGGTCCTACTCGTTCCTATTACCCACTCTACTACCCTAAGTATTGAGTACTTTGGTGCGTTATGGTCCACCTGGTTCCTTACCACATTTCCTTCGTTATATATATATATATATATATATATATATATATATATATATATATATATATATATATATATATACAGAGGATGGTAGGAGAGAGAGAGAGAGAGAGAGAGAGAGAGAGAGAGAGAGAGAGAGAGAGAGAGAGAGAGAGAGAGAGAGAGAGAGAGAGAGAGAGAGAGAGAGAGAGAGAGATTGCTTAATTTATGATCTCAATTTGTCGTGAAATTTCTATATAAATCTTTAGAATCTACGGCTGTATATTCTTTTGCTTTTCAGTAAAGCAGAATATTTCTTAAACGAGATGATAAAACATAAATAAATAAACGTCTCACTTCAAAAGCGATATATATCTAGTTAATTGTTTTGACTGTTTTAATTATAGTAATTATTAAAAGTATATATCATCACCAGTGTTATTTCTTTGGCGATGTTTTCTGTGGGCGATATAATCTAGACACGAAGGGTGTGGGGATGACTGAGGAGGAAGTGGCGAAGGAAGCCATTTAATATAATAATAGTGGTGTAGGACAGAGCTCAGAAGATTAAAGAATATACGAAGAGAAAGTAACATGTAGGTCGCAACACCTCCAATTTGTTGATTACTAGCTGATAGATCAATTTGTACATGGGTAACCTTTGTTATAGCATCTATTATTTCCTTCTTTTGTTTGTGAGTATGTGTGTGTATAGGTGAGTGGGGGTTTATTTGGGACAATTGTTTTATGTTTCACCAAAAACAAAACAAAAAATAAAAGAAAAAACAACTTATATGATTCATATATGTTGGGCTATCGTCTTGAAGTCGACGATTAGTAAATTGTACGGTTGCTTTACACACATATTGTGAGTGACTGGGTATTCTACAGACAGTGCTTATAATATTAACGCTGGCAGCACCAGGCAAAATCTATATAATATATATATATATATATATATATATATATATAACGAACGAAATGTGGTAAGGAACCAGGTGGACCATAACGCACCAAAGTACTCAATACTTAGGGTAGTAGAGTGGGTAATAGGAACGAGTAGGACCCCGACGGCTGAGCTCAAGCCGTTTCGACGGCTAATTCTGGACTGAATTAGCCGTCGAAATGGCTTGAGCTCAGCCGTCGGGGTCCTACTCGTTCCTATATATATATATATATATATATATATATAAATGGAATAGAATGAAACGAAATTTCATTTCTCACTCTTAATACGGCACTTACTTAAATGTAAGTATGTATGCATGTATACGTACATACATATATGTACATGCATATGCGTAATTCGGGCTGTTGTTTGTACGTATACATACATACATACCTATATATATATATATATATATATATATATATATATATATATATATATATATATATATATATATATATATATATATATATATATATATATATATATACATACACTCTGCTCGCACGTAATGATTGCTCATTCAGTTAATACTTGGGAAGTCTATATACAAGTGTACTTAAAAAGGTCCTTTCAACACACACACATATATTCGCGATTTACGTGGTATGACTTTACATCTAATGTCAACTGTACATGGTATATTTCACCTACTAAGTGTGCTTATTCAGTGCCGGATTTACCAATGTGCTTAGGTGTGCTTAAGCACAGAGCCCCGTTGACCAAAAACATTTTTTACGATGAATTTTTACAAATGTTTTGGAACACGTAACATACCTAGCACAAGGCCTTCTTTGTCCTAAATCCTGCACTATGCTTATTCTATGTTTGCCATATTTTACCCCATTGGCAGTATCGGTAGGCGTCAGACACCATGTTTACAACATGGAGTTATGGCCCTTTACGTTCTGAGTTCAAATCCTGCCGAGATTAACTTTGCCTTTCATCCTTATGGAGCCGATAAAATAAAGTACCAGTAATGCACTGGGTATGTTGCTGGCCTTGTGCCAAAAGTAGAAACAATTATTTTTATAAAGAAATCTGAAGTTAAGAGGAAAATTTGTTTAATGTCTTTACAGGTAAGTGCTCGGAAGACTTTCGCGCATGCACCTGTGTAAAGTGAACGCAGGCATGGCTTCTTCATCACGAGGTCTCGGGTTCGCTCCCACTGCATGGCACCTTGGACAAGTGTCTTTTATCATAGCTTTGAGTCGTCTCAAACCTTGTAAGTTAAATTGGGTAGACAGAAATTACACCTGTATTTCAAGTGCCAACCTTGCCTCACACTGACTCTGCTGAGAATTGCCTTAAGGGTATATATGGCTTGTCTATTGAATTCTCCCCCAGTCACTTTCACGCTAATAGAGTGATTTAAGAGCTCTGATGACGAACGATCAATCGCAATAATCATCACGACATCGACGGCGATCCATTTACTTTATACGTGCGTGTATTGTTTGTGTATATGTGTGTGTAGCTGTGCCTATGTGTGTGCATGATATATATTGGCATTTATATGCTTATATTTTGTTACACAACCGACGAGTGTGTATAGCTATGTACAGTCAAGTATGTGTACACCTAAGTTTCTATGTAAGTATACGTGTGGATCCACATATATGTATGTATGCATGTAAACAAGTATATGTAAGCATATGTACATATATGTACGCATGCGTGTTAGTATATGTTTTACTGCGGCTGAGCGTGTTCAAGATCTGCACTTGATGCTGGTTATAATGTTCCCATGGCAGCATGCACTACGACAGCCGTTCACGTAATTGGTTTAGTTAAGACTGAGGCACATAGTAGGATAAACATTAATAGGCTTATATGGTGCTATTACTGATGGTGATGATGATGATGTTGCTACTGCAAAATAATCTAAGGCAACGTTATGTAATATACCCTGTAAAGTACCAGTAATGTACTGGTTAATTCCTGGCCTTGTGCCAAAAGTAGAAACAGTTATGTAATATACCCTTAGTTTTTTCAAAACTGTAGGGAGTGGTTTGAAAATTTTGGCTGCTGTTTCTGGCAGATCCCATGATCTGGAAGTTCCCATGATCTGGAAGTTCCCTCGTCGATTCAACTGCTCTGCTGCTATTGCTGTTGGTGCTGATGATAATGTTGGTGCTGCTATTGCTGTTGGTGCTGATGATAATGTTGGTGTTGCTATTGCTATTGATGTAATTTTTTTTTCCTCATGCTAAAATTACTGATACTAATATTTCATATATACCAGCGCTTGTTATTGGGGTAGTGTTGTTGGCGTTATTATTGTTGGTGGGAGTAAGTGCGGTGGATTGGCAGTATCGGTAGAGAGTCGGAGACCATGCAGCATAGAGTTACGGCCCTTTACTGTCTGAGTTCAAATCCCACCGAGTTTAACTTTGCCTTTCATCCTTACGGGGTTGATAAAATAAAGTACCAGTAACGTACTGGGGGGTCGATTTAATCGACTTTCCCTTCCCCCAAATTACTGACCTTGTGCCTAAAATAGAAACAACTATTGTTGGTGGGAGTGATAGAAGTCTTGGTAGTGGCGTTGATGTTGGTGGTCTTGATGGTGCTGTTGGTAAGAACGTTGATGCTGTTGGTGGTGGTGACGTTGTTGTTGTTGTTGTTGGTGGTGGTGGTGGTGGTGGTGGCGTTCGTAGTTGTATTGATGGTGGTGGTGTTGTGGTCTTGGTGGTGTCGTTGTTTTTGTTCTTCTTGGTGGTGTGCCGTTGTTGATGCTATTGTTGTTGGTGGCAGAGTGGATTGATGATAGTTTTGGTGTAGAACATGTGACGTTTCATATAGACGAACTGATAGAATCGTTAGAACGACCGATAGAATGTTTTGCGGTATTTATTCCGACCCTCTGCATTCTGATTTCAAATCTTACCGGGATCAACTTCGCCGATCATCCTTTCGAGGTCGATAAGAACAGTACTAATCCAGTAATAGGTCAAATCGTCCCGAATGTCTCTTTTTTTATTCCCTTCCCTGTGAGAAATCGGCTATGTTCAAACACGGAGATGGGATGGCCTCCACCATGTTTAAAAGGTCTATGTTTCAACTGCACTTCTACGCTTCCGCCAGGAGTTGTGAGTCCATACATACATCTTAAGATCCATGCTGGAAGTGGGTACGATAGATAATAATTTTACTATGCAATATATGGTGTCTTAAGAATTAGAGGAGTTAATATATGGAAATCTCAGATTTAGCTTGTAACACATATGTCCATATCATTTCTATGTTAAACATTATTATACACGTTGTTTAGCCAACTTGATATATAAATATTATTCAATATATGAAAATCCTCCGGTCAAGCTTGACCGGTGGGTTTACATATATCAAATACATTGTATTTTCTTTAAAGTGTGAACTACAAAACTACAAAGTTGAATAATGGTTTCAGCTAGTAACATTATATATATATATATATATATATATATATATATATAA
>OZ024741.1:182191052-182193552 GCA_964016885.1 Eledone cirrhosa
TGACGCCTCCTCAAACATTTCTACTTGCCTTACACAATCTCCGACAATAGAAACTTTAAAGCATAGAATTTCAACATTTTTATAAAAATAACAAATATGCAAGCATCATCGAATAAACTTCCATATGTTTCGAGGATGAGTGTTCCAGTTGTTCGTCCAAAGGAATAACTTGGTTGTGGAATTAAAGTGTAAGTGGCTGAGCATAATTCTCTGGAAGTAGATTAGGACTGACACAGTGGCGTAGCACGGCTGGCACACTCCATGCTATAGTCTTTCAAACAGTTTCTGTTTACCCTATTTCACTCACAAGGCTTGGGTTAACTCGAGGTTATTGCGAATGGAATGGAACCCACGACATATGATTTACCAAGCGAACCTCTTAACAATTCGACCAATCGGCATCCACACAGACATGATATTTTTCATGAAATATATCATAAACCTTACCTAAACATGACACACACTTCTAAAACAATTATATTACTAACAAGATCAATTGGGTACTCCCACCCCTTCCTACTTCTCTTCTGAAAAAGATTTACAATAGCTGACAATATTTTATATATTTTTCTAATATTTGTTTCTAAGATTTTCCTAATATTATTTCTACATTTGGCAAAAGGTCTGTAATTGAAGCTAATGATAAAGTCGATTACATCGACCCAGTGCGTGACAGTACTGTATTTTATCCACCCCGTAAGAATGAAAGGCAAAGTTAACCCCGACGGAATTTGATTTCAGAATGTAAAGGGTCATAACTATATGCTGCCGTTGGTAACATTTTTCTAATATTACCAACAGAAGTGTCCCCTAAAAAACACTCCGCTGAACACCACTGACTGGCCTACAAAAATCTGGGTATGGTCTCTTGTTTGAGGATAGCTTTTTCCTTTACTCCAAGCCATGAAAAAGAAATTAGTTGAGTTGATTTCAGATATTGGTCCTTCTCCAAAAATAATGTATACAGTTTAATACCAGATTTGCTAAGAATTAAACACGCTAATGGCTTCTATAACTACTTTTTCTCTTCGAAGAACGCTGAATTATTCATTTTTCATTTCTTCATTTCGTGTAAACAGTATGTGGTCGTTCAGAGTAGCAGCTAAATCTCCCCCAAACCACATCCTACCGTTTTCGTTGGATAATATAGTCCGCGTTTACACTGGATCTGAGTAAAAGAAAAACAACCAGAATGTCAGGGATGAACTACACTTGATTATAGAAGTGTCCAGCCAAGGGTTAAATAACAATCACAACAACACTTATTTGGTTGTTATTGTTGTTGCTGTCATTCTTAAGTGTAAGGATCACAGTGTACGGTGTGTTATTTTCTAAGAAGGTATGTGTTCATGAAGTGGAGATGACTTGAAGGAGATTTTGCTGCTATTCCCTGAAGGTCAAATGACCACGTAGACTCTCTCTGATTGTCTCTAGAATGGGTGGGATGTGCTGGGATTTCAAGCAGTTTCAAATGGGGGTGGAAACTTGCTTACACATACATACGACAGGTCAGAAGTATATTTTTTGCCTCTTGTTCTATAGTACTTGTAAGGACGTTTATAACACGACATGTGTTTCCTTGCAAGCCACATGACATTCCTACAACTGGTCCTCTATACAATGCTAACGTGGAATTTCCACTGACTGCATTGCCTAAATAATAGAGTGGTCAGAACATCTGACAACATTTCAGATGTCAGGCGTACCTGATAAATGATGACTACACATGTTCGCCGTTTAAGAATATTTGCAAATGCCGAAGCCTCAGCGCATGCTTGCGTATCAATAACCAAGACATGCCGAACATTCCAGTAGAAGGCGTCTCTTCCACAAGAAGTGAAAGAGCAGACGCATCAATCTGGTGAGATACGAAGTGGGAAACGGCACGATGGTCAAGCGGTTATATATGCCACAGGCGTTCACTGCCTGTGCCTGAACTTTCATAGATAGCTTGCTCTCTGACCTTTCTGGGTAAGAGAGACTATCCTGCTCATTACCTCGTCCTGTTCCAATCCATCTGGAAGTCTGGACCAAACCAGACTCCGAGTAACTTAACCAGTCCATCGACGAGGTTGTTGAACTGCATGGCCTTGCTATGTGCCGTGCTGCCAACTCACCGATTTGTCCTGGTTAATCTCTGATCCCGTCAATGTTGTGTATTCATTTAAGAAAGTGCCGACCACCTCGATTTCCGAGGTGTTAGACACCACCACGACGACGTCGTCTGCATATGCTGATGCATCTCTTTCACATCGAGTTCATGGTAGTGGCTCGAGAGCTAGCACATACAGAAGGTAGGAGACGACACGTGATCTGAAACGGTTCCGATAGGTGCCAATTTATTCTGACCACCGAGCTGATGTCACTATGCATTGAAATAATCCTACTTCTGAAGACAGGGCTGAAACCGACCGCCTTGATGACAGCCTCCAAGTAGCGATGGTGGACCCTCTCAAAAGATTTTAATAGATCCAAATTGCTCAAAGGCCCACCGAAGCCA
>OZ024741.1:182198552-182211052 GCA_964016885.1 Eledone cirrhosa
CTATCACCACCACCACCACCACTACTACTACAACTATCACCACCACCACCACTATTACTACAGCTATCACCACCACCACCACCACTACTACTACAGCTATCACCACCACCACTACTACTACTACAACTATCACCACCACCACCACCACTACTACAGCTATCACCACCACCACCACCACTACAACTATCACCAACACCGCCACTACTACTACAACTATCACCACCACCACCACTACTACTACAACTATCATCACCACCACCACTACTACTAGAGCTATCACCACCACCACCACCACCACTACTACTACAACTATCATCACCACCACCACTACTACTACAGCTATCACCACCCACCACCACCACTACTACTATCATCACCACCACCACCACTACTACAGCTATCACCACCACCACTACTACTACTACAACTATCACCACCACCACCACCACTACTATAGCTATCACCACCACCACCACCACTACTACTACAACTATCACCAACACCGCCACTACTACAGCTATCACCACCACCACCACTACTACTACTACAGCTATCACCACCACCACTACCACTACTACTACAGCTATCACCACCACCACCGCCACTACTACAACTATCACCACCACCACCACTACTACTACAGCTGTCACCACTACCACCACCACTACTACTACAACTATCACCAACACCGCCACTACTACAACTATCACCACCACCACCACTACTACTACAACTATCATCACCACCACCACTACTACTACAGCTATCACCACCAACACCGCCACTACTACAACTATCACCACCACCACCACTACTACTACAACTGTCACCAACACCACTACTACTACTACAGCTGTCACCACTACCACCACTACTACAACTATCACCACCACCACTACTACTACTACAACTATCATCACCACCACCACCATTACTATTACCACCACCACTACTACTATCACCACTACTACAAGTATCACCACCACCACCGCCACTACAACTATCACCAACACCACCACTACTACAACTATCACCACCACCACCACCACTACAACTATCACCACCACCACTACAACTATCACCACCACTACTACAACTTTCACCACCACCACCGCTACTACAACTATCATCACCATCAACACCACTACTATTACCACCACCACCACCACCACCACCACCACTACTATCACCACTACTACAACTATCACAACCATCACCACTACTACTACAACTATCACCACACCACTACCTCCACCATACTACTACAACTACTCCTTCCACCATGACCACCACTGAAAGTACCACCACCACCACTACCACCACCATACCACTACAACTCTACCGCCACAACAACTCCAACTACCACCACCACCACCACTACCACCACCATACCACTACAACTCTACCACCACAACAACTCCAATTATCACCACCACCACCACCACCACCACCACCACCACCACTACCACCACAACAACTCCAATTATCACCACCATCACAACTACAACCACCACCACCACTACCATCACCATACCACTACAACTCTACCACCACAACAACTCCAATTATCACCACCATCACAACTACAACCACCACCACCACCACTACCACCACCATTCCACTACAACACTACCACCACAACAACTCCAATTATCACCACCATCACAATTACAACCACCACCACTACCACCACCATGCCACTACAATTCTACCACCACAACAACTCCAACTACCACCACCACCACCACTACCACCACCATACCACTACAACTCTACCACCACAACAACTCCAATTATCACCACCATCACAACTACAACCACCACCACCACCACCACTACCACCACCATACCACTACAACTCTACCACCACAACAACTCCAATTATCACCACCATCACAACTACAACCACCACTACCACCACTACCACCTTCATACCACTACAACTCTACCACCACAACAACTCTAACTATCACCACCACCACCACTACCACCACCATACCTCTACAACACTACCACCACAACAACTCCAATTATCACCACCATCACAACTACAACCACCACCACCACCACCATACCACTACAACTCTACCACCACAACAACTCCAATTATCACCACCATCACAACTACAACCACCACCACCACAACCACCACCACCACTACCACCACTATACCACTACAACTCTACCACCACAACAACTCTAACTATCACCACCACCACCACTACCACCACCATACCACTACAACACTACCACCACAACAACTCCAATTATCACCACCACCTCCACCACCACCACTACCACCACCATACCACTAAAACTCTACCACCACAACAACTCCAATTATCACCACCATCACAACTACAACCACCACCACCACTACCACCACCACCATACCACTACAACTCTACCACCACAACAACTCCAATTATCACCACCATCACAACTACAACCACCACCACCACTACCACCACCATACCACTACAACTCTACCACCACAACAACTCTATCACTACCACCACCACTACCACCACCATACCACTACAACACTACCACCACAACAACTCCAATTATCACCACCACCACCACCACCACCACCACCACCACTACCACCACCATACCACTAAAACTCTACCACCACAACAACTCCAATTATCACCACCATCACAACTACAACCACCACCACCACTACCACCACCACCATACCACTACAACTCTACCACCACAACAACTCCAATTATCACCACCATCACAACTACAACCACCACCACCACCACCATACCACTACAACTCTACCACCACAACAACTCCAATTATCACCACCATCACAACTACAACCACCACCACCACCACCATACCACTACAACTCCAATTATCACCACCATCACAACTACAACCACCACCACCACCACTACCACCACCATACCACTACAACAACTCCAATTATCACCACCATCACAACTACAACCACCACCACCACCACTACCACCACCATACCACTACAACAACTCCAATTATCACCACCATCACAACTACAACCACAACCACAATCACTTCAACTAACGCCATCACCACCACCACCACCACCACCACCTTCATTGCTTACCTTCTACAACAAGTAGTTTATTATAATTATTATAAACAGCTGCTGCAGTTGTTGTAAATACTACTGCATTTGCTGCAAGTACTGCTGCTGTTAGTGCTAGTACTCCTGCTGGAAGTGGTAGTGCTCCTGCTGGAAGTGGTAGTGCTGCTGCTGTTAGTGTTAGTACTGCTGCTGGAAGTGGTAGTGCTGCTCCTGCTGGAAGTGGTAGTGCTGCTGTTGTAAGCGGTAGTACTGCTGCTGCTGCTATTCTACTGGCGTCCACCGCTACCAAGACCAAGTAACGTTGTTTTGAAAGCTAAGGCTGTGGTGTACTGTGTTTAGGTCAGTGACAACAACAGCCAACATCAAGCAAGCGAGCGTCTTAGTCTCTATCACTCTCTCTCTCTCTTTCTAACCCCCTCCACTCCCTCTCTCTTTCTCTCTCTCTCTCTCTAGCAACAACAATACTGAAGCGACATCAGATCTGCGGAAGGAAGCGAGGAAGAGACAGACAACCGTAAAAGCAGCCACTTCCTTCCGTTATACAGAGAGAGAGTGAGAGGAGGGGAAAGAGAATGATACAGAGAGAAAGGGAGAAAGAAGGAAAGGGGATACAGAACAAGAGAGTAAGAAGAAGCGGAGTGAAAACGACAGAGAGAAAAAGAGAAAGTGATTGAATCATTTTTTTTGTAGTAAATAGTTTAGGGTGGCGGAGGTGGTAAGCATACTTTAGTGAAGGTAATGGTGGTGGTGTTGGTGGAGGTGACAACCTTATTTCGTTTGGTTTTAGTTTTTTCTTCAGTAAAGAAAGAAGCTGTTTATCCTTCTTTGCGCATGCTTCGTGTATTTCGACCGAATAAATATACTCGTTGCCAATGGCTACGTAAAAAACCCAAAACAGCAAGTAGTTAATAATATATCTACTCTCTTTAGTTCTTTTATATTTACTTACATTCTTTCATCCCACCTCTCTCTCTCTCTCTCACTCTCTCTCTCTATCTCTAACTCTCAAACACACACACATACTCTCTCTCTCTCTCTCTCTCTCTCTCTCTCTCTCTCTCTCTCTCTCTCTCTCTCTCTCTCTCTCTCTCTCTCTCTCTCTCTCTATCTATCTATCTATCTCTATCTCGCTCTCTCTTCCACTCGCAAATTCTTTAATTTTCTTTCCTTGTTTCTTACTTCCGACACAAATACATGCGCACATACTACACACTACACGCACACACACAAACATATAATGAAAAGAGCCTAAGTTCTGAGGCTATTTATGTCTTGATCAACTTAACCAATATATATGAAGGACGAACTCGTGTTAAACAAGTCACATCAATAGTATTTCCATCATCACTGATGGTTCATTAATACTCATGGTGTTGCGTAATTTAGTGTATCTTATAGATGAGATGGTACCGGGGATATATATATATATATATATATATATATATATATATATATATATATATATATATATAATGTAGGAGGTGAGTTTTATTGTAGTACAATAAACAATAAAGCAATGCAGATATCGAATAAGAAGCACTCTACAGTTTGTAGGACTGGAGTATACATAATATATAAGATCAAAAGATGGTTAAATACATGGAACTCATTTAACCATCTTTTGATCTTATATATATATATATATATATATATATATATATATATATATATATATATATATAATATCGGAGAAAGCTTTTTAGCGATACTCCGGCCAAATTCCAACTCACTCAACAAACATTAGGAAATAAGTGATTATATTCCCAATTATGTGTTCGGGGTGCTAACTAAAAGTATTGCGTGGAAAATTGGCTGTATTATTTCAAATGAGACATATCTATATATATATATATATATATACAGGTTCTGCTGCACGTCGGGCTGAGGGGCCCAAACTCCTCAAATACTGGTCGCTCTCCGACAGGTTTGCAGTCGTATCTCTGGCAGTGGAGACTTCTGGTGTCCTGGGCCCCAGGGCCACCATAGGCGCTGAGCTGGCCAGCCGCAGGTGTGAGCCCCGCGAGTTGGAGTGATTTTCCAGCGTGTCTCCCTTGCCATCCTCCGGGGAAACTCCTTCTCCATTCTGTCCGCTGGGGCTGTGGGTGGGCCCCATCGCGTACCGTTGAAGTTGTTGTAGAAGAAACAGGAAGACAACAACTGGAAAGTTTGATTTTCTAATTTATCATTTACTTCTGTACTGAAATATATATATATATATATGTAAAAAGTAAACAGAAATAACAACACAATCGGTACGGTATAGGGAAGGGATATATTAGGTTAACGCTTGAAATAGCGGGAAGAGGGTCTTAACGTTTCGGACGCTAGTCCTTCACCAAAAGAAAGAATGAGAAATAAGATAGATTGAGGGGACGGGCGGGTTGGAATAGGAAAAAAATGTCTTTAGATAAAAATAACATGTTGACATCTCTTGCAAAACTGTTGGTGCTGGCGTTTTGTGTATGATTTATTTTTTAGAAAAGTGGATGATGGAGCGCGTCTACCTGAAATGGAAAAAAACCGTTTTGTAAAAAGAGCTATACTTGTGCACGAGCGTAATCATGTGTTTGTGTGTGTGTGTTATTATACGTCCGTACGAAGCTAAGAAGAAATGTGTGTGTATATGTGAGTAAAAGAGTGTGTGTGCATGTAAGTACGAAGCTATGAGCAAAAGTATGTTAATATAAGGGTGTGTATGTGTGTATACAGAGCAGTGAAGGGAAAAGTGGAATGAGCATATATAGTCGGCATGTATTAGTTGTAAGAGAATATGTTAATGATCAAGAGAAAGCGATAGGAATCTAGGGGTGTGATAATGGACGGGGTATTAGAGAAATTAGGGAGGTGAGTTGAGTCCAAGAGGGGAATAGGGCCCAATGCGGTGAATCAGACTTTGTTCAGTCCTGGTGCGCGAGGCCTGTGATCCATGATGTAAAAGGACACCCAGGACTGAAATATGAAGGGAAAAATATACCAGAACAGAAATGACAGGCGACAGGAATATCCAAACCGAGTCGTATGTCCGTCAAATGTTCGGCAAAACGGCCCGCCAAATGGCGTCCCGTTTGTCCGATATATAAAGACCCGTAAAGGGAACACCGGAGGGCATAGACAACATGGGTTGAGGTGCAGGTAAAAGAGTGGCGGATACGGAAAGGGACAAGTGTTACAGCCGGAACGGGAACAAGGAAGAGAGCCGGGTGGAGTCGTGGGAGAAGACGAAAAGGAACTGCGAACCAGGAGGTAGCGGAAGTTGCGAGCGCGCTTAAAAGCAGTAATGGGTGAGTTTGGAAAAAAGAGAGAAGTGACGGGGTCAGAAGATAGGATGCGAAAGGAACGGGCACCCAAAAAGTCCTAGCCTGGCCGCAAGATCAGATTTTTCCAGAAAAAAATGTTTACTAGAGCAACAGAGAGACTAAGTTTCGTGATTACCATCAACAAAGTCAGGGTCAAACACTAAAAGTGGCTGTCCTTCATCTGGGAAAACCCTGGTCAATTGTATGTAGGATGCGCTAGAGTGAGCTCGCCAAACAATCTCTTCATCTTTACTCCCGAGGGCCGAACAAAAAAATATTGTATACTCTGAGGCCCTAACAATGTAATTTATGTATTTTCTGTTACTTGGAATTTCCATTATGGTTGTACAAATTATTGTAAAGTTTGTTAAAAAATGTGTTCTCTATTCAAAATTTATTGTTGTAACTTTCAATTTTCTTTAACGTACTGGCTGAGAAAAGAAACCTACAATGAAAGAACATGTTAAGGTTTACCCAAGTCAAATGTTGTATTTATTAACATTTCTATCTGCAGATTCTTAACAAGCTTACTGGCACTTTAGTATGGTATTCAATTCTCATATCGTTTTTGATTGATATGGTGCATATATCGCAGCTATTCATATGTTTTAAACATTAGATAACAATTACTGATGTATAATGTACGACAGAATTAGCCTAAACATATTTTGAATGAACAAATAAGAGAGATATACAAGAGAGATGTTTGTTGGTTGGTTCCTTCGTGTATCACACGAAAAAATTGAAAAGTGACAATCGGAAAGTATGTACAGGATTGGCATAAGAGTATATCCAGGAAAGTTTATTGATACTAATTTTATAACTGTTTCTACTTTAGGCACAAGGCCAGCAATTACCCAGTGCATTACTGGTACTTTATTTTATCGACCCCGTAAGGATGAAAGGCAAAGTCAACCTCGGCGGGATTTGAACTCAGATCGTAAAGGGACGTAACTCTATGCGTCAAAGCATGGCGTCCGACCTTCTACTGATACTGCCAATCCACCAAAGAAGAAGAAAGACATACCCCGTATGCTAACCAAACTGACTGCTATTTCTAGCAGGTTCGTAATCAACCATAAGGGATTCTCTCTGCGAGTTCGCTGTCAGTGATGTTCGTGTTTCGCGGCCTGTCTCCGATTCCAACGGTGGTTTACGCACACACATATATACACACACACACACACACACACACACACACACACATAATTATATATACACAAACATACACACACACAAATATATTTAAACAAACTTACACAAACATACACACACACGCACACACAATACACACACACTGTAAACAAGACAATGCATTCAATACAGACATTTTCTCTTCTGCAGGTCTTCTCTTATCATTTGTTAACATTGGCGAAGCTGGGTACCTCAGCTAGTATATATATATATATATATATATATATATATATATATGTAGGAGGTGAGTTTATTGTAGTACAATAAAGCAATGCAGATATCGGATAAGAAGCACTCTACAGTTTGTAGGACTGGAGTATACATAATATATAAGAACAAAAGATGGTTAAAGGAGTTCCATGTATTTTATTATGCGCATTTCAAAAACAAACATCATCATGCAATAATATTTGTGTTTTCATCAGATAAAACAGGAGGACATGATATGAAGGCTAAAAAACACTTGTGGATAGTTCAGTTTTAAATCAACATATGATATGTTGATTTAAAACTGAACTATCCACAAGTGTTTTTTAGCCTTCATATCATGTCATCCTGTTTTATCTGATGAAAACACAAATATTATTGCATGATGATGTTTGTTTTTGAAATGCGCATAATGAAATACATGGAACTCCTTTAACCATCTTTTGTTCTTATATATTATATATATATATATATATTTATTTATTTATTTATTAAAATAACAGATTAAAGTTTAAGCAAAGAATCGCTGCTTTCACCCTTAACGGGATCTTCAGAAGATCCCGTTAAGGGTGAAAGCAGCGATTCTTTGCTTAAACTTTAATCTGTTATTTTAATAAATATTTGCTCTACGGTTCTTATATATTTGATATATATTTATCCTTATCGAGCCCTCTTTGGATTTATTATTATTTATTATTATTACTATATATATATATGTATAAATATAGCTGGAGCACTCGTCGGAAATGACAGATGTTCAAACACACAAACACAAACACAAACACACACACGTACGCACACACACACACACACACACACACACACACACACACACACACATACATACATACAGCGATTGTTTTTTGGGTCGTATTGGTTAGTGACTGTGTTGTGGTGTTGATTCATTTGTTGCGTGCGTGCTCACTTGTAGCCTGCTGTGTCGTGTGGACACTGTTGTGTGATAGTGTGACCAGAGACTGCATGTGTGCAGGTAAGTGAATAAGTGATCAATAAGGTGACCATATGATAGTTCCTTGATCACGCAAAAAATGAATATATATAAATGAACCACGCTATATTATTAATTTATTGAAAATAACTCGTGCCGGAGCTATACGAAAAATACACAAGAATTATGTAGGTTATTTGTTTGTTTGTAAAAGTAGAGTTAGATTGTATTTACCAAGAAAACTTCATGAACTTCACTGGCTTGGTTAAGAAAGAGACCAAGAGATAGATATTGAGTGAAAGAGAGAGAGTCAGAGTCTCTAAAACCCCAAGGTGTCTGTAGAAAGCAAATGTTTTACATGTTTCCTCTATCAAGAACTGCATCGAATTGCCCTGGCTTGATCTAAGACACACTACTTATCTCTGTCGCTTCCTCTGTCCCCAAGCCTTGAGAACAATGCGGTGACCTCTAGAGTTAATTCACTCTCAGACCTGTTGACTCCCGAAAGGAGATAACGCCATAAATGACCATCAAATATCACCCAGGGGTCAAGATGTGAACAGATTTCGTCACACACACACACACACACACACACACACACACACACACACACACACACACACACACACACACACACACACACACACACACACACACACACACACACACACACACATATATATATATACATATAGATAGATATAGATATAGATATAGATATAACTTGATACTATCAACACAATGCCTAAGCTGTTTCTTTGAGAGTAAGCAGTATAATAAAACCACTTGTTGGACCCCTGTCATAGCATTTAAATTAAACTATCTGTTTTCTTCAAACCTCTCTCTCCCATTTCTCCTACCCATACATATCTATCTCTCCCTCTCCCTTTCTTTCTCTCTTCCTTTTCTACTCAGTCTTCCCCAATTACTCCTTTTAAGAAATATAAAGAAACCATGATTCAACCATTCGTTCTGACGATTTGGTAGTACGAGCGGCATTTGAAAATTGAGTATCTGCAAATTAATAACTAGTAATTTGCATATAGCATGACTAGGCTGTATAACTACTAAAGAGACATTTGTAAACACTTAGAATACATTGCTTTTTATGATGTCTATCTGTTTTATATATATATATATATATATATATATATATATATATATATATATATAATATATATATATATATATATATATATATATATATATATATAGTGCTCCAGTTGATTCCATCAATAGAATTTTCAGTTCATGAAATTAACATATAAGAGCCTAAGCATGCATGCACATATGCACGCGCCCTTGATGTAGTTCTCAGGAAGATTCAACGTGACGCAATGTGTGACAAGGCTGGCTTCTTGGGTTGCAAGAAAAACTATCTTTTGTTAGCTGAATGGCCTAAAGCTACTTGGCATAAAGTGTGCAGCAGCACTTTAAAACCTACGCGAAACGATGTTATATATACATATGTAAGCACTTTCATACATATATTTTATGTATATCAATCAATCAATCAATCAAATTAGCCAATGTTTTCCTAGTACTGAGTAAAATGCCTCCTTGTCAATTTATAACTTTCAGTTGTCACTCATAGCTGGACATATCCAGCTTGTTGTCCGGTTGTTGTCACTCATCCTCTGGACATATCCAGCCAAATTCAATTGCAATGATTTCATAAATTAGACAATATCACTTAGCTTTGATGTCAGATTCACTCCTTCTCTATCAGTAGGAAATTTTGAATCATAGACACAAACACACACAGATACATACACATACACACACATACACACACATGCACACACACACGCACACAGACACGCACACACGCACACTCACTCACACACATACTCACATATATATATACATATGCACACACACACATACATATATGTATACAGGGCGTCCCCAAAAAACACATACACACTTCAACAGCATTCTAATAAATATTACCTATATAGGCAATCAAACTGTATATACCTTTTTGTGACACCTTGCGTGTGTGTGTATATATATACAAATTTAAATTTTGAAAACCAAAATTTAAATTAGTGTTTTTTATTCAACAATGCTTTAAGCAAGCTACAAAACTCTTATATATATATATATATATATATATATATATATATATATATATATATATATATATATATACATACGTATTTACGTACATTAACGGTCAAGCGGTTCTACTGTCACAAATGTACTTTGCTCATACAACAGTACTTTTTACTGAGCAGATACTTCTATTTCATTACATATTTAAGCAGCTTACGCAAAACTAACTCAGACTGGCAACTTCTCAGAGTAGCTGTTGGGTAGCTAACAATGGAAGTGCTACTAAACATCAGCAGGAACAAACTTTATAGTGTTTGTCTACAACGGCAAGCCCGATTCCAATATACTTCTCGAGTTAAGAGCTCAGCAGACGTTATACTGTAACCTCATGCTGTATATATATATATATATATATATATATATATATATATATATATATATATATATATATGTCATGTCAGTTAACACTTTCTCTCTACTGACCTCTTCCTCACACTTCCACTCACTCACTCACTCACTGTTTCTCCCCTTCTCACTTCACCCCGTTCGCGACGAAAACAATTTCCTTCTTTCTTACATTGGATTCATCTCGAAAGGTCTATTATATACGCGCTCATATATTCACCCAGCTTATGCTGATAGAATAACTATGTAGCTTGTGCCTCTTCCTATCTACGATTAGCTTTCCTCTTTGTTGTTACTTGTCTCACTCGCTTTACGCGTTTTAATTGTCCTAATAACTTAATTTAGTTATTATTGCACCAACGTGAGGTATATGATTTTTAATGCAATGAAATATCTATGACCGTTGGCAAATCACTGATGAGGGACTCATTTTATAACAT
Organism: Eledone cirrhosa; assembly: GCA_964016885.1. Lineage (NCBI taxonomy): Eukaryota > Metazoa > Mollusca > Cephalopoda > Octopoda > Eledonidae > Eledone > Eledone cirrhosa. Next base: position 182,210,187 of record OZ024741.1, read on the forward strand.
GTTATCCATGTGCAACCTGCAGTATTCTTCTCCCCATTTTTTCATATATATATATATATATATATATACAAATAAAGAATTATAAAGAATCGCATTTCGGCGGGCAGGAAATGCGAAGCGAAACGCAAAAATCAGAAGGAAAAGCAAATGACTAGGCGTGAAGTATAGAATAGAAGTGAAGAATTTAATCAAAGTTCATTCTTTAACACATGTTTCAATACAGTATCAGTTTACGAGTACTGGTTGCATATCAATATTATTGTACCAGTAATGCACTGGGTATTTGCTGGCCTTGTGCCTAAAGTAGAAACAATATTATTGCTATGCCCATTCACTTGGCAATACTTTAAATACTGCATTTCATCAGAAAGATTTCAAAGTTTGAGGTGAGTTTGCTGCATCTTGCAGTAAAAATATTTCAACTGCTATCCACTCGGATTAAAAGGCAACTATATATATATATATAGAGAGAGAGAGAGAGGGGGGGGGGGAATTTTGAAATATTAAAATTGCTTTTATATGATTATATATATACTTTTGAGGAATTTGTAATTCGCAAATATAGTCGTCCAAATGCAAATAAATATAATAATAGGTGATCCTGATGCTATAATACAGTAAAACGTATAATGGTCAAACAACATTTTCCAATGTATAGAGATGTCTATATATACACCAGGTCCGAACACAACAGAACCAAACTCCCACTATCACTGCCTCCGTCTCTCTCGCTCTCCCAATCTCTCACTCTTATGAGCAAATGGAGCTTATGCGCTGGCCACCCCGTGACTCCGGCGGATAGTATAAATAGTAGCTGAAAATTCGAGGGCAGTAACGCTGGTGACGGAATATGTGTAAAGATGCCT
>OZ024741.1:182218552-182226052 GCA_964016885.1 Eledone cirrhosa
TTATGTCCCAGAACCTCCAAACCAAAGCTGGTAGCTGAATTTCATAAATAAACAATAGCACAAAGTATAAACAAAATAACGAATTGTGTTAAAACATAAGCTCCATTGAAAAGTATATATATATATATATATATATATATATATATAATAAAGTAAGAAGCGCGGGACTGCGTAGGGTTTATAATTTTTTATCCCCTTAGTAAAATAAGTTGGATTACTTTGAATAAATAATTGTTTCTACTTTTGGCAAAGGCCAGCAATTATCCAAGTGTATTACTGGTACTTTATTTTATCGACCCCGTAAGGATGAAAGGCAAAGTTAACCTCGGCAGGATTTGAGGTTAACTTTGAATAAATAATGAATGAATATTACATAATTTATCTACTAAATTTCGTGGCTGTTCATTAAATATATTCTATTACTTATTTAAAGATTCACTTCTTTAACATTTTCAAATGTCAACACTTCCGGTTAGTGATCGTTTAAATAAATATTCATATATTTCCGTCACTAATTTTTTCCGAATGCAGTTTATATATAATACCATCTTTTTTTAATGTATCATGGATTACGTTACTGATTACATAAGACAGTGTAACACAGTTTTCATTCAATTTCTGTGTATATTGTCAATTACGATTTTATTTGATGTATCATATCTACATGCATATATACTTGCGTATAATATCAATATACACACTAGGGTTTTTCAGCTAGTATATATAATGTATGGTGTATGTGTGTGTGTTAAGAGAGAGAGAATAGAAAAAATAGAAAATGACACGAGTGTTATATACATCACGTCGATTCTAATTGAAAAATGTTTAAAATAGCAAGTAACTGAATTTGAAAAAAAAAAAAATGAATTGTAGAATGCAGCTTTGAAAAATAGCGTAATCCACTTCATTTATCTAGATCTGGTGAGACTGATCGAAGCAATAATTGTTTCTACTATTGGCACAAGGCCAGCAAATTACTCAGTACATTACTGGTACTTTATTTTATCGACCCCGTAAGGATGAAAGGCAAAGTTAACCTCGGCGGGATTTGAACTCAGAATGGCAAGGGCCGTAACTCTATGCGTCAAAGCATGGCATCCGACCCTCTACCGATACTGCCAATCCACCGTTCCAAGCAATAATGAGTTTGCGGATCACTGCTTTGTTGTTTGTGAGACTAGTGGCGTCACTGGGGAATTCGAGGATGCGTGGGGTGAGGTTCGTACCGAGTGACACTATATGAAATTGTGACATATAAAACATTACAATGGATTCTGTAGGGTCTGGTATTAGAGGAAATCCATGGAAGGGTATTAGAGAGACATGTTCATTAAAAGCAACGTGTACAACGTGTACAACGTGTACAACGTGTACAACGTGTACAACGTGTACATACGTTTACATATACGCATACATTGACTCACGCATTTATAAATCCCTTGAACTGTTTTGACTAAAAATATTATTTTCCCTTTATTAATGAACGACTTGAATTCTGAAAAGAAGAATATAAATAGATTTCAAAGAACACAGACACACACACACATACATACCACGTGCGTTTATTTTTTACATTCGTGTTACATTCTGTTACTCTCCGTCTTGGTGCAAATTAACATGTCAACAGAACATCCAGCCTCGTTTTCCTCCTGCCAGAAGATAAAAGATATGGCTGTCTTTGTTGATATATCAATAAGTACAATCAGTTTACCTACAAAGATAACACAATCACTGAGAAATGCACTCTTTTGTTAATGATAGGTAAAGTGAATTACGCTGACAAATTGTCAACGTGTCTTGACATGTACTTAAACAACATACAATACACAAAAATAATTTTTTGGAAGCTAATATTTAATTTAATAGATTTTACGCATAAGAGACCTAACGTTTCGAGCACTATAATCGTTTGTATTTGCAAAATTCCAGATTTAGTATCGTATAGATAACTAGGGTACAATATTTATAGAAATGTTTGTGTTATCTTGATATCGTTTAATGGATTAATGCTTTGGGGGTATATCATATTGCTTCTTAAATAACGTTTTGAAAGTTGCTAGAATTCTAAGATATCAGGTCCCTTCAACTAGTTCATAAATCATTCAAAATGTATGATATATCTTACACTTAGGCTTGTACAGCAGTTTCTTTCAATATTTAATTCTTTCCTTCACATGTTTTTTACTGTGATCTGATCATTGAGGAACTGTGGTCTTCAAGTGATATTTTCGTGTCCATATTTCTTTTTCGTTGTTAGAATATTTCATATTACTAGAAACTTTGTGCGTGGCTTTTCTTTGCTCTTCAGAGGGAAAACTATGAACAGTTAGCAAAGGACTGCCGCAGAAAAGAATTAAGGACCAAGTGCTTACCGGTCGAGGCGGTCAGTCGAAGGCCGTTCGTTCCCTTAGTAAGGTCAAGATACTCTGAACATTACGTGAGTGAGCAGAAAATGAGCTAGCTATGAAAAACAACGTGAAAGCAGCAGAGAATGAATCTAGATGGCTCTCGTTAAAAAGAGGTCATCTGGATGAAGATGTAGTGTATGTTGTAAGACGGAGAAAACTAATTGACTTCAAGATACTTTGATTATATATTCATGGACCTCATTCCTAGATGTACGACGAACAAATTACTAGAACATTAATGTACGGACTTTCTTCTGTTAATTACAACTGTATCAGGCATTCAGCTTTTCTAAATACTAACCGACACCAAGGTTTAATAAGAAACAACCACCAAATATTAAAGATCAATATAATATTTTAAAGTTTATATATACATTTTCTCTTCGTATTCGCGGGGGGTTACGTTCCTAGAGCACCCGTGAAGAGTGAAAAACCGTGAATATTGTACGTGGTACATAAAAATTGCTATAAACGTCAAAACATAACCTAAAATATAGGTCGGCAGATACGGTGTATTGCTATTAATAATATAGCGTTAAAAAGCGTGAAAATATATATATTGCCACGAAAAAAAGATACCGGGAATATGCGATGGTTTCCATGAACAATTACTATTTAGGTTCTAAGGAAAATCCCGCGAATAACCGGGACCGCGAATGCCGGGGGTACAATGTATCTATATCTATATATCTATACTAATAAAGCTGTATGCAACAAACTTTTCGCCAAACGGCTGAACCAAACGGCACCAAATTTGCACCATAGATGTAATTTTTTCCAAGTAAGAAAATGAGGGTATTTTTGTCTACTAAATTTTCTTAAAAGATTAAAGATATTATTTAAATATTCACTTCTTTAAAATTTTCAAATGTCAACACTTCCGGTTATACGACATTCCTCTCTCTTTCTTAGTTTGTCTTTTTAGATAGATACATGGCTATAACGTTGCACGCTTATAATATGTCTCTGTATGTCTGGCTTTCTGCATTATTACAGCATTCCTTTATACGAATATATACGTATATATACATTCATAAACATGTTATTTACAGTTGTATAAAAAAGAAGTATAATTGTTTCTACTTTTGGCACAAGGCCAGCAATTATTTCAGTACATTACTGGTACTTTATTATATATAATATATATAATACGACATTCCTCTCACTTTCTTACTCTGTCTTTTTAGATAGATACATAGCTATAACGCTGCACGCTATTAATATCTGTCTGCCTGTCTGCATTGACTTCGCTTCTAACCAACTTTTAATTAATTATATATATATAATTATATATTCGTGTACTTATTTTCAACAGTAATACTATACTATATGTATTTAACAGTCATACTATACTATATATTTTCAACAGTAATACTATACTATATGTATTTAACACTCATACTATACTATATATTTTCAACAGTAATACTATGCTATATATTTTCAACAGTAATACTGTACTATACTATATAGTTTCAACAGTAATATTATAGTATATACTTTCAACAGTAATACTGTCTTATACTTTATATTTTCAACAGTAATACTATACTATATATTTTCAACAGTAATACTGTACTATACTATATAGTTTCAACAGTAATATTATAGTATATACTTTCAACAGTAATACTGTCTTATACTTTATATTTTCAACAGTAATACTATACTATATATTTCAACAGTAATACTATACCATATATGTTCAACAGTAATACTATATTATATGTTTTCAACAGTAATACTGTACTATATATTTTCAACAGTAATACTGTACTATACTATATATTTTCAACAGTAATACTGTAGTATATATTTTTAACAGTAATACTATACTATACTATACTGTACTATACTATACTATACTATATATTTTGAACAGTAATACTATACTACACAGACGGCTTGTTGTCAGTTTATCCAAGCGAAGCTAGGTACGTCAGCTATATATATATATATATCTGTATGCCGTAGAACACGCCAATGGTAGCCGGGCACCAGCCGGACGAACCAGCTAGTATATATATATATATATATATATATGCACAAATAAAAGATTAACAAACGACCGAAACGCCAAAAACGGAATTCAACGTCACCATCTCCGCCACCACCACTGTTTTCTCATCCTCTCTCTCTCTCTCTCTCTCTCTCTCTCTCTCTCTCTCTCTCTCTCTCCCTCTCTCTCTCTCTCTCTCTTTCTCTCTCTCTCTCTCTCACACACACTTTTACTATTCTCTTTCGACAGTATGAAATGTGATCGAAGATTTAAAAAGTAACTCGCCTTTTAGTTTTCTCTCACTCTCTCTCTCCCTCGCCCGCGGGTTTATCACACACTTTCCAAATAGACGTAAAATTGAAAATTAAAATATTTCATCGTACACACAGCGTGACCGATTTTTTACACCACACGTAATCTGTTATTAGCACTTTAATATAATACTAGCAGAATGGCCCGACGTTGCTCGGGATTTGCTCTAGGTTTCTTATATATTTGATATATATTTATCCTTATCGAGCCTCGTGAAATAAATACGTTTGTTTATATTTTGTTATTGTGTATGTAAAAATATCTGTACATGAATATATAATAATATATATATATATATATATTAAAATAACAGATTAAAGTTTAAGCAAATAATCGCTGTTTTCACCCTTAACGGGATCTTCTGAAACTAAAATAAAATAATCAATCTGTGAACGCAGAAGTAAATATTTCGAAAAACGTTACACACTATATATATATATACACACACTATATATTCATACACACACACACACACACACACACACACACACACACACACACACACACACACACACACACACACACACACACACACACACACACACACACACACACACACACACACCGCGTCGTAATGTCGTAATGCAGACAGCCAGACATACAGACAGATATTACAAGGGCGCAACGGTATATCTACGTATCTATCTAAAAAGAGAAAGACTAAGAGAGAGCGAGAGAGATCGCTAAATCGCCTAATGCAGTCCCTAGGGCATTGAAAATTTCAAATATTATTTTGCTCAAAACACTTACAGGACCATAAGTATTACTTGTGTAAAGTTTGAAAACAATCGGTTGGGTGGTTCTCGAGTTTTAGTGATCGAACAGACAGACAGACATTCTCTGTTTTAGATATATAGATAAGGTTACGGCATCACATAAAAGGTCTCGCAGTCATACAGATTCTTTAAAACATTTATTCATATCTAAGTTAGCATACTTTCAATAATTCATGACACATGGTTTAGATATGTAAAAAACATAATCATGTAGGTGCAGCTATAGATGTGTGGTTAAGACGTTTCCTGTTTCAAATCCGCTAAGAGCCAACTTAGGCATGTGTCTTTACCATAGCTTCGTATTGACGAATACTTTGATATTTGGGGATAGATTTTCGCTGAAAGAAACTATGTAGAGGCCGGCTGTACACACACACACGCACGCACACACACACACACACACACACACACACACACACACACACACACACACACACACACACACACACACACACATATATATATATATATATATATATATATATATATATATATATATATATATATATATATACATATATATATATATTTATATATATATATATTTATATATATATGCATATATGTGTGTCTATCGTTGTTGTGGTATAAACATAGCCACTGCATATGGTTGTTTTTCTTGATGTCACGCTTTTTAACTGTTGTATTTTACTCTGTCTGTGTGTGTGTGTGTGAGAGAGAGAGAGAGAGAGAGAGAGAGAGAGAGAGAGAGAGAGAGAGAGAGAGAGAGACTGTGTTTATGTTTATATCTATATAAAATCATGTGTTAGTTCCATAACATATCGATTTGACGAACATGCCGAGCGTTAAAATAATTACCCAACTGAAATATGTACGAAAGTTGATGTCATCAACTGAAACATTTGAATGACAGCAGCCCAATGACTGAAACCCGTAAAAGAATATAAGTATAAAAGTCAAGGTCAATGGATAGCATGCATACCATTCTGTTCAAAATAGACACGTTTACCGTCTACCTAGGAGGGTGGTTCTCACGGTGCATTTGAGAACAAGTAAAAATGTTTTGATGACGTTTACACCTCAATTTGAAAATTTATTTAATGAGGTATTTATATATATATAGCATAGTATAAAGTAGAAATATAGACAATTAAAAATCTAGAAAAAGTATTTGTACTACCTTTTTCATTCAATAAATGTAGCAAAGTTATCAATACGAAGCTCATGCTTGATGTTATGTATTTTTATTATTAACTTTTCTTTTTGCAACGTTTTCATTCTTCGCGTTGTTTACCTATTTGACAGTTATATAGGAACTTTATTACGAATTTCAGTATTTGTTTTTCATATTTCGAAATAGAATCTTGGTCTTTCACGGCGTACGGCTTAGAAACCAATACACTGGAAGGGAAAAGAAATCCATCGGGGCCAGCGCGTGGGCCCCCATTTGTAATTTCTAGTATAGGCACAAGGCCAGTAATTTGGGGGAGGGAAATATCGATTAAATCGACCTCAGTACGTTATTGGTGCTTTATTTTATCGACCCTGTAAGGATGAAAGGCAAAGTTAACCTCGGCAGGATTTGAAATCAGACCGTAAAGGGACGTAACTCTATGCTGCAAAGCATGGGGTCCGACTCTCTACCGATACTGCCAGTCCACCGCCCTCCATTGCTCATTATAGTGAGAGATGGGGGAGAGCGGGAGAGACGGAGGCAGTTGGAGTGTGTGTTTGGTAGTTTTGTGTTTTGACCCGGTGTAGGTGATGTATGTGTTTCACGGACACTCACTCATGACAGATCGTAGGTATTTGTTAAAACACCAATCGTCCTTTCCCCGTGTTGAGTATTGCCTTGTATTTGTTGGGGCGACTGCTTATAATTTTCATAATTTTATGTACATCTGAGCGAAAGGCTTCAGTCTACTTCGTATATATGGAATCAAACATCGATTTATAGGAAAGAATAGTAATATCAGCCCTCTTCCACTCGGTAGTTTTCAGCCAGATCATATTTATGGATCATATGTTGAAACTCTCAGAAGCC
>OZ024741.1:182231052-182248552 GCA_964016885.1 Eledone cirrhosa
GCTGGTTCTGCTGGAATTCGCTAGGCCGCGCTAGCCGTCATCCTTCTATCCACACCTGGGCTTTCAAAATGTTTATTTATTAAACACACCGCATGTCTTTAGACATACGAAATTCACATACATACATATATATATATATATACGGTAACAAGACTCACTATTCAGCATTAATAAAATGAATATATATATATATATATATATATATATATATATATATATATATATATAAGTATGTATACGTACTAAGAGTGAGAAATGAAATTTCGTTTCATTTTTTACATTTATATATATATATAAATATATATATATATATATATATACATATAGTGCAAGGAAACGACAAACAGAAGTACAAAATGTCTTATTAGTTCGATGTGTCGGGCTTTAGCCCTTCTTCAGAATGGAGTACAAAAATAGAGACAGGATCACAATGGATAGATACAGAAAATTAAAGGTAGTCTAAGTGAAGTAAAAAAAAAAAACGAAAATAAAGAGAGTAAAGAAGACACTCCGTTAGGTAGTCGTAGTAACGATTTTTTGGAACAGAAAGTGAAGTGTGTATGTATTAGTGTTGGTATTATGTGTGAGTGTATCTGTATGTTTAAACGTGTGTGTTTTTATAAGGTTTATTGTGTAAAGTATTAAAGTAATGTGTGTTATATCCAGAGTAACAAGACTCACTAGAATTAATATGTATATATGTGTGTGTATGAGTATTTATTCGTGTGTATAATATGTGTGAACGCACGTGGGTGTAAAAGATTTTCGCATGTATTTGTAGGCATACATCGAGACCATTTATCTATTCATGTGTTGTTTTATTTTTAATCAACAAAATATTGCACACCCTAAGCAATAACCAAATAACAACCATAACAACATGAGACTTTACTCATTCAGCAACTACTAAACACTAAACCTTTATTGATTTTTACGAACGAAAATCGATAATACTAGTAGAGGTCGTATTAAAATCTAAACTTCTTTTATTAGAATTCCCCTCTTTTAGGCTTATATTGATTTCTAATATAGGCACAAGGCCTCTTGCAGTATCATGTTAATCGACAGTGGAATAGAAAGCAGCGAGAGTTTTATTTTTTAAATTTTCCCTTCCTAATTATATAATTTTCATTATAATAACGTAGACGAGGGCGGTGGATTGGCAGTCCCTTTACCTTCTGAGTTCAAATCCTGCCGAGGCTAGCTTTGTCTTTCATCCTTATGTAGTCGATAAAATAAAGTACCAGTAATGCACTGGAGGCGATTTAATCGACATTCCCTTTCCCCGAAAGGTGTTGGCCTTATGCCTAAATCAAAAACAATCATAATAACGTAGATACAGCAAGGTCCAATGGTTAAGAAGTTTGCTTCGGAATCAAGTGGTCCCGCGTTCAATCTCACTGCTTGGCATCATAAAGCGACATTTACTTACGAGAGCCACGGGTCTATCCAAGACTTGTAAATAAAACTGGATAGACGCCAACTGTTTGATAGAGTGCGTAACTGGGAGATCAGAGAGTCACTCCAGATAGAGCCGCTACTTCTCCGAATTGAAAGATCACAGCTCCGAAACTATGGGCATGGGGTTAGAATGTTTCAGGAACGAATCGCATTCCTGAGGCATTATATATATATATATATATATATATATATATATATATATATATATATATATATATATATATATATATATATATATACGTTATTCCGGGTTGAATCGGAGGTAATCACAGTAAGTAAGGTACTCAATACATAGCAGAGTATAAAAGTTTTAATATAGATGAGATTCTACAGGACTAAAACTGTTTCATTCTTTAGAAGTCATCAGGAATCTGGCTTTCCAAAAATAAATGTTGTGGTATTTATATCTTTTCAGGTGGTAGGAGAGGGTGGGGAGTGGTATGGGTAGAGGTTGAAAGAAAAGGGAATTCATTAAAAGCTAAAAGAATTAGCTTTTAATGAATTCCCTTTTCTTTCAACCAATGACCTCCACCCATACCACTCCCCACCCACTCCTACCACATGAAAAGATATAAATACCACAACATTTATTTTTGGAAAGCCAGATTCCTGATGACTTCTAAAGAATGAAACAGTTCTAGTCCTGTAGAATCTCATATATATATATATATATATATAAAATAATGAATAAACAAAGAAACAGTTCCTTATATTAAAAATTCATCATTTTACAATCGTTTCTAGGATATATATGTTAGTGTTGGTATGCATATCCTATAGAGCTATGTGAAATTTTTTTTTTTTTTTTTATCCATATATATATATATATATATATATATATATAAGGCATATTAATATGATTGATTGAATATGTTAAATGGATAAAATTTCTAAGAGAAATCAAGTAAAGAAATTTACATTTTCCCGAAACATTACAAAACTGTTGGTGTTTAGATCAAGGATCGGCAAGCCACAGGACGCAGTTACAGTTCAGTTCACCCGGTACATGACCTCCCGTGAATATTTGACATTCCATACTAGCAAGGTCAACCCTTTCGGAAATATTTGTCGCATAACAACAACAATACACAAGAAACATAATCTTTAAACATTGCCTAGATAGATGCAATAACACTTTGCTAAACTGCGTCTATTGTTTAGAGAATCAATTGCACATGCGGGGGGGGGGGGGGGATTATATCGTTTCTAGCAAACACCAATTATATCACAGCGTATCGAAACATGTTTAAAGCAACATCATCCAGCGCAGTGTTCCAGCAAAGAGAATTATTAGGAGGAACTCTATCAACATATCGCTTCGTGGAACACACAGATACCGTAAATCTCCTGGTTGCCAAATCCCACTTCATTAAATAGATAAAGCCCACCCTGAAATGCTGGAGTGCACAAGAAACATATATTGCATCTCCTGACTATGAGAATGCCCGCCTCAACAACTTTCCCAGATAAAAAAAACATACATGTCTGATGATGGATTTTAAATCTGAATGTTCTATTGTGTGTTTATCTATCTATCCTCGATTTTATCAATTTTACTGAAATTTATTTAACTTAGCTGCACTGTCTATCTATCAATCTATCTATCTATTTAACTTAGCTGCACTATCTATCTATCAATCTATCTATCTATTTAACTTAGCTGCACTGTCTATCTATCAATCTATCTATCTATTTAACTTAGCTGCACTGTCTATCTATCAATCTATCTATCTATTTAACTTAGCTGCACTATCTATCTATCTATCTATCTATCTATCTATCTATCTATCTATTATCTATCTATCTATCTATCTATCTGAACAATCAATTACCACTGTACATAGAACTGACCGACCTTACTTACAATAATTTATTCAGCAAGAAAGAAAGTATTGAAGATACAGTAGATGAAAGACAGGAATAAAAAGAAAGAAAGAAATACATGAAATAGAAAGAAAAAAAATCATTAAAATCCTAGCTTTGCTGCAAATATCCAAGTAAACAAGCAAGTAAACAAATAACCAACATAAAGTGCTCTTAGTACAGTGAATGACGTGTTGCTGCACTGTTTGTCTTCTAACATAACTGTGACGTCAGACAGGAGAAATTCCCCCCGCTTGTATTATATAGTTATAACGAATAGACGTAATAAGACAAAAAACAATGGAAGGAGGAGGTGATTAATGAGAAGGTGGAGGTGATTAATGAGAAGGTGGAGAGCGGGGAGGAGGAGGAGGAGGAGGAGGAGATCGTTGGATTTCTAATATTTGTAGGTTGTTTGCTATTTCGAAAATCTTGTTCACCTGCCAGGATGTATTGATGACGTAGATTCATTGAATGCATATGCCGGCACGAGTGCTTGTATGTGTGTATGTGTGTGTGTGTGAGAGAGAGAGTGAGAGAGAGAGAGAGAGAGAGAGAGAGTGTGTGTGTGTGTGTGTGTGTGTGTGTGTGTGTGTGTGTGTGTGTGTGTGTGTGTGTGTGTGTGTGTGTGTGTGTGTGTGTGTGTGTGTGTGTGTCGGCGTGTAGAAGTATAGTGCAGAGTGTGTTTAGTTTGTCTTTCAGTATGTATTCTTGTAACTAGAGAGTGCTTATGCGTATATATATATATATATGTTTATTATATAAAACATCTTCTAACTCAGTATTTGCTTTATGTATTGAATATATGACGTACATATGTATGTATTTCTGTGTGCCTACGTCTACTTGAGGAGTTCGTCTGCATTATGCACGTAAATGTTAGAAGAGGAAGTTTTACAATTTCAGATTCTTTCCTGTAACATCTTATGAATGGATCTTCCGTACTATTGTCTATGTATAAATCTGTATTTAAGTTTATGTGAGAATTTTTTGAGACGAGAAGTGTTGTGTTTTACTTTAAATCCATGTTAGCTGTTACATGCAGACATCGAAATACCGATATGCAAATAAAATTGCTACCGAAGAAGCTGCAGACTACCATCCCACGGACCAAAATCCCTTCTTTCTATCTTTCTTTCTCACACACATATCCACACACACATACACACATACACACACACGTGTGTGTGTGTGTGTGTGTGTGTGTGTGTGTGTGTGTGAAGTGCACTAGCAGCCCGAGGTGTTTCTCATTTTTTCAATTTATAGGGAACTTTGTATTTTCTAGCATGTTTACATGCATATACATTAGATATGTGTATGTTATATTTATATAAACATTGGTGCCATCTCGATTTCCAATTCTGTATTTATAGAGATATAACTTATATATATATATATATATATATATATATATATATATATATATATATATATATATATATATATATATATATATATCTTTAAGTCGTTTGGAACCCTCGACAATGCAAATGGGTAAATCTCCGGGTAACAAGGTCCGGTGGTGGAGAGAGAGATGTAAGTGGGTGTACGTTGAGATGCGTGGTGTGTATAACATGTGTGAGATGTGTAGAATGGAGGGAAGAGTATAAAGGATAAAAATAAAAATAAAAATAAAAATAAAAATAACAACACAAGAGAGAGTTACCTTGGGAGAGATTTAATAGTCCCTATATATTTCGGATTCACATCCATCAACTGGGGGTTTTTTTCCGGGGTGGGGGAAAAGGTTGTCTGTCGGACAACTCGGAACGCGTCTTTCGCTGTTTGTTGATTTTACATCTCACACATGTTATACACACCACGCATCTCAACGTACGTACACCCACTTACATCTCTCTCTCCACCACCGGACCTTGTTACCCGGAGATTTACCCATTTGCATTGTCGAGGCTTCCAAACGACTTAAAGATATTTACTTATTGTTCCACAATGCTTCAAGCAAACTTCAATACTCTCTTATATATATATATATATATATGAATGTATATATAGTTTATTTTGCAATACACTGTATACTTAATTAAAAGCATTTTGAAGACCTTACGCTATTGTTTTATAGTAGTGACAGTCTCACTTACTTTAAATTTTCACCAAACAGGGGAGATAAAGCTGACAGAGCTCTGTTTCGTACTTTTTGGTACTTATCAAAGCTAAGTGCTCCACCTGTTTGCTGAAAATCATGAATGTTTGATTCTTATAGAATTCTAGTAATAATCAGGAACTGATTATACAGAGCGGTTGCCGGTCAAGCAGAAATTGAAAATTGGAATTGGTGCTCTGAAATAGCGATATATATATGAATGTATATATAGTGTATTTTACAGTTCCTGATTATTACTAGAATTCTATAAGAATCAAACATTCATGATTTTCAGCAAACAGGTGGAGTACTTAGCTTTGATAAGTACCATAAAGTAGGAAACAGAGCTCTGTCAGCTTTATCTCCCCTGTTTGCTGAAAATTTAAAGTAAGTGAGACTGTCACTACTCTAAAACAATAGCGTAAGGTCTTCGAAATGCTTTTAATTAAGCATACAGTGTATTGTAAAATGCACTATATATAAATTCATATATATATCGCTATTTCAGATCACCAATTCCAATATATATATATATATATATATATATATATATATATATATATATATATATATATAGGGTGTATGAAAAAGATTATCCGATGTTTACATTTATTACAAATACCCAGTATGTAAACAAACATATAAAAATGTATAAAAGTAATAAAAAAGGGAATAAAACTTTATATTCAAACATGCATTGTACAAGTTACAGCATGACTATATGGTCATTTGTTTACAAAAATATAGATTTATGGAATATATCCTTTCCAATACTCCCTATGTATATATATATATATATATATATATATATATATATATATATATATATATATATATATATATATATATATATTTATATATATATATATATATATATATATATATATATACATATATATATATATATATATATATATATACACACATATACACGTATATATACATACATATATATATACTTGTATATCGTTGTGAGACTGCTGACTTGGCTTCATCAAACACAAAGCCAAAGTCAGTCAAATCAATATTCGCGACCACAACAAATAAAGGACTCTGGGTGGCCACCACTGACAACCGAAATGACAGACCAACGCTATTACTAAATATGAGAGGGCTGGTAATACCGACCGACATAAGTAAGATTCCCTACCTAAGAAACCTAGCCACAAGCAATAAAGCAATTTGCATGGCACTAACTGAAACTCACCTGAGTACTCTCATAACAGATGTGGAAATATACATGCCAAAGTATAGTTGAATTGCTTTGTACACCCGTGAAGATGTTACACTATTATTACTCTTGTCACATTCCAACTCTGTCTGTAACACCAGCGATATTCTAGAACCATAAGATAGTAGAACTAGTATGTACAGACCAAGGAAGACTGCAGATATGGAGCCGACAGGAAACACTCGGTCTCTATCTAGCTTAAACTTCCACAAAGCTAACTGGAAAAAGATTCAGGAGGAGATCCTGAAGCAAAACTGAACCGAGAGTCTCTCTATGGAAGATGTCAACATACAACTTGAGCAATTCATGGAAATAATACAAGCCATATACTCCCCTGAAGAGAAAGGCCAAGAGACACAAAAAATATTATTTCCAGAGACTGGAGAATCCTTATGAGAAGGAGAACGAAGATCTCAAACTGGATACATATGCAAGTAAAGAATAAGAAGGAATCCTTTTGAAGCAGACACTGTTTCAAATTGAAAATGAAATCAAAGACTCTCAGGAAAAGGAGAGGGCAGAAAGAGAAGCCAGAGATATAGAAAACACAAAGAGAAACTGTAAGGCCTTCTTTAAATTTGCAAAACAGACCACCTCGGTACATTACGGGATAGGGCCACTTATCTATAAAAGTGATTCAGTGACCACAGACCCCCAATGGATCAGTGAGGTACTGAACGAGCAATATAAAAGTCTTCTCACACCTCCAATGTATACGTAAGATCCAGGATTTTACGCAACTAGGGCATTGACATATATATATAGTGTTTCTTTTTTGCAACAATAAAACTTTGAAGGGATATCACCAGTCCGACCTCCAGTTATTTTAATCAAATTAATATATATAACAGGTGGATTCCCGATATATATCTGCTGGTGATCACAGTTAAAATAGGTACTCAATGCGTTACTAGAGTATAAGCATCTTTATTTTATTATAGAAATGACATCTACCGGACTAAATCTGTTTCATTCGTAAGAAATCATGATTTCTTACGAATGGAACACTTCTAGACCTCTAGATGTCATTTCTATAATAATAATAATTATTATTATTATTATATTTCTGGCAATATTATGACAACATGACCCTCCCCAAATATAAAAATAAATAATTATATATATACATATATATATATATATATATATATATATATATATATATATATATATATATATATATATATATATATATATATATACACACACACACACACACACACGAGCGGCATAGAAAATTGAGGCGAGCTGGTAAAAACGTTGATTGGTTCTATCAAGTTGGACCTTCAGCTAATATCTGGTCTTCTCACATGTGGTACCTGCAGTTAGAATCAAATTTAAGCCAATATCTGCGTGGGATGTCTATCATCTCCGAGTATGGACGGCCTTAGTACTCGAAGATCTGGAGGCATTGGCTGGAATCGGCTCAACCTATCCTGGGTGAACGCCGACACAAGTACAATAAGAACCAGTACTTGATTTGTACTTTTTTTTCATCCACTGAGAAGAATAAAAGGCAAAATTGATTTTAGCAAGATTTCAAATCAGAACGTAAAGAGCCAAAATAAATGCTGCCTGGCATTTTGTCCGACACTGTAATGATTCTGCAAACCCATGAATTTTGGCATAATAAAAATGACTTATACTTTGTACTTCAGAACCTCTATTTAAAATAGATTGTGGAGCATGTTTTAATTTAGAATCTTAATAAGGAAAGACAGCTTAAATTGTTACATGGAAAATTCTCTCTATAAAGCTGTTCATTTAAAATTCAGATACGCGAATTTTGTTCCTGACAAATGTAAGTTCTAAAACGCATACAAATACACATACATGCACACACACACAAGCGCGCGCGCACACACGCACACGCACACACAGACACACACACACACATATATACACACACACAACACATATATATATATATATATATATATGATGGCTGCCCCCCTCGTTATCGAGTATGGCCATTGCACGATATACCATTATTAATAATTATTAATTAATTCTATCGTGCAATGCCTGTGCGTGAAGGTATTTTTAAAAGTGAGGATAGGCTGTGCACTGAGCCAATCCCACTCTCTGAGCGCCAGTAGCTATAACCCGAAAAGAAGAAAAGATCAACATCATCGGTAACTACTGAGCCGCATGTTTTATATCAGAGTTATGCCAGTTTCCTGAGTTGCCTTCTCCTAGAAGAATGCCATGACAAAAGCTAGGGGTCCTTCACTCCCAGTGGTTTAACAGCGCGGTACATGTGTATATACATATTTATACACTTTTGGATGGCCGTTGACTCTTATGAGTTCTTCCGCCCTTTGTCAGGTTTTGTTTTTTTTCCTGCAGGGAGTCCAAAATCACCCTCTTCACCAAGCCAACTGGGTTGGGCTGCCGGTTTAGTCGCCGGCGACCCGACCATGCGACCGGTTGTACTATATATATATAGACATACACACACACACATATATATATATGCGAGAGAGAGAGAGAGAGAGAGAGAGAGAGAGAGAGAGAGAGAGAGAGAAAGAGAGAAAGAGAGAAAGAGAGAGATGCAATATCTATAAATCTTTAAACAAGTCATATTACAGGTGATCATTAGAAAGAACTCGTTTGTTGTAAACATTATTCTATATATCAAAAGGACACTGTTATAGCTGGATGGTTGAGATGCCTGCTCCCCAATCCTGTCGTTCTAGTTCGATCCCCTTGTATGAACCTTTCACAAGTGTCTTTACTATCACCCCTTGACCGACCCAAGTCTTGAGAGGGAAATATGGTATACGTATGGTGTGCGGAAGCACATTAGATGGGTTGTAGCTGTAATTCAAAGGGTCATCCTTGACACACATTGTATCACACAAATTCGGTTTGGGAATTACGTTAAAGGGGCTTGTTTCTGGGTGTAACTAGCTACAAGCACGTTAATTTCACGAAAAAAACTGCTTTGTCGATACAACTGGTACACTCATCGTCGAAACCGATAGAGGTCCATTTATCTTTTAATTTTCGATGCCTAAAATATACATCAGTATGAGTGTGAAAGCTCGTCAGGTGAATTGCACTTATAATTCCAAGGTCCAGCCGTGACACGTTATGTCACTGTGTCTAGGCTTGGGAATTACGTTAAGAATACATGTATTGGTGGATTACACAACCTCTTTCACGCTAATTCACGTGAAGGCTCTTCGTCGAATCTGACGGAGGATCCATCATCATCATCTATTAACAACTATACAGTAATGTTTTCTAACAATGACACAACATCATACATTATTTGGAAGGTGTTAAGTATTCGATATAGTTATTTCCCAGTGTATGACCGGTACTTGTTCTATTAACTTTGGGTGGGTGTATGGAACGTATAATGACGTAAATATATGCTTCGGCCATTCTATTACACTTGGCAATTCTAAAATGATTCTTTCAATAGCAAATCTGTTACAGTAGTGAGTAGGTCAGGATAAGCAGATTCTATTATAATGCCACGACTGCTGTAGCTACGAGCAAGATCTGAAGTTCAGATTATGTTAGAGTAACGAACTCATTGTCTTAGCAACTATCAATTAGGTAGAGAAAGATACGGTGCGTTTCGTTTCTGAAGTAGAAATTGGGAAAATGTTATAAATGCATTCGTTAATGTCAATCCTTGCTGAACTATTCTATAACGAACTGAAGATCAAGCAAGTATTTCGTTATTGCTGGAAATCAGGCAAGCAGATCAGAGCAAGAGGTTAACATAGAATCTCTCAATGACCAGTTAAAACCATTTCATTTACGCCAGTAATGCTCTTAGAAACGATCTGAACTTTACAATTTCTCACTTTCCCCTCTCCTCATTAAATAGATGTTATTGTACCTCGCCAGAAGAAGAAAACGTTATTTTTGGATCAAAGAATACTTGAGTAAGTAGAAATCTAAGCTAACTTCCATTTAATTAACTGCAAGATAACATAGTTAATACATCCAGCCAATAATTTGAAATCAATTGAAATTGCTCCTGTAATAAAAAAAAAAATAAAATAAATAAAAATGTCATGAGCATTAATAACTATTGTAAGGGGAGACAAGGGAGAGAACTCTGAAATTTAAATTCATTAAAAATGCAGTTATACAAAAATTAGTAAAATTGATCTTTGATCTGTGACAACTCTGGATATATTACTGGACTGCCTCAGCGAAGTATGATCTGATACATATTTAGCAGATCTCCCGAATAATTAGAGGATATAGTTTACGTGTGAAAATATTTCAATTACTGGAGAATTTCGAATAATTACGTTGGACAATATCCAGACTTTCGTATTGCTTAAAGAATGTGTAGTTAAATGTGACCTTAGGTATTAAGACAAAACCAATTTGTAACGGATCCAAACTAAAAAGAAGAAAACCAATTTTTCACGAATTGAAACTAAAGAGAAGAAAACTCAGTATGTAAGACAGTAGCTACTCTTTCGGATTATGTTAGTATATCAGGTAAAATGTCCTTAGCTTCTGATGGAGTCGTAGGGGCACCATCCTGTCACGACGTGTCTTGGGCATTTTAAACCTGATTTTATTCCTCTCCAGGTAGGGACACAGCCAATCTCCTTCAGATAAAATGTCGGCCATGCTAGTAGTCTAGTTTATTTATCGACCTCAAAGGGATGAAATCCAAAGTTGACCTCGGCAGAATTTGAACTCAAATTGCAGTTAGCCTAAACAAATAACGAAGCATTTTTAATCCGAAGCCCTAACTACTTCGCCAAATCAGTGGAATATATTTTGTGCAGTGGGCAATAAATGCCGTGAAGAAAAGTCAACATTTTCTGAAAGAATAACTTGCTCATTTCGACAACTATATTTAGTTAAGACCATTTAAGACGATCGAGCTTTTGTTTGGCATGAAACCTTAACTATATGCAGCCCTAATCCCACTTCTCAGCTCAATCTATGTGGTTTACTCTTATTTGTTCTGTGTACTGAATTTTGAAGCGTGCTTTAATACATTGCGTTGCATTTTCATCCCGCCTCCCATTTATTATATTATGTGTGTGTGTGTGTGTGTGTGTGTGTGTGTGTGTGTGTGTGTGTGTGTGTGTGTGTGTGTGTGTGTGTGTGTGTGTGTGTGTGTGTGTGTGTGTGTGTGTGTGTGTGTGTGTGTGCGTGTGTGTGTGTGTGTGTGTGTGTGTGTGTGTCCACATTTATATGACACGTTTGCATTGTATGTATAGGCCCTCTGGCTTGTGAAGAAATGATTAGTATTTTTCATTAGTTTATTCATTACTTTTTCACTCAGAATTATTTCCTTGATGTTCTGTCGGTATTGGTTTGCTAAATATCGAGCTGAATCATATCGCTGTAACTAACACCTTTGTTCTTGTTGCGCTAAGCAAATGTGCGTTCTATACAATCAGGAAATTCACCTCCCTATCTAACAGCTTTCAGATAACTATTCATTTAAATTTTTTACCATAGGCTTCTATTACAATTGGGATAATAAGTTTACGGCAATGCCAAATTCTCTGCACTTCGTATATCAGATCCTCGTAATTTTCTATCTTCTCCAGTTTTTTGCCACTCTATTATCAAACGCCTAAACAACATCAGTTAGTCAACATATTCTTCCTCTTTCCTGAGTTTTATAATAACTGGGAGGGGGCGAGTGTACTATTTGTCTGTCCGTTTCGACCTTGGTATATAAGAGAACCTTTACGTAGCTGTTTTCAAGGAAATGTTCTTCTTTGTTGTCAAACCACTTTTTCACATGTTCAACTTCAAACTTATTCGCCAAATTTGTCATGTCTTCAGTTCTTATAATCAAATTTGCAGCTTTGTGATGCTTCCAGTTCGTCTAATCTTTTTGAGCTAGGATCGTACCTTCAGACAGTGCATGCACCACCGTCTCTTCTCTGTCTCCCATACTTATATTATTTCTAATGTATCTTGTTTTGGTTGCATGAACTTGCTCAGCTACGATTAAGCGCCTTGTCCTTTTCTTCAGAACTCCCTTCTTTAACCACAAGCTTTTCTGTTGACAACTTTGGTTTCTAGTTCTGAGGATGTCATTTTTTTCTTCCTTCACTCAATAGAACCTATCCTCGCACTACTTTAAAAAAAAACATATCGGTGTCGACAACATTCTTCTTCGAACTCTCTACCACTAACCCCACACACTCTTCTAGAATTATCAGTCTTCATCTTCCCCCTGTTTTAATGAAATATAACCTATCATCATCTGCCAGTTATTGTAAGACTCTGTATATGAGACAGAGGTTTGAAGGCAAGTCTATGGGTAGGGCAGTATTGAGATCTGACAGAGAGAGAGAGAGAGAGAGAGAGAGAGAGAGAGAGAGAGAGAGAGAGAGAGAGAGAGAGAGAGAGAGAAGTAAAAGCAGTTTTGAAAATTAGGCTGTATGACTTACAATGATAATATCATTACAACAAACACGTGGAATATATACAGGAAACAGAAACTTCGGAATTGACAAGCACATGGATAATTCCTGCTCATCTGGTTGATCATGATAGTTTCGGAAGCTTATGATGTTTTTCAGTTAAACGGAAGAGAACCACAGATAGATAATGTACACATATATATTTCATCTGGAAATTCCATCTATACATCTAGAACCGCTTCATTCGTTCGAAATCGGCATGATGATTTCAATCGATGCAACAGTTGCAGTTCTGTAGAAGCTATTTATGTCTTTGAAATGTATATGATGTGTGTGTGTGTGTGTGAATATATATATATATATATATATATATATATATATATATATATATATATATAACAAAGGAATTGTGGTAAGGAACCAGATGCACCATAACGCACCAGAGTACTCAATACTTAGGGTAGTAGAGTGGGAAATAGGAAAAAGTATGACCCCGACGGCAGAGTTCAAGCCGTTTCGACGGCTATTTCTGAATATAATCCAGAAATAGCCGTAGAAACGGCTTGAGCTCGGGGTCATACTTTTTCCTATTATACATATATATATATATATATATATATATATATATATATTTGTATGTGTATCTTTGCGCGTGTGTGTGACTTACTTGTAAGACAGTGAACAATATAGGTTTGATAATTCTCTGCATGCATGGCCCGTGCGGTGTTAGACCTTTTTTCTACAAACTTTACTGTCATAAACAGATATTGTTTGCATTGTAATCAAGCATCTATTTATAATCAAAAGATACCATAATACGTTCTCTAACTCATAGGATTGCTTGAATGCGTGAATAGAATACCATAATATTTTGCACTTAGAAAATATTAGCCAACATCTATATAGCCGTATATTCTTTCAATGGGAATATTCTTTTTTAAAATCTGGATATAGAAACATGATACTTTTGCTCTAAGCCGATGCAGTGGAGTATGACTTATGTAATTAATAATATTAGCTATGGTCGGTCGTCCATAAAGTAACGGGCAAGAACAAGGGTATGTTCAGTAAACTTTCAATAAAGCCTGCTTTGCTTAGTTACTTATTTTCTTTGATAGATAGACAGATAGATAGGTAGATAGATAGGAACGTGGGTAGGTGGGTAGGTAGGTAGGTAGGTAGGTAGGTAGGTAGGTAGGTAGGTAGGTAGATAGCTAGATAGATATATTTCTTTATTTGCCACAAGGGCGCACAAGACAGAGGGACAATACAATGACATATGCCGGGGATTTTATATACAATCGTGTAAAAAAATAAATAAATATATAGATAGGAAGGTGGGTAGGTAGGTAGGTAGGTAGGTAGGTAGGTAGGTAGGTAGGTAGGTAGGTAGGTAGGTATGTTTCTTTATTAGCCACAGGGGCACAAAAGAAGGGGACAAATACAAAGGGGGAAGTTTACATACAATAAAAACGTGTAAAATATTATCACAAATGCAATTTAAATATTAGTCGATTTTCCCCAATAGGGGGAGACATTTCATATGGGTAACACATACCCCCGAAAAAAATGTGCAACCCTCATCTTCAGGAGTACGAAGAGTTTGTACTCCCTTCCCCTCCTCCTCTTTTTCCTCAACCTACAGGCTGATATAGAAAGAAGGCCCATTCACTCGGGCCATTCTCTCCACTTTCACCCACCTTTCATAAAACTTGCTGGGATACAGCACCTCTCTCTCCATCCTGATTCTTCTTCCAACGTGGTATTTGAAAAAAAGAATCAGTTGTTGGTCGGAGAGAAAGGTGTGTGACCTCAGCTCTTTCAACCTTGTCCACCATACAACCTCTTTCGCCATAGCTATCACACAAAGGAAAACCGCTCTTCCTTCGTTTTTGAAGGAGGGTGGCGGTTTGATCATGACAATGGACCCGGTGGTCAACCGGATTGGTCCCACCCGCGACAATAGTCGTTCTACATAGCCCCACAGGTCGGTGACGCCCGGGCAGTGTATGAATTCGTGCGCGATGGTTTCTTCGTCTCGCACGCACCTTGGACAGATCTTTTTTGCAGGGTCCCTGCCCGGGCGCTCATGTCTGTCGAGCTTGTCTCGAACTGGTAGAGCTCCTCGGTAGCACTGCCAGGCCAGGGACATTTGAAAGTTGTCCATCGTTCCCGGGCGGAAGGTCCTACCGAACAGACTGGCCAGTTCGTCTTCCTCTACGCCCAGAGTTTCACCGAGCACGTCGTCGCACTTGCTGCGGATCAACCCTCTATAGAATGACGAAGTGGCGTCTCCACTGATCGCCGGCTCCGCCTGCCAGAGGGCTGTGAGCGCCTGAGCACATTCGATGTGCCAGTCGCCCATTTTCCTCGGTCTTTGCTTGACCCAGGACTGCAGCTCGGTCAGCGAGACGAGCCGTGGGAAGGAATACGTAGAGATGCCGCAACCTGAGCGCGTGTTTGCGCATCGTCAGCCACGGCAACCCCAGCCCTCCGTTGGAAGGGCGTTGGCAGCAGATGGGTCTTCTCACCAAAGGAGCCCGCCTCTTCCAAAGGAATTGGAAGAGCGCACTCTCCATTTTGGCGAGCGTTTTGGCTGGACAAGGCACGATGGTCAAGCGGTAGTAGATGACGGACGCTATAAAAGCGTTCGCCACCTCCGCTCGAACTTTCAAGGATAGTTTGCACTCGGCCCACTTCTGGGTGAGTGCAAACACCTTGGCCGACACCTCGTTCCAGTTCTTCTCAACCTGGAGGTCCGGACAAAACCAGACCCCGAGCAGCTTTACTGGTCCTTCCGTCCAGCGTCCGACGACGCCATCGGAAGGCATCGGTTTGCCTCTCCACGATCCGAGTTGCAAACCGATGGACTTGTCCCGGTTCAGCTTCGCTCCTGTGAACCTTTCGTATTCCTTCAGTAAGGTGCCGACTTCCTCGATTTGGGAGGCGCTCGACACCATCACTGTCACGTCGTCGGCGTAGGCCGACGCCGCTTTCCGCAGTCCCGGTTCCAGAGGGATGCCCTGCAATAGCTCCAACCTCCGCAGTAGTGGCTCGAGAGTCAATACGTACAGAAGGGAGGAGAGAGGGAATCCCTGTCGAATGGATCGCGTGATATGGAACGGCTCCGAGAGGTAGCCGTTCACCTTATCCCTTCAGCAGATGTTGCTGTTATGCATTGCAGAAATCCAGCCCCTGAACACGGGTCCGAAGCCTGCCGCCTCGAGCACCGCATCCAGATAACGATGGTCAACCCTATCGAAAGCCTTAGACTGATCCAAGTTGATCAGGGCCCCACCGAAGCCGGGTTTACACTCTACCCTCTCTATGATGTATCGCATGAGGTGGAGGTTGTCGTGTATGGACCTGGTCGGGATTGCGCATGTCTGCGCTTCTCCCACCAGGTTCTCGACGACAAGCGCCAGCCTCTTTGCCAACACCTTGGCCAAAATCTGTAACTCTGTGTTTAGCAGAGTTATGGGCCGGAAGTTGCCTATGTCATCCCCCTTATTCTCGTCCTTCCTGATTAGTGTGACTACGCCCCCGGTTACAGAACTGGGAATTCTCCCGTTCTGTTGCCAGTTGCAGTAGACCGCTTCCAGGAGACCGGAGAATAAGTCCGGCATTGCTACGTAAAATTCGTAGGGTAGACCGTCGAGACCTGGAGATTTGCGTTTGCCGCATTGGCTCAGCGCGTCCCTTATCTCAGCGGCTGAAATCGGCTTTTCGCAGAACCTTGCCTCGCTGTCCGAGAGGTATGGACCGAAATCCATAGCCCCTCCCGGCGCGTCGCCTTGCCCGAACAGCTGAGCAAAGTGCCGCTGAAAGTCCGCACACATCTGCTTCGGCTCACGTATCACGCGTCCGTTTTTGTCCTTTAAAGACCGAATCGTGGACTTGTTGCCACTTTTTGCCTCCGTCACTCGGGCCCAGCTAACAGCTTTGGCTCCCTCGTTTCCCAGAGCACGTATTTTGCTTCTGACAACGCAGCCCTCGTGCTTTGCGTCGAAGAACTGGTCCAAGGCCGTTCTCGTTGCTGCACGCTGACTACGTTGCCACTTCTAATTGCCTCTTCTACTTTATCTATCTGTTCTTTCTCGGTTCTATTTCTATCTAACGCTAATTCTTTACTAAAAACTAACGAGTCTAATCTAACTGCCCTCTTGAGGGAGTACCACCATCTGTTGTTGACAGATATGTTTCTTTATTAGCCACAGTGGCACAAAAGAAGGGGACAAATACAAAGGGGGAAGTTTACATACAATAAAAACGTATAAAATACTATCACAAATGCAATTTAAAAAAACAATCGATTTTCCCCAATAGGGGGAGACATTACATATGGCTAACACATACCCCCGAAAAAATGTGCAACCCTCATCTCCAGGAGTACGAAGAGTGAGTACCCCTTTCCTCTCTTCCTCCTTTTCCTCAGCCTACAGGCTGATATAGAGGGAAGGCCCATTT
>OZ024741.1:182253552-182258552 GCA_964016885.1 Eledone cirrhosa
ACATCTGACCACCCCACCACTAATATTACTACCCCCCCCCCACAAATCTTTCCCCACACCACACACACACGAACACACAACATCACACATACACTCACCCACACTTACGTACACACCGATACACCACCCACTCCACACACAAACTACCACCACTAACCCCACTCACACACCCGCATTCAACCCCTCCCCCCACCACCAGTAATACCAACACCCACTCTACCACACACACACACACACACATAAACACTTACACTATTTTCGCACCACGCAACCATACATCCACACCACATATAAACACACACACACACACACACACGTGCGTATCCCCTCATACACAGACTCAGCCTCCGGACTCTGCACGCCTCCTCTCCCCCACCCCCTCTGACCCCTCTCCATCCACAAGCACACACCGGTTTCACTATTAGCCGAACATCGAACCTCGTTCTTCCCCCAACTCTCATTCACATCCACACACACACACACACATACACCTACACACATACACACACACCACCTTCAGCCCTCCCCACTCGAACCCCCACCCCCGTCTCCCTCTCCCCTCCCCCACGCCTCAAATCCCTTCACCACTTGTTTCTTATTATTTTTAATTTTTTTACTCTCCAAAAAAATTCTTTATCCTCCGGTTGGTTTCTCCCCCCCCCCCCTTTAAAATAATTTGTTTACTCCCCCACACACCCTCGAAACTCTCTACCTGCCACTTTTCTCCTGATGAAGGGCTTAGCCGGAAACGTCGTCCCCCACCCCCCACTCTCAAGCGTGAAACTAATAATTGTTTCTACTTTAGGCACAAGGCCATCAATTATCCAGTATATTATTGGTACTTTATTTTATCGACCCCGTAAGGATGAAAGGCAAAGTCAACCTCGGTGGGATTTGAACTCAGATCGTAAAGGGACGTAACTATGCTGGAAAGAATGGCGTCCGACCCTCTACCGATTAACATTTGTACTGCCTCTTCGCTTCCACGTTTTGTTGTTTTCTGTTTACTGTCTCAACTTTAAAATATATACTGTATATATATATATATATATATATATATAGATATATATAGATATATATATATATATATATATATAGAGAGAGAGAGAGAGAGAGAGAGATAAGTTTATCCCGGGTTCAATCGGTGGTAACCACAGTAAGTTACTCAATACAAAGCAGCGTATAAATAGTTAATATAGAAATGACTTCAACAGGACTAGAACTGTTTCAGTCGGGACAAATCATCAGGAAGCCCAGGCTTCGTTCGGTGCATCAAGCAGTAAGTCCTCGCCAACGGTCACGATCAGCGGTGGCTTTTTCCTGTCCGTGCCAAGTGATGTTGGCTGCTATCAGGTCTTTTCGGAAGGTTCGTTACCAGGTGATCCTGGGGCAACCCCGCCTCCATTTTGCGCCAGGTGGAGTCCAGTTCATCGCTGTTTTCGAGTGTCGTTCGTCGGGCAGGGGCAGAATATGGCTAGCCAGGTTGCACCGGCACCCTCAGCCCGATCTTTTCTGCGCTCTCTTGTAGGGATGTTGTTAGGCCTTGCAGATCTGCACTGTCTACAGCGATCAAAGCGTATAGAGACATTGGCGCAGCAATAAGATGACCATCGATTCTATACTCCTGCACAACCTTCCACAACATGTCCCAAGGAACGCGGTCATATGCTTTTTCAAGGTCGAGAAAACAAGAATATGCCTATGGCATTACTTCCATGATTTCTCGAATACCTGCCGCAGTGTGAATATTTGCTCGGCTGTGCTGCGTTCGAGTCGAAAACCGCACTGATCATCAGCTAGCTTGGACTCAACAATCTCCCCACATCTCTTTGCCAGACACTTAGCACAGACTTTACTCTGGGGAGGCTTAACAAGTAGATCCCTCTGCAATTGGAACAATCTCTCTTGTCTCCTTTTTTTGAAAATTGGGAGTATCATTCTCGATTGCCTTTGCTTAGGTGCCTTTCCAGGGATCCAAGTCACCCAGCGCACACGAGTCAGCCAGAGAATACATTCTCTATTTAAGGCGTTTAACATCTCGGGCCGGATTTCGTCTTCCCCTGCGGACTTGCCACATTTGAGTTCTTTAACTGCTCTTGTGACCTCACCCTCAGAGAGCTTAGTCACCGCTCACTGATGAACCTCGTGTACATGAGATGCTGCTGTTGTGATCGGGTTTAGGAGATTAGCAAAGTATTCATTCCATCTCACGACGAAGCACCTTTCTGAAGAGAGGAGCACCCCAGACGCGTTTCTGATATTACAGTACTAATAGAATGATCGTTGATGACTCTACGGAGGCTAACAGATATTCTACTAAATTTCTGAACTCACACCTTCCGGGATGCCGCCTTACAAACTCCAGCTAAAAGCAGGTTCAATAATAATGCTTCCCTGGTATATATCAATCCAGAACGGTTTATGCAATGACACAATACGAGAAGTAGTGGGATTGCACCAACATTCCATCGAAGCTTTTCATATCAATGCTCTATTGATGGACAGGCGTGCTTTGATCCCAAGGCCAAAGTTAGCGCCCAAAAGAGCCCAATTACCAGTAAGACTATGACCAGTAATGCTATAACAATCAACAAGGGCCAGGGTCAAACACACGATAAAGTATATCTCTTCTTTCCTAAACTAGTATTTAGCCATAGGAAATTGTATGTCGCTTTTTCAGGAGTATGCAGACAGATGTAAAAATTGAAGCTTTGAACACGGATAAGCAAAGGAAGCAAGGTAATAAAACTGTGACAAA
Source organism: Eledone cirrhosa (assembly GCA_964016885.1). Lineage (NCBI taxonomy): Eukaryota > Metazoa > Mollusca > Cephalopoda > Octopoda > Eledonidae > Eledone > Eledone cirrhosa. The sequence continues at coordinate 182,256,311 of OZ024741.1, forward strand.
GAACATCGTATGCAAAGATAATTCTGAGTTAAGAGTTTCAAGCTGCAATGGAATTGAAACTAATCGTAATCTCTATATCGTTTTGTGTAAATTAGTTGTATACTAGCAGATGGCCCGGAGTTGCTCGGGATTTGCTCTAGGGTTCTTATATATTTGATATATATTTATCCTTATCAATATATATATATATATATATATATATATATATATATATATATATATTAAAATAACAGATTAAAGTTTAAGCATAAATCGCTGGTTTCACCCTTAACGGGATCTTCTGAAACTAAAAGAATCAATCTGTGAATGCAGAAGTAAATATTTCGAAAAACGTGTTACACTATATATATATACATACATATTTTATATATATATATATATATATATATATATATATATATACACACTATATATATACATATATACACACACACACACATACAGCGTCATAATGTCGTAATGCAGATTGCCAGACATACAGACAGATATTATAAGGGCGCAAAGTCCGTTGTATATATAGGCCTGCAATTTTGGAGGAGGGAAATTCAATTATATAGACCCTTTATTTGACAGGTACTTTGTTTTTATCAAACCTAGAAGCATAAAATGTGGGATTTGAACTCAGAACGTAAAGAGCAGGATCAAATACCACAATATATTTTATCCGATGTTCTAACGATCCACTACCCTTATAATGTATATATAACATAACGTAAATGATCTAGAACATTCTGTATAATGTATATATGATGTAATGTAATGGTGTAAGTTGGCAATCTAAACTATGAAAACGAGATTAAAATCGGCTACACTTAAATCGAATACCAGATATGGATGGCAAAAGTAAATATAACAATGTTTTCCTAGATGTGAAAGATACATGACAATTAAACACACCGGGCTCTACTCTTTGATTGATATGATAACATTACATAACTAACGAACATCACAGTAAAGACAAGAAATAAAACAAACACAACTAGATACAATAAAAATAACTTCCATATCGTCTTAAAATGAATATAACCACCAACAACAATCATGATTTCTAATCTAGACTCAAGGCCGGAATTTTGTTGGGTGGGGAAATCTGATTATATAGACCCAGTATATGACTAGTTCTTTTTTATCGGCCCTGAAAAAATGAACGGCAAAGTTGAGCTCGGCAAGGTATGAATTCAGACCGTAAAGAGTCAGATCAACTACTAAAAAGTATTCTGTCCGACTAACTAACGATTTTGCCAAACCGCCACCAACAATAACAATTGATTCTACATTTGGCATAACTCCAGCAATTTAAAAAGAAAGGAAGAGTCGATTACACTGACTCGGTGGTTTAGTGATAGTTTATTTTATCCTACCCGCAAGGGTAAAAGCCAGAACTAACCCTGGCGGGATTTGAACTCAGGAAGTAAAAGACTAAGTTCAAATCGGCCGGTTCATTATGTTATTATTGAATCCCGCCGAGGTTAGCGTTGCTTTTCATCCTTGCGAGGTCGATAAAAAAAGAAGCACCAGTATTGCACTCGGGTCGATTTAATCGATTTTTCCCTTCCCGCAAAATTGCTGGCCTTGTGCCTATAGTAGAAATAATTGTTTCTACTTTAGGCACAAGGCCAGCAATTATCCCAGTGTATTACTGGTGCTTTATTTTATCGACCCCGTAAGGATGAAAGGCAAAGTCAACCTCGGCGGGATTTGAACTCAGATCGTAAAGGGACGTAACTATGCTGGAAAGCATGGCGTCCGACCCTCTACCGATAGTAGAAATAATAATGATTATTATTATTTCTAATAGAGGCACAAAGCCAAAAATTTGAAAGGAGGGGTTAGGGTTTGATTGAAATCGGTGGGATTTGAATTCAGAAATTAAAAAGACGGAAAAAATTATGCAAGGTATTATTTTGTCCGAAGTTCCACAGGGTTTGCTAACAGTGAAACAAGGCCAGGAATTTATGAAAAGAGAAAATGGATTATATCAACCTTAGTACTTAAGTGGTACTTTATTTTATCAGCTCCGGAAGAATGACAGGTAAAGTTAATCTCGACTGGATTTGAATGCAGAATGTAGGTCGCCGCAACGAAATACTGGAAAGTATTTCATCCGACACACTACCTATTCTGCTAGTCCACTGTCATAATGATGGTAATAATAATTGTTTCTACTGTTGGCACAAGGCCAGCAATTATCCCAATGCATTACTGGTACTTTATCTTATCGACCTCGTATGGATGAAAGGCA
>OZ024741.1:182263552-182268552 GCA_964016885.1 Eledone cirrhosa
CGAATCCAGAATATACCACAGACAAAAACATGTTGGTGTGTGACAAGGAAAATGATGTGTGTTTGATGTAAAACGTGTTATTAATACAGGCATATAATACAGTAAAACGAATAATAAAAATATATATATATAAATGACATTCATATATAACCTGTAAAAAAAATAAAAAATAAAAATATTTTTTATAATTGTTCTTTTAAAAAAAAAAAGTTCGATTTTCTCTTCCCAATGTGATGGTTTTCTTGCTAGGAAGCTTGTAGTATTGTTTATTGTAGGTTATGAAGCAAGTGAAGTGTTTGGTAGCTGTATATTGCTGAGGTTGGCAAATAAAGCCATGATCAGATCAAATAGGCTGCGTGTTATATTAATTTTATTTTAAATACCACTTCGTTATTGTTTTTTTTTTTTTTTTAAAACGTCAGGTCACCAATTTAACGGATGTAATAATGTAAAGTTAGAATGGTTATATATGGTTATTTGTTGATGTGATTATAAAAAAGTTGTTAGATGAAATAACTATAATAATAAGTATAAATGTAATAACGAGAATATAAGGAATGTAATAATAATTGATTTGGTTATATATAGTTTCACTTCACGTGAATCAATTAAAAAGTACATATAAAACAGTTACCAAGAGTTGTTAACGTTGTTATTGTTTCTGATGTGAGGCTGCTGTAGTCTGTTGTTGTTGTTGGTGGTGTGAAAGCAGCGAGCGACAGATAATTGTTGTTGTTGGAATTTGGTGACCGTGGTAGTAGTTGTGAGACCGTGTTAGTAAGAGAGAGAGAGATATGGTATGTATATCTCTGAATGGTCTGTAGTAACTGTGAACTGCCGTGGCCTGCATACAGCGGTGAATCTTCCACATTTGTGTTCTGTAGTAGTAAGGTTCCAATCGCTCTGGGTGTATCTGTAGACCTCATGGGGTCTGTTGAATAGTGGTGAATCTTTATATAGCTTGTTCTGTAGTGGGGTGCTCCGATGTCTCTTGATAGCTTGATACAGGCTCTATATATAGCTGTCACTTCCTGTCCCCCAACCTGAGGGGGACAGCCCACGCATGAACTTGTTAACATAATAAATGTGGTGACCTAAAATTTGATCTTTAGGTATCACCCAAAGTTCAAGGCGCAGACAGATTTCGCTACATATCTATCTATCTATCTATCTATCTATCTATCTATCTATCTATTTGTCTGTCTCAGTGACATCATTCATAATAGTTATTTTATTCCACACTCACTGAGTTTCTGTAGCTTATAACAGACGACTTTTGTGCGCACGAAAGTTCTACGTAGGACATCGTTTAACTATTTCGCTTTACTTTAAAATATTGTATTACGGTGTCTTTGAGAATCCATTATCTTATCCTAATGTTTATATTTCGGATTCGAGTTTGTTACTATTGGTGCTGGACTAAATGTGCTCTGCCCGGTGTTGTAAGAAAATTATTTAACAAAGTGATATGATGCTTTCTTTTGGCAATGCAGATCATTGCTGGAGTAATATCAAATTAATGAAATCGATCGCTTTTACTGTGTTTATTGTGTTGCCAAATTGTTGAAACATAAAATCGACTTCAGTAGAAATTGAAACCAAATAAAACTGAAATTCGTAGATCATACATGTAAAGTTGCACATCATAAGAGATTTCTCAGGTGTGTTTTTTTTATGGTTTTTGTTTTTCTAATGATGAAATGCCCCAGGGCTATCATGAAAAGCAGCGTAAAATAGAGTGTTTTCCTCAATAATACAACACTCCAACTGATCCAAGAATTATACCCCACGACCTTATGATACTGGGCCCATTACACTAACTACGAGGTCACGAATTTCACAGAAAGATTTGGATTTAAAGTAATCTAACTACCGTTTATTCTCAAATTTAAGTAGGGAATATTTTCGAAAATACAACACACATACGCGCGCGCGCACACACACACACACACACACACACACAAATTAATGTGAAACGATTTAAACATTGTCTTTATGAAATCATTGAGATTTTTAAAGGAAACTGTAAAGATTCTCGAGTATTTTGATTAACATGAAAAGCAACCTATCACTTTTGAGATTTAGTTTTCGAAACTAAGCCTCATAGTCAAATTAATACAATTACAGCAGTGTATATAGAATCCGAACTTCAACCATTTATATATATATATATATATATATATATATATATATATATATATATATATATATATATATATATATATATATATATATATATATTTATATATATATATATATATATATATATATATTTATATATATATATATATATATATATATATATATATATATATATATATATATATATATATTTATATATATATATATGTGTGTGTGTGTGTGTGTGTGTGTCTGTCTGTCTGTCTGTCTATGTCTGTCTGTGTGTCTGTGTCTGTGTCTGTGTCTGTGTGTGTCTGTCTGTCTGTGTGCTGCGTGTGCATGTATACATATTTTAAACACATCATTCTTTGCTATATATCATATTTACTAAAGCCTTAACATATTGATATCCTGCACACCGTTCATTATGTTAGAAATGCCGTGCCGTGTGTGTGTGCGACGAATGGTTGGAGTTGAAAGAGAATGCTTTTAAGATATGGCTTTGATCTCCTCTCTTTACAACAGCCATGCTTTTCATTCAGTACTTTCGTTCTTGTTGTTTTTGATTTTTGTCTCGTTAACAGTTAGCAGCCATTGAAGTCGGTGAATGACTTGAAAGTAACAAGATAAAAGAATATTCCACTGAGAAACTCCAGACAATTATTCTTTTATTCTTTTACTGGTTTCAGTCATTAGACTGCGGTCAAACTGGAGCTCGAACATCGAGGTACTTAGTAGATCACATTGGTCCCAGTAAATTTTTGAAGTCTGATACTTATTTTCTCGATTTCATTTTGTCAGAACAGTAATTTACGGGATAGACACAGTCGGAAACACAGAGGAGCACGCGAGCGCACACACACACACACACACACACACACAAATATATATATATATATATATATATATGATCATCATCATCATCGCCCGTGTGAACGTGGGTCCGTTTTGTATTAAAAAATTAGAAAACGAACACCCACAAAACTATATATTCATTACATTACCGGACGAGTAATGCTAGAAAAGGTTTTGCTTTAAAAAGCAAGCATTATATTTTAATATAGTTGTTTATATTTAGTTGTTTATATAACTGAGAGAACTGGAAATAGAGAAAGAGATAGTGAACGAAAGAACATATTCGCTCACATACACTCTCTTTTCTTCTCTTCCACCCATTATCCCCACTCAATCTCTGATTTGGAGCAATTCCTTACGCTTTCATTAAAAAACATTTCATTAAAAAAGGGGACACTCTACGCACATAGGTATGTACGTAAATATGTATGGTTGCGAGGTGGGGATGCACACGTTATACCATTTTTGCTCGCTCACACGCACGCACACATACATATTAAACTATATATATTTTCGTGTCATCATATTCCTTTTGGTTAGTCTGGACGGAAAGGGGTATACCTAAGACACTTGCAGGTCCTCTTAAGCCAATGTAGGCTATGAGAGGAGGAGTGCTGAATGAGGTGAAAGTGTGTGAAAGTTGAACGAGGTCAGCTAGTTCCAAGTATCAGAGGCCATTATAATATCAGTTTAAAAGGTAGCTAGAAGAGACAGAACATCTATAAGCCAGAGACCGAAATGTGTCTGTCAGTGACTGTAAGCCAATCTGACGAATGACCTTTTTCTGGATGCGGTCTAGTATGTTTGTGTCCGTGGCAGCAGAACCACCCCAGATGTGTGAGCAACACTCCATTATGAGTTTTACTTGAGCTTTGTAAAGTATCAGGAGTTAAATACTGAAGTAATTTCTAGCTCTGAAGAGAAGAGCGACTCCATTAGATACAGCTTTAGCTCTGTTTAGGATGTGAGTTCAAATTGAAAAATCTTTAGTGAGAGCAGAGGTTAGCATTTAAAGAGAACGTAAAGACCCTAACTGCGTGCTGCCGTGTTTATGGGCGGTGAGGTACGATGATGGTTTAGTTCTATACAGATACATTCAACAAAAGAGCAATAACAATAAAAATTAATCATATCTTTCACTGATTAGGTTTCAGTCATTTGACCTGACTGCGGTTATATTGGAGTAACGTCTTAAAGATTTTTCAGTGACTAGATCGATCTCAGTATTTATTTCCATCTATTATTTATTTCCACCTCTACAAGATAAAATGAATAACACTTGCATGGACACACTGCATAGACACACACACACACACACACACACACACACACACACACACACACACACACACACACACACACACACTAACACACACACACATATACACTGAATATCAGTATATGATTTTGCAGGGTTGCAGTAATTTTCCAGGAAATTATGCTGCATACGAGTCATCCTCAAGAACATCAGGTACTCCTGTTTGTATGCATATATATTGTAATTTGAAGCATTTTAAACAGAATAACTGTTGTTAATCAATACAGAACAACAACAATGGTTTACATTTTCATATTGTATTTCCATATTTTGGGCTTAAAAGACCCTTATCTGAAAATGTTGAACAAGGTAATTCCCTTCTGTACTCATCAAAATAATTGTTTCTACATTTGGCACAAGGCCAGCAAATAGCCAGTGCATTACTGGTACTTTCTTTTATCGACCCCGTAAGGATGAAAGGCAAAGTCAACCTCGGCGGGATTTGAACTCAGATCGTAAAGGGACGTAACTATGCTGGAAAGCATGGCGTCCGACCCTCTACCGATACTGCCAATCCACCGTCAAAATAATAAAAGCAGTTATTTTTCAAATGCTACCATATGGGTGTTGGGTTATCATAGTCGAAGTAGTAGCATTAAATCAGTAGCATTATTAGCTCAGTTCATGTCGTTTTAGTTAATAGATGGATTTGATATATTAGTCAGGATGGCTTCTTTAATAATTACATCTCCGATATTCCACGCTT
>OZ024741.1:182281052-182329547 GCA_964016885.1 Eledone cirrhosa
GAGAAAAGTGGAATAAATTGACACCAGTATTCTACTGGTACTATTTTATTGATCGAGGAAGGAGGAAAGACACAGTTGATCATGCTATGATTTGAAACAATGTTTTTTATAATATTAAGTGAAAATATCTACATTTCTAACAACATAATATGATCAATATATATATATTAAGTGAAGGCGCGTGGCTGAGTGGTTAGAGAATTGGTTTCGTAATCGTGATATCGATTCCCGGACCGGCGATGCGTTATGTTCTTGAGCAAGACAGTTTATTTCAAGTTGCTCCTTGTCTGGATTTGCGACCGACAGATAATATTAATAATTGGAAAGACCAAGGGAAACATTGTTTCCTCGGTCCGATTTGATGAGCTCCACCCCAATCGTTAAGCGAATGAGGTCTGGGATCTTGTCGATGGACTGTCGATACATATATATATATATATATATATATGTACATATATATATACCGATTAAAGTAAATTGTAAAACGCATTATCTTATTGGGTTTTATTTTTACTTCAATATATTGAAGGCTAGATCTTGTTTTTGTTTCATTCCAATTCGACCTTGATCAACCTAGCAAAACTAGAATAAAAACAAAATAAAAGTAGACTTATCTAAAATTAAATTATTCAATCCATGCTTTTTTTTAACGATAGCAGCATTTGTTCGAGATAAAATTCGGCTGCTATTGCTAGCAAGTGGAGCAATCACATAGAGACTCCTTCGTTAATTCACAAAATCCTCCTCTGCGGCTGGTTGAGTCAATTGTTTGTTGAACTGAAGCCGAAAGGACGATGACTCGTATTGTGTAACTTGTGAGTTTTGTTTGTAACTAAGTTACATTACTCTTAAACTGAAAACCAACTAACTAAATACATATCATACGTGATATTTCTTTCTACCAGAATCGACAAGGGAAGCACTGTATAAGTGATGAGTGCTTTGTTCCTCTGTTGTACTGAATTCAAATACTGTTATGTATATATACAGCCTGGATAGTGATGGAATCTGTTTTGCTTAACTGTCCCTGATAAGCTACAAGAGTACTTAGCGTTTTATCCAAAACTTATCAGGGCTGTGGTGGTCACCATTATCATGTTTTGTCTCTTGCAGTCGACTGTAGTAATTAAATCAAGAAGTATCATGGCGTAGTTCATAGCACTATATGATTTTACAGTTCTTTGTTGTAAGCAATAAAAATTCTTCATATATTTATCGATATTTGGTTAGTTTAGGTTGTATCTCCTCGAGCTATAATAGTTATGGATACTACTAATTAAATGAATAGAATATTTTATATTTTCTAGAATTGAGCAACTTTATGGATATTGTAATTTTCATGTATTCTCAAAGCAAATTATCGGCGTAAGTGAATTAATATAGACTTAAACAGAAATCGCGCTGCAAAATCTCCTCGTCCCTTCACATGGCCAAATACTTGTAGTAATAATTGTTTCTACTATTGGCACAAGGCCAGCAATTACCCAGTACATTACTGGTACTTTATTTTATCGACCTTCGTAAGGATGAAAGGCAAAGTTAACCTCGGCGGGATTTGAACTCAGAATGGCAAGGGCCGTAACTCTATGCGTCAAAGAATGGCGTCCGACCCTCTACCGATACTGCCAATTCACTTGTAGTAATAATGTAATCAGATACTGCATGATACAAGGGGTAGACTGACAGGAAGCCAAATTGACGACTATTGTTCTATCTCTAAATCTAGAATGAGTGTAGCAAAATCTATTTCACATCCACGGTAAATATGCGATTTCATCTCGACTATTCTATGTACCTATAAAGATATAGGATATCACAGATACTAGACATTTATTCTACTAAAAAAGAATGTATTTCCTAGGTCTCTCTATAGTTATGTTGGAGCATAAGAGTATTTTAATCATTGTTTGCAAATCTTTATTCGTTCTATCGTTATAAAAATGTCAAATGTGGGTGTTGTGAATGTTATGAATAAGCTAGCGCCACCATTTATGGCCATATTAGAAAGAATGAGACGGAGAATTCTCGAAGATAAATTGGCGACTGCTTATTTAAACGCGTTAACTAATTTACATTTCTTTACAATAGTTTAGAGTAGTTTCAAACCTCTTTATCAGCCAAACAGGACTCGAGTAAAGTTATAATTTGAAATCGTTTTAAAAACGATTTCACCTGAGAAATGCTTCTGAAGCATTATATTAAATTTACTTTAAAATCAATCTAATTTATTCTGATTGGCTACCGCTTTCCTTTATCTCGTTCCGATGATTGTGTAGGAATAATATCTCTCTATCACTATTTAGAAGGAATCAACATCTTATACAATGCGATTAACCAATACATGAAGATATTATCTGCTACTAGAATGTTCGTATTTGAGATTTCATTATTTGTTTAGTTTGTTTAATCTGATTCTTCAGAGATATAGCCGTGATTACAATGTATATCAAATAGAATTAAGTACTCTGTCAATTGAAAATATTTGAAATGCTTATGTTTGTAATTGTCATCCGAATAAAATATCACGATAAGTGAACACGAAGTTCTGCAATACGGTGTTTGCAAAAACGTGTGTACTATTACAAAGAAAGTAATTATATACATAAAACTCTTCGTCACTTCGTGAATGAAGTATGTGTCTTGCGTACGAGATCTTGGTTTAGATTCCAATTTTAGTAATTTAATTTTAAGTTGTCGAATCTTTTGTATATGCTGTTATCCAGAACATCTTTAGAAGGGAGCCGGAACCATTTTTTGAAACACGATTTCCATATCTACACATGATAAATAGATAAATGTATTCATTCGCTTTCAGCGTAATTAAATAACGTGGTAACATGTCAAAAAATAAATCAGATCATTATGAAAAAAATATATCTTTAACCTGTGGACTCACTGATAATGAGTACCATCTGTCACTGGTGGGGTGTTAACTCTAAACTGGACAGGCGTCCTGTCCGTGGTGCTGCCTGTCACTTAAGGACTACGAAACCGGAATAAGCACCGCGGCTTGATGAACTTCTAGGCCGCCTCATTATTCGTTTGATATATGAGGAGGCTTCCACTGCTACACCTCTTTCGGTATCCTTCCAGCTTCTATTTTTAAAACATGGTTGCCTTTAACTGTTTGTTCTCAGTATTAAAATTACAATTGGCGCAACGTGTGCCTGTATGACTGTACAGAAAGACACACAAATAAAAGGAAATCATCTGACAGCTTGTCAAACGGGGATAATGTATGTATATATGTAGAGTATGAGGCGGTCGTTTTGGTGGAATTGTTAGAATGCTTAGCGATGTTCGTTTCTGCTCTCAACGCTCTTTATGTTCAAATCCCGTCGTTGTAAATTTTTACTTTTATCCTTTCGTGGTCGATAAATAATTACCTCTCTTGCACCGGAGTCAATCTCTTTTTCTCTATCACTCTCCGTCTCTTGAAGAAATCCCCTTTGTTCATACATACATAAATACATACGCATAGTATGTATATATGTATGTGCGTAGATAGAAATAAAATATATAATCTCTAATATATTTTCTTTTTCTTTTCAGATCTCATTATTTAAAATCCTAGAAATATTCTGGAATTTAACTCTCTTAGTAAAACATTGTCGAACATTTATCTGCTTCTCTCCAGCTGGAGTGAAAGGTAAGTCATCTTCAATGCACATACGTAACATTGTTAATTGCAACTATATTTTTTTACCAGAAGCATCGGAACATTATGGATAATGTTGACTAAGTTATAAACGCCGGTATCCCAGATGAGCTTTCCAGTTCATCGGAACAGCCTGTTTGTGAAATTAACATATAAGTGGTTGAACATTAAGCAGACACGCCCACATTTAGTGTAATGTCCACAGGTTCAGTGTGATACGATGTGTGACAAAGCTAGCCCTTTGAATTGCTGGTAAAATCCACCTGAGAGGGTTTCTAAACAGTTTCTGTCTACCAATTGTTCTCAAAAAGTTTGGATCGAATAGGATTTAGGGAAACTGACACTTGCCTAAGATGTCACTCAGTGGGATGGAACTTAAGACCTTATTATTGCAAAGTGACCTTCTTAACCATTTGGCCATGCTACGTCCAGGCGTTAACAGCATGGCCTAAGGTCTGTATGACGGTCAGGTTTCTTCGAATAATTACACAGAGAAGAGCCTGCTACCATCACTTCCCACAATCAAAATTATTAAGATACATGCCAACGAGGAAGCATGTTATTCGCTTGACCAGCTATATATAGCAGCCATATACCCTTCATTTTACACCCTCCAGTGCTTTGTGAGCAATTAAATTTGCTTCGCAACTACATAGTTTCGGTTTCAATCCTACCGCACAGCATCTTAAAACGCGATTTCGCCCAAAACATACTAAGGAGAATTTAATAGACGAAAACTGTAAAAATCTACTTTCTGATGGACCGTTCATTTTCTTGAATAGTAGACTGAATCAGTTATCTAGTTTAATGTCACCATCTCGTACCTTGTCTATGGTTTGAAGATGATAACATCCGTTCTCTACCAGTCTCTCGGGAGACAGGATGATCACGGTTGGAATGTCTTTCATATGCACCATCAGGTGTGATCTGGGGCTAAACGTCAACAACATCCTACGAGAGGAAATGGAACTTCTTACTATCTTTCTTCGTTTCTGCCTTCTTCATTCATAACCAAAATAAAGCTATTTCTAACATAGTTTCAGACGATCGTATATCATTCGTCGAACTCCATATCGTTTCGTATAATCAAAGCTACCACTTTCAAATATCCCGCAACTTCAAAAGACGTCACACAGATTTTGTATATCATCTTGTTTCGGTGGTAGGGACAAATACTGGACTTGATACACAGTAAAGTCATGTGAGTTAGTATTTTAAGCTGTGATTATGTCACAGTCAGATCAAGCTTATACTATAGGTAAATGAGCCTTAGTCAAGAATAGTTCGGGTAGGAAATCTGTCTTTCATACGTCTACATATGGTTGTAAGTAAACGAGTGTTGACGAACTACAATGATAATGAAATGCATGCATCCACATACACCAATGCTGAGGTAGCTCTTTACGATACTTTCAGCGAGACTAAAATGCATAAACATACATAGATTCATACGCGCTTCTTTTACGAATTAAAGCTTATTTAGACAACCGTGAAAATGCTAGATATTTACTTCGAAAGATATTATTTAGTTTAGCTCTCCCGTTCAATTACCATGTTTTTTTTATTGTTTTGTTTTTTTTAAGATCACCTCGGTGTTTTCAATGTTTTTTATGGGCGTTACAGAATAGATTTGATTTATTTTCACTCTGTATACAGTAAAAGCGATATAACGTTTGATTAAATAGAATTTTGTTCATCTATAGTTTCTGACGTTTACATAAGCTTTAATCCCTCTCCACACACACATATATTCACAATTATAAAATAAATGTCTACATTACTATGCCTTGCATGTGGCTTACTTCACGGCTGAGTCGACAATTTCTTTACTGAGGACCTGATCTTTAGAAGCTATGGTGACATTTTAAAAAAGTTCTCTACCCTATCTATTTTGATTGTACTTTTCATTACTGATGGTGACTTTTCTTCTGATTACGGTTGTAATTTCCTCATCGCATGAAGTATGGTAGATTGCACTTCTCCTCTCTCCTAATCCATCTCTTATTACCCTTCGACAAAATTACACTCCCATGTTGTTGGTCAACCCAAGGCTACAATAGAAAAATGTGTTTGGTGTCCTGGTCAATATTTATGATACTCTGCTTCATTCAAGTTCCAAACGTTAAAGTTGCATTGAGGTTAATACATGTTATTTAAGCAACATGTTATTTAAATCTAATGCTATTTATTTTGAATTGAAATTATACATTCCAACTTCGAAATTATATTGTAGCTTCAGTATAAAACTCATAATGTATTCGAATTTATGTTTCTTTGTCTTTGATTTCATCCTAGTCAATCGTATATATATATATATATATATATATCTTATATCTATTTGTGAAATGGGTGGTGGTTGAAATTCAGATGTGCACGGTTAAATGGTAGTAGACGTGGTCGGACGGAGATGAAAATTTATACACCTATGTAAAAAGTGCCAAGGAAGCAAATAAACGAGGTTTCAAATCTCTAACTTGAAAAATGTGGTCCCTAGGGCCCCCAAACGGTCTATTTACTATCGCGTTCGGTGAGTTATTTCCCCCTGTTCTAATACTTGGCTGAGTTATTTACAATTTCATACAAAATTTTAAACTCATCAACGTTCTTTCGCTGTTAACATACAGTACCAATAATTTGAAAAATACTATTGAAAGTTTATTATAAAGAAGCAGTTTCTGGAAAAAGTGTGAACTATCATACAAACCTTCGTAATATGCATTTTTAAACTTGCATATCATCGACATTGCTATTTCACTGTTAATAAACTATCATCCTTCTACATTTAACGATCGGTCACTGATTCCATCAAAAGAAATAAAACCCTTAAATTGCGAAGAAGGGACGCGTGTTTTTATTTTAATTTTAATACATCTTAACCACCACTAACAGTAAGTACTATTTTTCAAATTGCATATCATCGACATTGCTATTTCGCTGTTAATAAACAACGCTTTTCACGTCGCTCCACTTCTCATTGTACGCCGTCCAGCCCCAAGTGCATGTTTCTATTTTTTTTCCTGAAACTGCTTCTTTATAATAAACTTTCAATAATATTTTTCAAATTATTAACTTAATAAAAAGTGGCCCCGGGTGCAACCAGGCTCAGCTGCTAGTATATGTATATATATATATATAAATTAATAAAAGTCAAGTATACCTTTTTATTAGTGGAACCCGTTTCTTCTACAACTACAACGGTACGCGATGGGGCCCACCCACAGCCCCGGCGGACAGAATGTAGAAGGCGTTTCCCCGGAGGATGGCGAGGGAGACGCGCTGGAAGAGCAACTCCAACTTGCAGGGCTCACACCTACGGCTGGCCAGCTCAGCGCCTATGGTGGTGAGTAAGGAGGTAGCCCTGGGGCCGAGGACACCAGAAGTCTCCACTACCAGGGGTACGACCGCAAACCTGTCGGAGAGCGACCGGTATTTGAGGAGTTTGGCCCACTCAGCCCGACGTGCAGCAGAACCTGGGTCAGTCACAGACTGCAACAGGTTGCGGCTGCAGAAAGTGTCGGTGCAAGTGGCATCCCAGACGAGGGGTTTGCCACCGCGGAACGGGAAGATGGTCATGCCGTCTGGCCTTTTGACGTCCCCTCGATCCATCCCCACCGGCTCGAGCTGGGAAGGGAAAGCATGCAGCATCCAAGCCACGCTTAATGACCTCGTTGAGGGAAGCATCGCGTGGAATGCGGCCGGCACTGTGGAAACAGGAAAGCGAGTGGAGGCCGAAAGAGTCCACGTTGGAACCGCAGCGACATTGGTGTGGCTGGCAGATCCGGAGGCCGAGCCTCATGAAAACGCCGATGTGCAGGCTATGGTTGTCTAGCTGCGTGCCAGTGGAGAAGGAGGGCAGGGCATGGAGCCAGGCACCACTGTGGGGTTTGAGGGCCGCACGAAAACAAGCAGGGCGGTGCTGGTCGAGCTGGCGCGTGAGCCTGTCTGAGGCCAGGCTGCACTGGATGGCATCCCAAGTGCGTTGAGGGGACTTGACGTCAACAGGGGGAGAAGGAGGAGGGACGTCCACTGGGCTAAGTTCCAGCTGGTCCCACGACTCACAGGCGGTCTCGCGTTCTCTGAACACAGAGGGTTCTGTTGTTTTTTGAAGAACCCTGCTGACGAGGACGCGGCACGAGGTTACCGACGAAAGATACGCCGGCAAAGCTAGTGAGATCGGGGACCGGAGGCCAAGGCCGCCATACCTGACAGGTAAAGAGGCCTGTTGCCACCCTATGTCGTCAAACTTGACGTAGCATATCTCTTCGGCTGCTGCTCGGATACAAGTATCAAGGTCAGCGAGGAGAGATGTCTGGGTGTAGCACGAAGCGCTGCGGAATGTATGGAGGAGCTTCGGCATGGCGAAGCAGTTCCTCAGCAGAAAGAGATCTGGGTGGCCGTCAATCAAGCCCAGTCGGCTCGTGAGAGCCTAGAGCTGATGAAGCCTGGACCTGATGGTGGAGTGGATGGCCAGCGGGGCTCCATAAGACAGGTAGGCCAGCGTGTAGGCAGAGGGGGCTCGGCTGAGGCAGGCCTCGAGCAGATGATCCCGTCGTAAAGAGTTGAAGGCATTCCTCATGTCAAGCTTGACAATGAGGTGCCTGGAGTCCCTGGATACCGGTTCCGATGGGCAGCTGCTGAAGAACTGCCTGGTTGCATTAGCGGCCCCCTCACAGCCACCGGACATGCCGACACCCAGTTGCACCGGACTAAACTCCTCACCCAGTTCGTGTGTTACGGACTTGCAGATCACCTTGGCAGCCATCCTCCGGAAGAGATTGCGCACAGCAATGGGGCGTATGCCACCCTCTTTCTTCCTGAGAGCGGTGAGGCTGGCCGAAAAAACGAGGCCTCGGGCGATCTGGTGCAAACTTGTTAATTAGTGAACACGTTTAATACTAAGTCAAGCTTCATTCTCGACAGTCATGTCCTTTTATATCTAAATCATCGTCGATGTAGTTCAATGTGCCCAGTTGTCTCTAACCTTTGGCACGATAAGAGTTCCAATCATTACTGAGATACTTATAAAGAAATCTTATACATTAATAGAAAGAATATATATGTAAACAATGCTTTCCTTTGTGAAAGCTAAGCAACGTCGCGCCTAGTTAATACTTAAATGGATAACCGCTTGGGAAATCTAGGTGCTGTAAACACCATTATTTTATATATTGTGTTTTTGACACGGTTATTTTACGATGTAACTTTAATTGTAAGCTGTAAGTAGTTTACAGTTATGAATCAACGAGCAATCTACACGCTGCAATAATCTATATTTACTTTTTAAGTGTCATACAATGGGAACGCAGACATTGCTGAATAGTTCACTTCTCAATCATGAAGTATTGATATTGAGTTCACTACGTGCAATCTTAGCCAATTGTCTATCATAATAAAATTGTATGGATGGAAACTGTATGGAAGCTCTCGGGTTTATTATACCTGCAATTCACACGTGTAGCATTGTCATAGTTTCATGCAGAATCTATCTGAGAATTACGTTAAGTATACACGTGTCTGTAGCAAGTTCAGCACGTTACATGTTAATTCACGAATCGGATGTTTAGTTGATCAATCAACTAAATGTTCATCGTCGAAGCCGATAGAGGACCCATCATCATCATCATTAGAGTATGATATACATTCAGTTCACTTAACTCAGAGATGGGTCTTTGATGACAGTATTTGTATTTCGAATAAGTATCTGTATTTTAGTGCACATATCATTCTTTTTACTCTGGTTTCAGTTATTAGAGTGCGACCATGCTGGGGCACTACCTTGAATGAATTCCGTCCAACATATCGACCTCAATAGATAATTATTCAAATGTGGCACTTAATTTATTAATCTCATTTGAAGCCGGCTAAACCTACCCAGGTGTGAGCAATTCTACTGTTTAATTAGGAAGAAGGAGGGAAGGAGAATTGTGTTCTCAAACCAAAGACCTGACTCGAATATTTGCAACAAAGTGACCTCCACTAAAGATATCCAAGGGCCGTCGTGATTCAAAAAGACAGTTTATGTTAGGAGATGACATTAACTGCCGTATCCATCGATGCTGATATTGAATTCACTCACCTTTATATATCCTTAACCTCTAAGCATACACGTTTAACTTTGTGATTCACATTCATAATAATTATTATTTGTCATACTGGATTAATGTTTGTTCACGTATTTGTTATGATGTATTAATCTTTACCCTCAATACTACTACTTATTTACAGTGGCTGCAGGCTTATGTTCTGTGTGGGAAGACCATAATCTACTGTTATAACTGTTATTTGTCTTATTCTGTCTTACGTTCTCATTTACTGTTGCATTTTCTCTCTCTCTCTCTCTCTCACACACACACGCACACTTTTTCTCACTTCATTTATAGAGAATTGACCTCGCTTCAAAAAACAAGAAACCAAAAAAAAAAAAAAAACGCCCACGTCTTATTTTCATTTAATCCATTTCGTAGAAATATTCAAGATATGTATACACTACTAAATATGTATACATATTCAGTAGCACATGAGGAAATATATGTACACATACGCCTACACACAAGCAAAAATATACCTGTACAGATACATAAATACACAGAAACATTGACAGTGAGTGAGTGTGTGTACTGTGTATTTTAGAGATGACTTTCATGCCTACATATATAATTGTTTCTACTTTTGGCACAAGGCCAGCAATTAACCCAGTGTATTACTGGTACTTTATTTTATCGACCCCGTAAGGATGAAAGGCAAAGTTAACCTCGGCGGGATTTGAACTCAGACCATAAAGGGCCATAACTCTTTGCTGCAAAGCATGGCGTCAGACCATCTACCGAAATGCAAATATATGTGTGTAGAAAGTTTGCTGTGGGTTTATCGGCAGGTGTATGCGCGTGTATTTATATGTAAACGTGTGTGTGTGTGTGTGTGTGTGTGTTTGCGTGTACACATAAAAGATGATTTTCAAATGAATAAAATATGATAAATTGGTATATTCTCCGTATTTAATGATGTTAAATCATATAAGATTACCAAAAATCCTCCGTTAATTTTTGCTTTGTTTTAAAAATCATTTCATACATATCATTTTATATATATATATATATATATATATATATATATAAATGTGTCATCTATTTCAATAATAATGTATTATTGATCTATATTTGCTGGCCGATTAAGGTCAGTAGATCTGGCTGCAAGAAAGCCCGACACGGATTAAGAGAAGTTCAGAGATGTAAATACAAAGAAACTACGGCAAAAATTAATTGTTTCAAATCCCAGTGTAAACCCGATTTACTTAATTATAATCTCAAAGAAAGTCAGCTATCTTTGTGTGTGTATGTGTGTCTGTTGAAGTGTGGTGGTGGGTGTGTGTGTGTGTGTGTGTGTGTGTGTGTGAGTGTGCGTGTGTGTGTGTAAGTGTGTGTGTGTGAGTGTGCGTGTGTGTGTGTGTGTGCGCGTGTGTGTGGGCGTGTGTATGTATGAATGTGTATGAATGTATGTATGTGTGAACAGTTTTTTTGTCTTCTAGTAATCCAATTAAAAATCTGGTTGCAGATTATGCTGTTTTTCTAGTTTGTTTCTCGTTATTTCCTCATAATCATTGTGTAGTTTATTCAAAACAACATCGTTCCTGGCTGAGATGTTATTTTGAAGGTAAAAACTAATTCACATACATTTATATATCAAACTATAATAATTGTTTCAACGTTAGGTACAAGGCCAGCAATTACCCAGTGCATTACTGGTACTTTATTTTATCGACCCCGTAAGGATGAAAGGCAAAGTCAACATCGGCGGGACTTGAACTCAGATCGTAAAGGGACGTAACTATGCTGGAAAGCATGGCGTCCGACTCTCTACCGATACTACCAATCCACCGCCCTCTATAATAATATACCTTATATACAGTTAATGCGGTGTGGTAAATAAATATATACATTTACACCAGGTCCGAACACAATGGAACCAATCTCCCACTGTCACTCCCACTCTCCCCATCTCTCACTATTGTGAGCAAATGGGGACCCACGCGCTGGCTGCCTCGCGGCCCAGGAAGACAGAATAGAGCAGGTGTTTCCCCGGAGGATGGTGAGCGAGGCGCGCTGGAAGAGCCTTTGCAGCTCGCGATGCTCACACCTGCTGGTAGCCAAATCTGTGTCGATATTGGTGAGTAGGGAGGTGATCCGAGGGCCAAGGTCGCCAGAATTCTCCACTGCTACGGGCTCGACTGCAAACCTGTCGGAGAGCAATAAAGCATGGGTCAGTCGCAAAGTGAACCAAGTTGCCGCTGGAAAATGTCTCGCATGTGGCATCCCAGCGGAAGACACAGCGATACAGGAAGATGTTCATTTCATCAGGCATTTTGTCGTCGTCGTCGTCGTCATCGTCTCCCCCCCCCTTCCCCTGGCCAGCTCCGTCGGCTAGAGCTGGGAGCGGAAGCCAGCAGCATCTAGGCCATGCTTTATGAACTTGCTGAGAGCAGGATGGCGAGGAAGACGGCCGGCACTGTAGCGACAGAACAGCGGGTGGAAACCGAAAGAGTCTACGGTATATCCTCAGCGATAATTGTGTGGCCGCAGATCCGGGAGCCGAGCCCCAAGGAAACTCCGATTCAAAGGCTATCATTAGCCAGCTACATGTCATTCGAAAAGGAGGGTAAGGCATTGAACCAGGCCCCGCTGTGGGATTTCAAAGCCGAGCGAAAACATGCGAGGTGGTGCTGGTCGAGCTTGTCCGAGGCCATGTCGCACTGGATGGCATTTCATATGCCCTGTGGGAATTTGACGTCTACGGGGGGAAGAGTAGGAGGGACGTCTACTGACGGGAGTCCGAGCTGGTTACAAGTCTCGCAGTCGGCTTCATGTTCCTCGATCACAGTGGGTTCCGTTGTGTTGTGGAGAACCTTGATGAGGACACGACAAGAAATTACCGATGAAAGAAACGCCGACAAAGCCAGTGAGACCGAAGACCAAGGCCACTGTTTCTAACAGGTAAGGTGTCCTGTAGCCATCGAAAGTCGTCAAACCTGACGTAGCATAACTCCTCAGCTGCCACTCGGATACAAGTATCGAGGTCAGTGATGATAGATGCGCGGCTGTAGCTCTATCACCGTTTAGTGGTTTTCTCAGTCTCCTCTTTCATAGACTCGTCAAATATCAAACATCTAATACCGCTTCGAGAAATTACTAAATTACAAACGCCCAATGTTTTGTAGTAGGACCAAGTTGGTGGCGTTGTGTGGTGGGTTGGAATGAAATGAGATGGTGTGTCATGGGTATATTAATTATTTAATAATGATTTCTAAGACAAACATGCTACAGAAAACAGAAAAAGAGACGATCGTTTGCTCAGACCAAAGAAACAATGTTTCCATTGGTCTTTCAATTGATGATACTATCTGACGTTCCCAGCTTCTAGCAGAAGCGTCATCGCTTTCCCGGTCTCAGGAGACATGATTTGATCTCAAAACAGACAAAGCTGTATTAGATACCAAACAAATCCCGCCCAACTCGTTAACACTGTGTCCATCCATCCCCTCTGAACTAGTACTCTATTTATCGACCCCGAAAGGACGAAAATCAGAGCCGGAACAAATTCAAGGCCCTAAATTCAACGTTCGAATTACTTTCCGACTCACCCCTATATACAGAAATGGACGTCTCTGTAACCTTCATATCACACTAAAAGACATTTGCAGTGTGTGAACCAGGAAGCGAAGAAATTTACATCTTGCTCTTTAGTATTTACTAGGCAACAAAGTAGCTATTTCGGCCCAAATCAACGATATCTACGATTAAAAACATTAAAGTTGACCTCTCCATATCTATTTTTCCAAAAGCATCTTCTCTAACTTTTAAATAAAAGAGCATTTGTAAAGGTCAAATGTAACTGCATGTAGAGTCGCTACATTTCCGCATCGAGAGATTACAGATCTGATATTTCAGACATGTGGTTAGAATGTCCAAGCAAAGAATCATGTCAGATTTTATGATCAAACTCAACCGGCATGAAACCTAGAAGTAGACTACGAGCAAGATGGTTGTATAGCATCAATAAGCTCGGCTGGTCTCTCTTGGGATTCCTGCAGGACAATTTGAAGACGGTTGCTTCAGATAGAACTCTGTGGAAGGTGTGTCCCAGGACTCCACCGCCACATCCCTTGCAAGAAGAATCAGAAAAAATCTTACATACATACGTCAATGAAATTTGGTCTTTTATAAATAATCTTTTATTTAGTTAATACCTTGAAAATGAAAATAAATTAGATTGAGAAGAAAGAATAGAATGTAAAATAAGAAAATATAAAAAAGAAGGGAAAGGCAAGGGCTCTAGTATTACAGAAGAATGGAGAGGATGATTGAGCCCTGGGCATAGAGAGCGGGCCGCCGACGTTTCGATCTTGCCGAGGAGCTCGGCAGTACGGGGTCCAAGTACGCCTGAGGTCTTGACGGCGACTGGTGCGAAGAGGAAGCGCCCGGACAATCCCCGGTATTTGTTTTACTTCTTTTCCTTTGCATAGCGGGCCGCTGTGCTGGAGTTTGTGGCCGAAGCGACTAAGTTGGAGGAGGAGAACGTGACACATGACAACAAAATTTGTGGCTTCTAGCAGGAATCTTGTAATGTTTAGTAATGAGGTAAATTGTGATTTGAATAGGGAATTAGCTGTTATTTCTAGCTTGTCGAGTGACTGTGTAGAGGGAGAGATTTCCCAGTAGGCTTAGTAACATGTCTCAGTCAATTTACTCCTCACTTTCTTCTCGTATTCTCAATTTTAGAAGAAATCACCTGTACATTATCTCCCTCTGTTATGCAAACAAAGC
The DNA here is from genome assembly GCA_964016885.1 of Eledone cirrhosa. Lineage (NCBI taxonomy): Eukaryota > Metazoa > Mollusca > Cephalopoda > Octopoda > Eledonidae > Eledone > Eledone cirrhosa. Next base: position 182,295,528 of record OZ024741.1, read on the forward strand.
AATCAACCAATCAATTAATTAATCGATACGTTTGGGAACGAGTGTACAGAAACGTCAATGCGGAAGAAAATTAGGCGATTTCATAGAATTCTCCTTACAATGGTTTTCGATTAATGATCAGCTTCACCGTAATAATTATATTGTCACGTAAGATCTTTAAACGTTGTTGATTTTGCTCTTGTTGTATTTATTGTATTTTTAGAATCCATATTCAATGATATAAAGAATGCATTAACATTATATAGTGGGGGGGGGGGGTCATTCACGCCTGTATTTTTTATTTAACAATTCACATGTCATTGTCATGGAATTAGAATTGATGAATGCAAAATGGGTAGAAAGAAATTGTTAAGAATGGGCGGAAATGGATTAAGTTATGATAAAGCGAATCAATGAGATAAAGAAACGAATATTATATAATATAGATGTTAATTTGTCAGATACAACGAAGTACCGAATTAAATGCCTTTATTATTTTCTTTCGAGATTATAAGCTTTAAGTTTAAACCTCACTGGATGCGTGTCTCCCTCACCATACTTCGAGGAAACGCCTTCGCTATTCTGTCTGCCGGGGCTGCGAGGCAGCCAGCGTGTGGGCCCCCATTTGCTCAGAATAGTGAGAGATGGGGAGAGCGGGAGAGACGGAGGCAGTGACAGTGGGAGTTTGTTTTTTTTTGTGTTCGGACCTGGTGTATATAAGTAAACTGTTGAAATTTGAAGTCAGCAAAACTATTTATGTTTAGCACAGTGCGAAACACTTTAATTGTGCAATATGTTTAATGACTTATTAGCCAAACGTGCCCCCATGCTAGTCTGCTGACCTTCATTCCAAACTTGAGGGTAAAAATATGTTGATAGCTAACAGTATGCTCGGTATACTAGTCGGCCAATGCAATCTAATGCACACCTCCTCCTAAAAAAGTTAGCTTTGTACCAATGACACAAATTAATATCACAAAATAGGGATGACAGAACGCTTTGATGGAAAGAGTTAAATCATAGATTAATACATTTATATTTTGAGCTGGTTTAGACTTTCAGGTGAAATCAATATAATTTTATCCATACCAATACCGGTATCTCCGTATGTCTCATGAGACGATGGATCTTCACTAGGAAATTACTCGGCTAAGATGCATTCTTAGAGGAAATGTAAAGTTGGTTTTACTGTCCAGACGTTTTTTATCGTTCTGTATGCACCGTTCAATGTACATGATTGACTCAATCTCTTTTGCCATCTTCACATGGTTTATTTACTGGACACTAATATCGATATACGAAGTGGAAATGTAATGTTTACTAATTACATTTTCCACTAAAGAGATAAGAAATTCGCGCGCACCCACACATCCACACACCTTTCACATGGATAATTTCTTTTATTTTTTACTTTAGATTTGGTATTTGCAAATGATCTTTTATTTCACTCATTCTTGAAAATACTACTGACCACTTTCAAACTTTTCTCTTTTCGTAGTTTGCAATATGTCTATCACAGCTGACTCCTTATTAGATCGCCTGATTTCATGCTTATCGTGTTTTTTGAAAAGTCTTATCAGTGGACGTGTGTATTCTTCTAAAACCAAATCCTCTGTTGAGAGTGATGGTGTGAAATTATACAGAAATAATATTTACAAAGTCTTGTGGGCGTAGACCTTTTTATGATAGCGACAACTCCATTAATATTTAGTTGTTACATCTGTATAAAACATTATTAGCTTATACTATAAGTTAATATTTTTCTTATCCTTGAGACATAAACATTATATGGAAATAATATTAACAGGGCCTTGTAGGTGTAGACAGTTTATGATAGCGACAATTCCCGTAATATTTAGTTATTGCTTCTATATAATACATTATTAGCTTATAATAGTTTATTGTCCCTGAGACACAAACATAACAGCTATGGATCACGGAGATCAGCTTATTCAGTACCTTATATTAACGAAGCAGTCCACATATTTACAATGGAATGAAACCGACGATGAGTGTTAAAATTGTTCGATCAACAGAACTGTTTTAAACAGTGTGACAAGATTATCTCTTTGTATTATAAGTACTGTTCATCCGATGGGCTTCCAAACAGTTTCCGTCTACCAATTTCACTCACAAATCTTCAATCGGTGTGGGGCTATGGGAATCGATGTCTGTTTAAGATGACATGCAGTAGAATTAAACCTGGAACCTTATGGTTCCATTGATTTCCGCACTTTACACAACCGGTTGACTACTGAAGCTTCTAACGACTTCCAGCCAGCTAGCCCAAAACCAATGGGTTGTTGAATCTGCCTTTCTTATGAACTTCTCTTCTTACGCCCAATTATTCCTTAGAGGATCGTGGAGTCAGAGTCCTGAGACACATCTTTGCGAGGGTCCTATTGGAAGCAATTGTCAGCGAATGATCCGTAGAACGTCACCAAATGATCCGTAGTCCTTTCTCTAGGACCCCTAGAACCACCATCGGTGTCATTCAATCTCGATGTTTATTCAGTTAATATTATCTCGTGGTACGTTGTATTCTTGCTTTCTATACGATGGCAATTATTGATGGATCCTATGTCGGTTTCAATGATGAGCTTTCAGTTGTTTGGTCCACTGAAGATCTGACTTGTTAATTAACATGTGGCTTAACATTCCACAGTGCACTCTTAATGTAATTCCCAAAGCAAATCTGGCTCATGCAATGTGTTCCAGGGAATATACAGTCCATTTGATGAGCTTCCACACTTGCCCAAGTAGTAACGAACATGAAACCCCCATGTTTGCGAGGTGAACACTTTAACCACTCAACTATGCCCGACTCCACGTTTGGGTTTGTGGAAGAAGTAACTAATTCTTTCGTAGATATAAACATACAAAAACACCTAACAAAATTAAGATGAAGCTACTCTACTTGACGCTTTCACCTTTAATGTAAGTAATTGTTTCTACTTTTGACACAAAGCCAGCAAATTACCTAGTACATTACTGGTAATTTATTTTATCGACCCCGTAAGGATGAAAGGCAAAGTTGACCTCGGCGGGATTTGAACTCAGAATGGAAAGGGCCGTAATTCTATGCATCAAAGCATAACGTCTGACCCTCTACCGATACTGCCAATCCGTAATAGTCTGTGATTCACTATCAAAAGTCATGCTTTATTTTACAAACTGCTGCTGTTGTTGCTGCTTCCGTTGTATCGACGACTAATACACGGTTGTCATCGTTTTCTGTCTCTTTTCTAACCTCAACAAGGATTCATTTATCCACTTAATTAAGAACAGCGCAATGTTTTAATTGAATTATTCGGTGTCTTCAGATGTAGCAGAGGTTTAACGTGGGTGTAGCAATGGCTACGTACGTAAAGTTTCGAACTTCTGACATAATGAACACAAAATTCAAACACCTTTTCTGATTCTATGTGACAGAAAGGAGGATTAATGGCTGTATCACTTAAGGCAAACAATTAGGCTTTGAAAACTGAATTCAGCCAAAGCAATGTCAATGAGCCATTCAATGAAATGGAAGAGATGGAGAATAAAATATCATCATAAATAGCTATTAGAAATTCCTTATCTAGTAATCCAAATTACACAATGTAGAATAACATTTCCGAATAGAAGAAAGTTTTAAAATATTCAGTAACAGCTCTCGTTTTTAACTTTTTTTTAAATATTTATCCAAAGGGTGTTTCAACAGATGCACTTGAAATTCTCAATTGAGAACGAAAATTTCCCCAATTAAATTTTTACAGATTCATCTTCAAAAATGCAACCTTCTTTTGATTTCCAAATTTTTGAAAAACGTGTTCTACAAGAAAATGAGATCATTATAACTAAAACAGTGATGCTATCATAATGTTCAACATAAAATCAACACAATGGATAACATATTTGTCTATCTTGCTGGTTGCACTTGTGTGGTTTACTAACTTTACTCCATAATTGTATTGAAGTAGAGCTGAACAAATATAAATAACACTTCAGTTTACTAAAATTCTACTGACTCTATCAGTAGCGTGTAATGATATTTATAGCAACAAAGCATATAGAAATTGCAGCATCTCGGGGGAAATTCATCTCTGCCTATTAATATTATAATGCAATATTACATAATCAATGTTCACGCCGGAGGTCAAATCTGACTTTCCTCTTTCCGGGGGTGTCAAAATAAAGCACCAGTTAAATTTGCTGACCTTGTGCCGAAATTACAAATCATAGTTTTCATAATCTTATTACAAACTTTTATTTCTCAAGTAAGTTTATTGACGCCTGTCCGTCAGTGACCTATACCATAAGACCTAAGTTCACATTCTGTTGAGGCTAACTATATTCTTAATCATTTAAGGATCGATAAAATAAACTACTAGCACAGGGCAGTGGATTACCGGAATTGTTAGGGCATTGGACGAAACGTCTTGTGGTATTTTCTGGGTCACGTGGAGGGGGGTCTGTGTTCAAACACCGCTGTGGCTCATTCAGTTGACTGGTAGACTTAATCTGTCACATGGTTTAACCCCATCATTTGTTTCTTTGAGCCTTCATTTCAGTTCATTCTGTTGCACACATTTAAGTTAGATCTCTGGTTTGGGGATACCTTTCTCATACTGTACCCATTCCTTGCCACCAGTCTCTGATCTACTGAAAAGGGTCTTGGGCACTGTCATTTCATTCTTGGCTAAACAGTAAAAAAAAATGTTGGCATTTAGAAATTTAAACTTGAGATTTGTTTCAAAGAGAAATTCAGGAGCTTAGTATATTTAATTTGGTTAATTGCATTTTCTTTTTACTTCTCATTTCACTGTTTACTGTGTATGGACTTGCTTCAAGTTGAACAAGTTTCAGTAACTATATGTCAAACCCTCTATAAATAAACTTATTTAAACTAAGTCTTCTGATAATGTAGCAAAGTATATTTTTAATGACATTTACAATTACCTACATTGACAAGGAATTTATGTTATTATATATTTGGATTGATGTTTTGCAGACTAAACACTATTTAACTACTTCAAAGGATCCACTTCCCAGCGATTACGTCTCTATATTTATGTTTATTTTTTATATTTCATACATTCTATCAACGAGATGTGAAAGATAAGAAATTCAGAAGAGATCAGAAGTTTACTGAAATAAACCCCACATCAATAACTTAATTCCAAAATTTCCGCTTTATTTAACTCTCTCAAACAAATACTTATTTGTTTACGTGTTTGCCAAAAACAGCTCAATTCTTTAGTATAGTTTAGCTAGCTTCCTACCAGTAAAACTTTCTTCAACTCCCATTGTTTTATTTTTATTTATTATTTTTATTTTTTTTGTGGACGTTCTCAAAATAACTGAAATATTTTGCCAGAGCTTTATTGTTAACCGATGAAAATAGTTAGAATTCCTTTATTATTGTATTTCTGGCCTAATATTTAAGCCCTTATCATATAACGATTTCTCAGCATGAAAGCTATTTCAAAAAACATTTCTCCGAGAAAATCTATTAACATTCTAGTTCAATTGTCTTCGTCATTACATGTTGTATTAAGTGACCTGAATTGGCTTTTCACTGAGGTCAACCACTTCACTTTTCATCCTTTCGGGGTTCATAAAATACAGTATCAGTCAAGTACTAGGGTCGACATATTCTACTGTTCTCTAGCCCCAAAATATCTGGATGTGTGCCTATGCAAGAAATTACTTTGAAATAATCCCACCGAGATTTATAAAATGAGATATTCAGAAAACCTTTGGTAATAGAAAGTTGAACTCATTGCTGTTTTATTTGTTGGGGTAGTTGTAAAAGATGATGCCATCGATAACTATTGCCATTACAAATTTGCGGTCTCGTATCAACACCCACCTAGAAATACTTCACATACGAAGAAAATGGTGACGGAAAGATCTGAACCTCACATATTATTTCCTTCATAATTTGCACGTTTGTCAGTAACCATTATTGATATTTTAGGGATTGGTACATACAATAAATCAGCTGATCTAAATTCATCCATCAAGCATTTGAGATCAGTTAACATGGATCTATAGGGAGTAGAAAGATTTGATACACTGGAGAAGATGAGCAACGAAGAATACATGTGACTTACTGCACACTGGCTATGTAAATAGATTCCTATTCCCAGTTAAAGCTATTCTAACTCATTAAATATGTATATAAGCAGCGAATTGGTGGGCTCGTTAGGGGCGTGGAGCGGAAGCTTGCGTTATTCGGTCCAGCTCTCTGAGTTTAAATCTTGATATCCATAAAAAGGAAATATCTATCTAGTACTTCTCGACCCGAAATGGCATAGGTTGGACTAGTTATTAAGAGGTTTCAGTAGCATATGAGTTTTATATTAGAAGAGTTTGGTAACCCTTCTTCACTCAGCTCTTCTCCATTTCTGCAGAAAGGGGTTCTGTGAGTAGTTTACCATAGTCTTTCTCATGGCGTAAAGTAACCAATTGAGAGACAGACAAACAGACAGAAGGTAAATGTATGAGAGAGAGGGTGATAAAGAAATTTGACGAGTACTTTATCGACTCCAAAAGGATGAAAGACAAAATTGACCTCGATGGGATTTGAAATCAGAGAGCAGGAAGCTGGATAAAATACCGCAAGACATTCTATCCGGCACTCTTATGATTCTACCAAGTTGCTGTTGCGGAAGCAATAAACAGTAATGCAATCGTATTGATGCTTTTATTGAAGTGAACAGATTCACAGCAATCGAAACTTAATACTATTCTGTCCACCGGGGCAGCGGGGCGGCCAGCACGTGGGCTCCCATTTGCCTATAATAGTGAGAGATGGGGAGAGCAAAGGAGGTGGAGGTAGTGAGTGAAAGACAGAGAAGATCAACGCACACGCGTACTTGATAAGACAGATAAATTAATATTTCTACTTTAGGCACAAGGGCAACAATTTTGGGCGAAGGGAAGATCGATTAAATCGACCCCAGTGCATTACTGGTGCGTTATTTTATCGACCCCGTAAGGATACAGGGCAAAGCTAACCTCAGCAAGATTTGAACTCAGAATGTAAAGTGCCGCATCTCTAACGTATTTGCTGCAAACTTATGATCTATACGACAGCTAACACCTCCAAGTTATCCTTTACCTATAATCCTGTTGTGCCATTATTTTACGCCTCTTGTTTGTTCCCATGGATATTGGAATATAATTTTATAAACACAGAACCACTATGCCATCCTATAATAGATTTGAACTTTCAACTAGTTAGCTTTTAACAATTCTTAAGGCTTAATTTCATTTGCGTAATTTCTAAGGCATTTTTGACAGCAAAGTAATTTCAGAGTTGTCTCCCTTGACATTCTTTACTAGGACTACTCATTAAAGCTAATGCAGCTTTTTTTCTTTTTTTTTTCTCACAACTGTTGTAATTTTTATTAATTATATATTTTCTTCATATCAGCTTCCATTTTAATATATAATCTTACGCCAGACCTGCCAACCTCTAAAAATCCAAACGGGGAGTACCATGAAAAAAAAGTGCCCCAAAACGGGGAGAAATGAAGCAAAATGGGGAGATTTTACATAATGATTTTACTTCTCTAACCAAATGAGCCAAAACAGCGAGATCTCCCAGTCGGACGGGGAGAGTTGACAGGTCTGCTTACGCAGAAGTCATCTCTCAGTAATTCACACTCCTCCTCCCTCACAGTCATTTGTTTTATATTGTTAAAACTACTTTACTATACACATAAATTCCGTTACATGGTACTTATTGATTAGATATCAATTGCGTCTGTCTGTTATCGAAATTTAGAGATTATATCACATAACAGCTACGCACTAGTGACTGCTAAGTTCGCTGGAAAGGATCGTAGAACCTGTTTGATATGCATAATCGACCGTTGAAGTCGACATCAGTCTGTAGATAGGAAGATGTTTACTATAGTGGCTTCACGAAATAACAACTGAATTAAACTTGCAGATTTGCAAAAGGTCTTTTCTCTTTTCTTTTAATTTATACTTTCTCTCTAATACTTAATCAGTTCCATAATTGCTTTCTATCGATTTACTTTATACATATAGTTGACGTTGATTAGGATCAGTTGACCTAGTGATGTTAACATAACATATTCCTGAATTGAAACTTATTTGTTTATCAACCTATCAAAAAATCGAATAAATCAGCTGTCTCATCTTCAAATTTTGGGTTATTTGAGATGTTTCTTTTATATTTTTCTCTTTAAAGATTTGATCAGAAAGAAGGGGCTCTGTCATTGACCTCCGTAGACTCTTCGATAGAGACATGAGACCAACAGAATGTTCCTCTCAAGCAGTTGCAAATGAATGGGTACCGGTGGGGCGGATAGAACGTAGGTAAGGAGACATGTGATTCCAGAGATCTGACGATCTAAAAAGAGGAAGTAGAGGACAATACTTTACAGTCTGACAGCTATTAATTGTGTAGTTTAATGGAATAGTTTGGACTGTGATCAATCTGTATTTTCTTGTACAGCCCGTTCCTCTAGATTTGTCCTTGTTGTTTAACTCCAATGTAGTCCTGATTAAGTAGAAGTGTTACCAAAGGCGTTACATGGTGGGCATCCCCCAATTTTTGAGCGCTTAGGACGTTTTCAATGTACACGTCTTTTGTCAAGACTGTGAATAATGATTTGAAGAATTTTGATTAATATGTCTAGAAGGTTGAGTGACCACATAGAGGCTCTTAGTTCAATAGAGGAAGCACTTCTATTGCCCAATTCGATCTTTCTTGCGTTCACAACCTAGGTGGACAAAGTGAATTCGATCCGATCGTAACCATTGTTGTTCCCCCTCACATTACTGGTAAACTTTTTTAAAATATCTCGCTTAAGGGGTTATGGTTTGTTTTTCATCCATCTTCGGCTTTCAGTATATTTGGCTAATTGTGGGAAAAAAAGAAATTAATCAAAAGAAATTATCCGTTTTAATAGAAGCTAAGCTCTAATTGATTGATTATAAGCGTTTATAATAGATAAAATGTTTTCAATTAAACCTGATCTCTAGTATTTCGGTTGCTATAATTACGGCCTAAAATCTAAAACAGTAGTCAGTTGTTAATGACACTACAAAATTAGGGCAGGAAATTTCTACATTTTTTTTTACTATTATATACTTTTTTCCATGTGGGAGAGAGAGAAGCCTGCAGCTTTGAAGAACAATTTGTGAAAATATATTTTAGCTCATCGGAGGGAAAAATTTTCGTGTAGCTACTTCTTAAACAACATATTGATTAATCGGATCAAAAGAATTCGTAATAAAAAATAGAACGTGCTTTGTTAATTTTATGAAATAATTTGAAAGTGAGGACAGTACGTAAATGCCCTCAGTAATACTTTTAATCATGCGAAAGACTTAAGTAAATTAAAATCTTTAAGTGAAGCGACTAAATATAATTTTTTTTTTTCTCCATAAATTTTTTCCGGCATTGTTTTAAGAAAAAAAGCAAACAATCATTTTAGCTGTTATCTTATTGGAGGATCATCCGTCGGTTTCGATCATGAGCAATTAGATATTCAACCAAGTAAATTCCCACTCGTGAAATTAAGTTGGTGACTGATATCATTTTTATCTTTTATCTAAACGAGAATTCAATTATTAGGGTGAAAGTGGGGACAGGATGTGATGTTCAATGCTTCTTTTCAATAACATTAACAGTATAATTGAAAAATAAAATTCAGCTTAGAATCGAAATCAAAGCAGTGAACTCGATAGGAAGCAATATAATTATTTTGTTTTCCTTCGCTTGCAACGGAATCTTCTAGACTATCAATATATGCAGATGTGCTCAGTTTCATATATCCCTGACAGCGGAAATCGTCAAAACACAAAAGTCTTTTTTGTTGTTGTTGTTTTTTCTTTGTGGAAAATGATGAAACCTGAGCAACAGAAGTTTTTATTCAGTTTATGAATTTTGTTTTCTTTTCTTCAGCAAACTAAACGGTATTTTCGACAATTTTAATGTCACTTGCACGCTTATTCGTTGATGAATGGAATAAAAACAGAAAAAAAAGACACGCAAGCGTGAGTGCACATACACAGATACAGTTACACACACATATATAATTATGCACACGTAAATATGTACATTCATATTATACACATTCCAAAGAATTGTCGTTTTTTGAATTCTTCCTTTTTTTCCTATTTTTTCCCCACTTTCCATTCTCTGCTGAAGCGAGAATCTATTTTATTAAAGTTGATTTGGACGAACGAAAGTTTACAAAGAAATATCAAAAGAAAACGGTTTTGATTATTTTTATTTGTTAATTTTTTCTTTCTTTCTTTCATTAACTGACAAACCGACATCTGTCATTGACAAATAGTTCTTCTTTCTTTGGATAGTTATTGATATTGTCGATGACCAGTGCTGTAGAATAGACACACTCTTCCGGCGAGAAGAGTTCGTGAATCGGTTTCGTTTCTGATTTCTTTGTCAAAGAGTTTTGGAAGTGCTTTTGATATTTTTCAAGTCCCTTCGAGACTGGTATGCGAAATGGGTAAAGACATCCTCAGCCTGTCCGAAATATCTGCAACAGAGTGGACTCCGCAAAAGTATCCATGAGATAGGTGGGGATGTTGCTGCTAGTGTTAACTCTTTCTGTGCCATACTTCTAATAAAAAACACTGCCAATGATTTTTTGATACTTTGGAAAATAATCAAACATTTTGAAGTAGTAATATAACTTTCTTATGAATCACGATTAACCTAAGAGGTCAGCTACCTCACTATTCTATACAATTCTATCGAGGTCGATAAATAAAGTACTAGTCCACTAGTAGAGTCGATTCTCTTTCTCTCTCTCTCTCTCTCTCTCTCTCTCTCTCGAAGAAGAAGAAGAAGAAGAAGAAGAAGAAGAAGAAGGAAAAGAAAAGGAAAAAAGGAAGATAAATCAGTTGTGTTAAGACTCGGGGAGGTATGATTTCCATCAGGTTTAAATGCTCAACCTTTAATATCACTACGGCGCTCCTACCACACAATCAGGAATCAGGGCTCATGAATATGCAAATATTTTGAAATAAAATTTTTATGTCATAAAACTCGGAGTAATTTGGTATCAAAACAGTTAAATCTGCCGAACGATTAGGTCTACAACTTCACTTTTTTAACACCACTTTGAGAATCGTTTTAACGATGCCACATTACAATGGACCTCTATCATGTACAACTAATTAATGAATAAGAGAAAAGCAAGTCGAAAGATATTATTGTAATTAGTTTCAAAGAATAGTCCTTCAAATATTTTAGATCCACTCTACTTAATTGATATCCTCACAATCTTCATTAACTTTGCCTTTCATCTTTACGGGGTCGATAAAATAAAGTACCAGTAATACACTGGGATAATTGCTGGCCTTGTGCCAAAAGTAGAAACAATTATTTAGCCCTTGGTCAGCCCTGAACTAGCAGATTTGTGACCTAAAGTATTATGACTATGAGCATCTCACCTATTCCCGGCATACTTTAACACTTCCTTCGCTAGACGATAGAGAACGATTTGAGAGAAGAGCGACTATCTATAGATTCCTTTACTAGTTGGTGTTCAAGAAACTGGTCATAGAACAAATGAATGTGCCAAACCATAATAAATAGTTTTAGATTTCTAATATCCGTGTATTGTCAGACACCATTAAGCATTATAATGTGGTTTCTATATTTCAGCTTTCTTTACAAATCATACGAAATAATTTCGCTAATAACCCGTTATCCCCACTACCTCTTTAGCATTCTAGATCTTTTGTGCCAATTCCAACTACATATATCTTTGATCTCCTGTAATCTGCTATTCATTTGGATTCTATAGTGTGCAGCAGCTTCTATACGTGTGATGGCAAACATGATATGCGTGTAGATAGTGATAGGCCATAGGTGTTTTAGATGACTCGCGATGAACTTTGAAATAGTCATTAAAGTTTAGGTAACATTTTTGAATGTTTGTTATCCTATATTTATCACAACACAAGTGAACACGTACCGTCAAAATTGACAGTGATTCACATATATATTAAAAGCTTTTCATATGTATGGTTAATGCGAAGGACCTTAAAGAACTGGCAACTGATGAACTGAAGTAGAAGAGAGTAAGATGGATGTATATCTAAATGGATGAATAACTGGCCATTGGAATCCTTCTAAATATACGTCGCTAGGAAATTAGAAACCAATATTTGTATTAAGGTGTGTCAATATATAACTTACATTTGCTGTCAGTAGGAAACATGACTTATCTGAGCAACACACTTTATGTGACGCTGCTTCAAATTTTAAATAAACCTCATTCTTCTATTCTTAACCCTCTCTACGTCACTTACCTTATCTCTACATCTCTGTATACAGCTTTTTAAAAGTTTTTTCTTCGTATTTTCTTACGCATTACAACGTGCATAATATTTGTAACGTTAAACTACTCTCTCTCTCTCTCTCTCTCTCTCTCTCTCAGCACAACAGCAGTGCGTCTATGAGAAATTGAAAAAAGAGGGAGAGATAGAAATCTTACAAAGATTTTATAAAAATCAACTTACAGAAACTAAATATATAAAGATGTGCGTATTATTAGATTTGGAAATTTCAAATTATATCTTATAGTTTTATAAAGATATTATGAGAAAAGTATGACGCTTGTATTTACTAAAATCTAAAATACACGTACACATGTGGTATACATTAGAAATGCTGTTTGTACGCTGGTATACGTTGTAAGACCTGAAACCCCCGCTGACTTCAGGATACATAACTGATTATATCTGATAAAGAACCTCGGTTAAAATGCTTCACGATATTCGTTCGGGGACTTTGCGCTCTGAGATCAATTTTGCCTTTCATTATTTTGAGGTCGATAAATGAAATACCAGTCGAGTACTGGGGTTGTTTCCTTTCTTTAAGAAACCGGCTGTGTTCAAACCTGAAAACGGATGGTGGTTTGTCAGGTTTAAATCCCCAAGCCACGGCGTATATCACTACTGTGCCCCTACGACTCCATAAGGAGTAAAGGGCGCACGTGTGTATATAAAGTTATATTCTATTAAAACTCCTCTTAACATAAATATATCATTATATATCAAAATAAACCACATATCTATAAACATATAGCTAAAATTAGAATATATGTGATACTCTAATAACAAGATTACGAAAAAGATTGAAATTTCAACACATCACACTAAACATCACTGGTTTATACTGATATTTAATGCCCTGTTTTAACAATTTTTTTACTTTTCTATGACAATTTTCCTTGCTGAGATTTGCTAATCTCTTAAATACTTGTCTCTCTTCCAGCTTCCTGCCTTGTGTGTATGCGCCCGCCTCTCTTCCCTCTCTTCTCTTTCTCTTTCATTCAATATCTGTCACGAACGCATTTCCAATGAAATAATGTTACCACTATGTTGGAATCGATATTTTTTTCTTTTCTTTTCTTTTTTCTGAAAACTAAACTTTTACTTGTTTCGTCATTTTACTGTGGTTATGACGGAATGCCACTTTGAAGGAGTTTAGTTGAATTTATCGATACAAGTACTTATTGTTGCAAGCCTGTTACATATTTTATCGGAACGTTATGAAAGATTTAAAAAAAAAACTGTGTGATTTGTTTCTCTATTTATTCAAGCGATTTATATTAATTTATACTTTGAATTTTTAATCGATAATTTCAGAAATGTTACTTTTGAATAGTATGGTATTCTTTAACAAACATGAATAACTGAAATGTACTCTATAGCTAACGACATTCAGGGAAGAGTAAATTTATCTTTAATTTTATAAGATTTCAACATTAATGAGTATACACCCCATCCAATGAATAGAATGCCTGCCTACGGCAACTTGGCTAACTTCATGATTAGTTGTAGTCCTGGGATCGTTCTAAGAAGAATGAAATAAACTAATTAGTCAATTTTGGTACTGTTCCAAACCCTAACATACGGGTATAGTAGGAGTTGTAAAGTTACCAATTTTGGGTAGATTGCTATTCTAACTAGAATACTAGTCAATGGAATGTTATTTTAGGCTTCTGTAGGTCAGAGTTAACCATTTATCTACACTTGGAAAATTTCTCTTTAGAGCACAGAACTGTGCACTTTTATTTTATTTTATTTTATTTTATTATTATATTATATTATATTATATTATATTATATTATATTATAAAGTACCGGTAATGTACTGGGTATTTGCTGGCCTTGTGCCAAAAGTAGAAACAATTATATTATATTATATTATATTATATTATATTTTATTTCATTATTTTATATGTGTGTATGTATGTATGTATGTATGTATGTATGTATGTATGTATGTATGTATGTATGTATGTATGTATGTATGTCAGGTCACCATTTGGTGCTATTGGTAACATGTATCCCAGTACAACCTGTGTCATGGTCGGGTCGTTGGCGACTAAACTGGCAACCCCACCAAGGTTTCTTGGTGAGGAGGGTATCTTTGGACATCCTGCAGGACTAAAAACAAAACCTGTCAAAGGGCAAAGGAGCTCTTAAGAGTCAATGGCCATCCAAAATCACTGGGAGAGATGACCCCTTAGCCTTTGTCGAGGCAGAATTCTAGGAGAAGGAAAACTCTGATATAACACCTGCAACCCTGATGGTATCCAATGATGTTGACTTGTTCTTCTTTTTGGTAAATATCATCTTGGTTAAGAGAGTGGGACTGGCTTGGTGCAGTGCCTTTGCTCACTATAAAAGCTTCACGGCACAGGCATTGCTTTGTATCTGGAGATCTCTCTGCACTTGTCGTCACATGGTACCATGGGCCCAGCACTATGTGTCAATAATTGTCACAAGTGTAGTGTTTGTACCAGAGTTTTCAAGTCGCTGGCTGGACTAAAAAGTCACACTCGTTCAGCGCATCGGTAGGGGTTCTCCTACATGGATATAAAGTAGTGGCCGTACTCGAAAACGAGTTGGCAGCCACCATGTATGTATGTATGTATGTATGTGTGTGTGTGTGTGTGTGTGTGTGTGTGTGTGTGTGTGCGCGTGTGCGTGACGGAATGAATCTGTCTGTTTCGACGAGTATTGCAGTTGTTCTATCAATGGAACAACCTGTTCATGAAAGTAGCTAAGCATTCAAAAGAGGGAAGAAGATAGAGGGGGGGGGGGGAGATAGAGGAAGAGATGGTGAGAAAGATGAAAGGAGATGGTGAAATAGAGGGAATGAGATGGGGAAAGCGTGAGAGAGGGAAAGAGATGGGGAAAGAGGCAGAGTGGGAGAAAGATAACCAGCAGTTGTCCATGCAGTACCACTATTCTTTCTACGCAAATGATGTTATTTTTTTTTTAAAAAGGGCGGTGAATTGGCAGTATCGGTAGAGGGTCGGACGCCATGCTTTGACGCATAGAGTTACGGCCCTTGCCATTCTGAGTTCAAATCCCGCCGAGGTTAACTTTGCCTTTCATCCTTACGGGGTCGATAAAATAAAGTACCAGTAATACACTGGGTTATTGCTGGCCTTGTGCCAAAAGTAGAAACAGTTATTTAAAGGAAAAACAAAGGCCGACACAGCTTGGACCCCTCAGAACTCCTAACGTAAAAAGCCGGAACAAATACTACTTATTTGGTCCAACATTAACAATTCCTTCGATCGATATTTCTCTCTGTGATAGTTGGACGTAGGTATGGCTGAACATATATGTATACATATATGTATGTACGTATACATACATACTTACATACATTTAAGTAACTGCCGTACTAACAGTGAGAAATGAAATTTCGTTTCATTCTATTCCATATATATATATATATATACATATACATATACATATATATATATATAGGTGGATTGGCAGTATCGGTATAGGGTCGGACGTCATGCTTTGACGCATAGAGTTACGGCCCTTTCCATTGTGGCTTCAAATCCCGCTGAGGTCAACTTTGCCTTTCATCCTTACGGGGTCGATAAAATAAAGTACCAGTAATGTACTGAATAATTTTCTGGCCTTGTGCCAAAGGTAGAAACAATTATATATCATTATAGATGTAGTAAGGGTTTAACCGACTAAAGTTCATTCCATCACATTCACACATACAAATGCATAATGTGTGGGTGTGTGTGTGCGCGTGCGCGTGCGTGTGTGTACATACACCACAGTTTTACTTGGTACTATTTTTATGTGGTTCCATATTCTTGTATACCTATTGAATATTTTTATTTTAGTTATGAGCACGCCTAAAATGTAGCATGTGTGGGGGATGGTAGGTGTTCCAACAATAACGTTAATTATCACCTTTCACTAAAAACATATTTCCTAAGAAATATGGAGCCACTAAACAATACTGCCAAGTAAGACTGGAGAATATGAAATAAAACCGCTTTTTTGTCTGAGCTCCTTTGTGTCATAGAAAATCGAGATATGCGTATTGACGGTGACAGAAAAGGAAGTGGGAGAAGATAAGTGTAAAGAAAGAAGAAAGGTATGAGCGCGATTGAAGCAAGGTCAGTACTGGACAGTTGGCAAAGAAACAAATTGTTAGAGACAGAGCCAGGGATTGTTTGAAAAAGCAATTTCAGTATGTGGATGTTTGAAAAGTCTACAATAAAAGTTGAGCTGTAAAGGAATGTGAAATAAAGGAAGCGATAACGAAAGACAGGTGTGTGGCTACTATTGTATGAAGAAAGGTGTCATTTGGATGATATGAATAATGCTTTAGGTTTCTTTGGAGAGCAATGTATCAAGTTTGAAAACCTCGATGGAATATAATGACTGGAAACCTTTTCAATTAATGGAGGGAATCTGATCTAAGGTTTCAAACCGGATTCTTATCACGTATAATTCATGACATTCTGGAATTTAAGAATTACTGTTTCACGCTATATATATATATATATATAACGAAGGAAGTTTGGTAAGGAACCAGGTGGACCAGAACGCACCAGAGTACTCAATATAATGAGTAGTAGATTGGGTAATAGGAAAAGAGTTTGGACCCCGACGGCTGAGCTCCGGCCGTTTCGACAGCTATTTCAGAAATAGCTGTCGAAACGGCCGGAGCTCAGCCGTCGGGTCCTGACACTTTTCCTATATATATATATATATATATATATATATATATATATATATATATATATATATATATATATATAGAGAGAGAGAGAGAGAGAGAGAGAGAGAGAGAGAGAGAGAGATGTTTCTTTATTAGCCACAGGGGCACAAAAGAAGGGGACAAATACAAAGGGGGAAGTTTACATACAATAAAAACGCGTAAAATGTTATCACAAATGCAATTTTAAAAATTAGTCGATTTTCCCCAATAGGGGAGACAGTTTATATGGGTAACACACCCCCGAAAAAATGTGCAACCCTCATCTCCAGGAGTACGAAGAGTTTGTACTCCTTTCCTCTCCTCCTCCTTTTCCTCAACCTACAGGCTGATATAGAGAGAAGGCCCATTCACTCGGGCCATTCTCGCCACTTTCACCCACCTTTCATAAAACTTGCTGGGATACAGCACCTCTCTCTCCATCCTGATTCTTCTTCCAACGTGGTATTTGAAAAAAAGAATCAGTTGTTGGCCGGAGAGAAAGGTGTCTGACCTCAGCCCTTTCAACCTTGTCCACCATACAACCTCTTTCGCCATAGCTATCACACAAAGGAAAACCGCTTCTCCTTCGTTTTTGAAGGAGGGTGGCGGTTTGATCATGACAATGGACTCGGTGGTCAACCGGATTGGTCCCACCCGCGACAATAGTCGTTCTACATAGCCCCACAGGTCAGTGACGCCCGGGCAGTGTATGAATGCGTGCGCGACGGTTTCTTCGTTACGCACGCACCTCGGACAGATCTTTTTTGCAGGGTCCCTGCCCGGGCGCCCATGTCTGTAGAGCTTGTCTCGAACTCGTAGAGCTCCTCGGTAGCACTGCCAGGCCAGGGACTTTTGGAAGTTGTCCATCGGTCCCGGGCGGAAGGTCCTACCGAACAGACTGGTCAGTTCATCTTCCTCTACGCCTAGAGTTTCACCGAGTGCGTCGTCGCACTTGCTGCGGATCAACCCTCTATAGAATGACGAAGTGGCGTCTCCACTGATCGCCGGGTCCGCCTGCCAGAGGGCTGTGAGCGCCTGAGCACATTCGATATGCCAGTCGCCCATTTTCCTCGGCTTTGCTTGACCCAGGACTGCAGCTAGCTCGGTCAGCGAGACGAGACGTGGGAAGGCTCGCCTCAAGAACGGGGCCCACACCGGTTGTCCGGTGAGGAATACGTAGAGATGCCGCAGCCTGAGCGCGTGTTTGCGCATCGTCAACCACGGCATCCCCAGCCCTCCATTAGAAGGGTGTTGGCAGCAGATGGATCTTCTCACCAAAGGAATTGGAAGAGCGCGCGCTCCATTTTGGCGAGCGTTTTGGCTGGACAAGGCACGACGGTCAAGTGGTAGTAGATGGCGGACGCTATAAAAGTATTCGCTACCTCCGCTCGACCTTTCAAGGATAGTTTGCATTCGGCCCACTTCTGGGTGAGTGCAAATACCTTGGCCGTCACTTCGTTCCAGTTCTTCTCCACCTGGATAGATAGATAGATAGATAGATAGATAGATAGATAGATAGAGAAAACATTTGAAAAATATATATCATTCTATACGTCATAATGTGGTAGCTAAGAACAATCAAACTCTATATTCAATTTATATATATATATATATATATATATATATATATATATATATATATATATATATATATTTATTAAAATAACAGATTAAAGTTTAAGCAAAGAATCGCTGCTTTCACCGTTAACGGGATCTTCTGAAACTAACAAAGTCAATCTGTAAACGCAGAAGTGGATATTTCAAAATATCGAGCCCTCTTTGGATTTTAGTCCTCAAATTTATTATTATTACTCTATATATATATATATATATATATATATATATATACACTGTAGAAAATGATATGTTTAAGAAGGTTAAATGGACTGTAAAATGAAGACAACGAAAACATGTTATCTAGTATTTTTTCTCCCTGGTTCTAATATTTTGAGACTTAAAATTCCCTTCCTCGGAGTATGGGGAACTCACTGACTAAAACGTTCCGGTCTTGTTGCTTTGAAATTAGATTTAAATTTAAAATTTATAAACCACTTGCAAGCGTTGCGTTTGATATTTGCTGTAGTATCCACGAGAAGCAGGAGGATGGTATCAATTGCCATATGTACGATCTCATTGAAGCAAATTGCTTGTGTAAATTGTGTTTAGGTTGCGTGTGTGGGCGTGTAGGTGTGTCCTATCATGTTAAGTATTGTGTGCTGAATTCCATCCTGTTGTTCATTTGAGAGTTAAGTCTACGTATGAGGAGTGCTTCCTTTATTCTTATGTTGCCCACATTTCTCTCTCTGGCTTCAATATTGGCTGTTATGTTTTTGTTGATAGTTTTGCATATTCCGTATACGCGTAAATTCAGATCTTATCTATCCGGTTTTAGCACCAGAGGGAGGGGGAGGCTGACCTATAATGCACATACAGGTCTCTGCTGGCGACTTTCTTATAGAAGTTGGTATATAAATCGCCTTCGGT
The DNA here is from genome assembly GCA_964016885.1 of Eledone cirrhosa. Taxonomy (NCBI): domain Eukaryota; kingdom Metazoa; phylum Mollusca; class Cephalopoda; order Octopoda; family Eledonidae; genus Eledone; species Eledone cirrhosa. The sequence continues at coordinate 182,315,031 of OZ024741.1, forward strand.
TATTCTAAGTTGGAAGTCCAGCCGCAACAGGGAACCATTTTATCGGGGTGTTCTACTGTAAATCTTATGTTGTTAACTATTTTTGAGAACACCGTGGCTATATGTGATGGCTTGAAGGCCTGATAGACTGGGCCCCATGAGTAGGCCTGTTGTTTGTATGTGTGGTGTTGGAAAGTGAAGAATGTATTTTCTACAATGGTGGATAGGAGTTGATGTATGTCTGGAGGGGTGAGGCCGAAGCAGTATATGATGTATGAAATGATGTAGTCAGTCACTAAATTGATCGCTGGATGGGTCGGTGGGTATTGTCGTGTTAAGGGAGACTACGTCGAGGCTAAAGGTATATCTATTGAGTTTGCATTAGTTAGGTTCTAATTGACGTAGTCTTTGTATGACTTCTTCGGAACTGCTGACATGTTCGGGAAAAGTAGAAAGCATAGAGTTGAGGATCTGGGAGAGGAACCAAGAAATTTTATAGTGGGGAGCTTCTATACTAGAGACTAGCACCGGTTTTGGGGGTTTTAACGAGGTGGTAGAATGTTGGCAGACTGCTGTTTCTGTTGGTGAAATTGTTTTATACTTGCTGGGAGATTGTCTCCGTTTGCAGATATCCGTCCATGTGGTATTGATGTGGTCTTCAATCTGGAATGCAGCTATATCCGTCACTTCACTTTATAGTTCTCCATTGCTAAGCTGCTTATATGCCAAGCTGATGTACGTGTCACGAGAGATGACGCAGAACTCTTTTATCAGAAGGGAAGTATACGGGGTCCTTCTCTCGCATATTGTTTAGAATGAGGTATTCTTTCTTGGATAGGTTAATGAATATCTTCTTATGTTTCTGTAATATTTTAAAAATAGACTGCTTCAGTCTGGAGAGTTTGAGGTGAAGCTCTCGATTGATGTGTGTGTGTGTGTGTGTGTGTGTGTGTGTGTGTGTGTGTGTGTGTGTGTGTGTGTGTGTGTGTGTGTGTGTGTGTGTGTGTGTGTGTGTGTGTGTGTGTGTGTGTGTGTGTGTGAATATATATGCGTGTATATGTGTAGGCATGCGTGTGTGTGTATAAATTTCATACATATTTTTGTTAACGCATGCATCCACACCGGTTAGCACATACTTATTTATGAGCCTAAATCCGGAAATATTACTGTTATCAATACCTTCAGTATTTTTATGTTTAATCATTTTACTACTATTAACATCATTTTCCATATATGTTAGCTGGAAATCATTCGGCTATTCTAAAAAGTAAATTAATCTCCTGATTTTTTTCATAGCAAAATTACGTTTTTTTCCATTGCAAGAATTTGTTCTCGCTCCACACAATTCTCTTTGCATATATTTTGCTCATCTCAAGGGAACATCCTCACGCACAATCGTTATGTCTTTTTTCTAAAAGCAATATTTGGTCGTAATGTTTTTGAAATATTTACTTCTGCGTCTACAGATTGATTTTTCTCAGTTTCAGATGATCTCGTTTAGAGTGAAAACAGAAATTCATTGCATATACTAATAATAAATCTTTCCTCTAAAGGTTTATATATACTTATATATACCCAACATTTATCGAGTCGCCTTTGAATTTTGGTATTTGTATTTAATATTACTATATACCAAATGAGAGAAAATTGGCGGAATTGTAAAAGCTCTTTGCATTATAAGTTCAAATCCTGTCATCATATAAGCGTTAGCGCTTTTGCTAAGATTTCCAATGAGCAGATAGTATCAGCATTGGAAAGACCAATGGAAATATTGTTTCCTTTTTCCAATCAGATCTTTTGTATACAGGGATGCAATACTCGTTGCCGCTTTTTTTTATTTGTGTTATTGAATATTGTAAACTAAAATTTAGAGACACTCAAGTACCCAGAGACATTCTAACATACATAATAAAATTTATCAACATTTGAAAATGTCATACTTTCAGAATAGTGGAACCATCAATGGGTTGAAAAAAATATTTCGGTATATAAATAAGAGTCTTCACATCCTAATTCAAATTTGTAGTACATCTTTCCGAAGTCGGTTAAATAAAATAGCAATGAAGTTCTTGGATTTATATAACTGACAAGTATAAGATCTTTGTATCGTTGAGGAACCGTTAATTGTACAGATTAGGTGACTAACTAGCTAAAATATGAGTTTTGTAAAGCAAATATTGAAGGCGCGTGGCTTTGTGGTTAGGGTATTGAGCTCACAATCGTAAGGTCGTGAGTTCGTTGTGTCCTTGAGCAAGACACTTTATTTCACGTTACTCCAGATCACTCAACTGGCAAAAATGAGTTGTGCCTGTAGTTCGAAGGACCAGCCTTGTCACACACTGTGCCACACTGAATCTCCCTGAGAACTACGTGAAGAGTATGCATGTCTGTGGAATGTTCTGCCACTCGCATGTTAATTCCACGAGGAGGCTGTTACGTTCATTGGATCAACTGGAACACTCGTCGTCGTAACCGACGGGGTGTCTCCATTAGAGGCACAATGAACAGTTAACGACGTTTATGATTTCGACCGATGATTATTTTCATCCACATGTGTAAGCTGTAAGTATTCAATAATTTGCGATGAAGATAAACATTTGTCAGAAGATAAACATTTGTCAGAAGGTAAACGTTTTCGAAACAATTGGTAATACTGCCATTTTCTCTGCCCTGTCATTTTCAATTCACTGCTGAATGAAGAATCAGCAATTATGTTGGATTTAAGCCTACCAGTCCACGCTGGCCAAGTGCGGGTTGTAATGAGTTATGGAATTTTAACTCAATGAAAAGAACTGGAACAGATACTGCAAAGAATCACATCCGACACTAACCATTTTTCTGATCCATCACACTTAAATGGTATTTTAATTCATCAACCTTGAAAGGATGAAGGCAAATTCGACCTCGGTCAAATTCACCACCTTCATGTGTATTAAAGGTGTTTAAACGTATATCTAGCTATATCGTGAACGTATATATAGCCACGAAAGGAATGGGGATTTGAATGACACACACCAATAGTAACTAAGGACGAGGGAAACAAGGAAAAGGTGAATACAAAAATGGAAAGAAGAAAATACAGGTGTGATGGGGAAAAGAAAGGGAAGCCAGAAAAAGAAATGTGTTTGTGTTATACAACATTGTTTCTTAGGTTGTAGACACAGTATAGCCAAATGGTTAAAGAGTTCATTTCACAATCATTAGGTCCCAGGTTTGATCCTGCTGCGTGGCATTTTAGGTAAATGTCATTTACCAAAGCTTTAAGTCGAACCACGTCTTGTGAATGAAATTGTGTACACGAAAACTGTTTGGTAGTTCGTCGGATGCATTGCACATGTAATTCAAATGGCCAGCTTTGATACACACTGTGTTACGTTAAATCACCTTCAGAATTACGGTATGAGAACACATGTCCATGCAATAGAACAATTGTTAAATGTTATTGAACGTCTGGTGTTGACTTTGGATAAGGTTTTAGATAGCTCTTTTAACAAGACTTATTCTTAGAAAAATAATTGTTTCTACTTTTGGCACAAGGCCAGCAATTACCCAGTGTATTACTGGTACTTTATTTTATCGACCCCATAAGGATGAAAGGCAAAGTTAACCTCGGCGGGATTTGAACTCAGAATGGCAAGGGCCGTAATTCTATGCGTCAAAGCAAAGTATGGCGTCCGACCCTCTACCGATACTGCCAATCCACCATGAGAGCTGATAAGGGTGAAGGTGTGCATATGAAAAGTTGTCTTGTACATTGCCTTTCTTTATTTTCTTCTTCCAATCACTTCTATGCGTCTACACACTTCTCCTTGTTCCCCTCCTCTTTCAATCTCTCTTCTATTTCATCTGCCTGTCACCCACCTTGTGGGTTGTCTCTGTTGACCACTGGCCACTGAATTTTGCCCATCGCTGTCCATCGCTATCTTTGACAGCATTTAGCTGTTTTAACGGTAGTTAAAGAGTTAAAGTCTTACTACAGCCAAGAGGTTTCTCAGACCGGAGTTTATCCTGGTTTTATATGGGGGTAAGAGGCTGAGAAGTGAACTTCAACATCCAGGTGCTGTTTCTGCTGGTGGTGCTAATATTTTCAATTGAGTGGAGAGGAGCAACACGAAATAAAGTGCTTTTTTCGAGGACACAGCACGTCACATGTTCTGTGGATCAAAACTATGACATTCCGGTCGTGAGGGAAAACCCTAGCCATTAGGATCTGTGTTTTCATTACAATATTCATAAACAGCTTTTCTTATTATTGTAGTTTTTCATAATTTGATGATGCAAAACTTTTGGTTAAAGATATTATGCAAATTATATCTAAGTGTGTTTAGTTATATTTTCTATTTTGCATTGTCTAGTGTGTGTGTGTGTGTTTTGTTTTTTTCAACTTGTATCAAAATGAATTAATCTATTTTCCGATCACTTAGTAAAGTCTTACTGATGTAATATAGTCGGATCTTTTGCCTAACGGTGAGCAATTGAAGTCTAACGTATCAAGAAATTCAATTATTGGGGCTAACAGAACTTTTAAATAGTATCCTCATGTAAAGTATTGTTGTTTTCTTCAGACAGTTACGTTGAATGGTTTTATATGATATTCTATATCCTTGGCCTTTGAGTGATAATTTCCTCGGTAGTGAACAATGAAAATTTAATTTCTGTAATGCATTGGCTTTCGGTGCTATATATAAATATATATATATATATATATATATATATATATATATATATATATATATATATATATATATATATATATATATATATATATATATATATATATATGCAAAAGATCTATTTAAAGTTGTTGGTATACAACAAGTAAATATTATTATAACTGATATAAAGTACTCGACAAGTTTTTGGAGTAGATATACGATATTAATAAATGGAAACTATATTTATGCAAATGCATATGTGTATATTAACATGCATAAAAAGTGTTATAGATTTTTTTGTTTCTATATATGTCTGTATATATACATGAGTGATGCGTGACGACGCAGGCAAATATTTATTTATACATATGTATGTGTATATATGTATGTGTATATATCTATGTGGTTGGGATGTATGTTGCAGATATGCATAATATTAAACACATGAATGGTAATCGTATATATGAGGACATGAATGTTAATCGTATATATTTGTATATATATACTGTGAAATTTTTATAACACAAAGAATGTATAGCAGTGATTAAGAGAAATCATTTACGTTTTGTATGGTTATATTGTTGGCTTGAGTAAACATAATTTCTATTTTCAGAACGTGCGTATCTATATGTATATATATATACATATATATTTGTATGTCTTTGCATAAAATACTGATCTCTATAGCAAGGGTACATTTTTGAACTCAGATTTTGATATATTGATCTCAAGTTTCTAAACTAAACATATAGTCATTTTTGAACAATGTTTAATTTCTCATATTATATATATATGTCCCATTCATGAATATTGATACTTATATTTTTATTATTCATTTCATATAAATTGTTAACTCAACTTAATATGACATGACGTAAAGTTTTCATTGTCCCCCCCCCCTCTCTCTATATAGTATTTCTCTCTCTTGAGCTTTTCTCTCTGTATGATGACTTGATATCTCTCTGTTGCTTTCCTTTGTTTTTCTTATTTCTTCCTTTTCTTTATTTTTTATTTTTTATTTTTTATTTTTTATTTTTTATTTATCTCTTTCTTTTCTCCATACATTTCTCTCTCTCTCCGATATTTCTCCAGGTTTTCTTTCTTTCTCTCTCTCCGTCTTTGTTCTTTTCTCTCTCTGTCTTTTTCTTTTTCTTTATCTCCGTCTTTTTCTAATTGTGCTTAACACTGACTTATTAAAACAATATAAACAATTCACTATCCAGACAGCCTCCAAAAGTAATGGTTGTATTTTAAAAGGGTACGTCAAAGCTATTTGTAAAACTGTTATATATTGTATTTTGTCTGATGAAGGCATACCATAATTTACTATGGTATCCCTGAAATATGTATAATGAAATAAATATGGTTTTATAAATATAGTTTCCATTTATTAATATCGTATATATATATATATATATATATATATATATATATATATATATATATATATATATTATATATATATATAGGAACGAGTAGGACCCCGACGGCTGAGCTCAAGCAGTTTCGACGGCTAATTCTGGTCCAGAATTTGCCGTCGAAACGGCTTGAGCTCAGCCGTCGGGGTCCTACTCGTTCCTATTAACCACTCTACTACCCTAAGTATTGAGTACTTTGGTGCGTTATGGTCCACCTGGTTCCTTACCACATTTCCTTCGTTAGATATATATATATATATATATATATATATATATATATATATATATATATATATATATATATATATATATATATATATATATAACTGTTGTTGTCTGTGTGTGTGTCAACATTTTTGCAAAGTCTATACAAATCCACATTTCTACGCCGATTGACTTCAAACTTGCATTCATATATTCCTTGCGGTCTAAAGATACTAACTGCCGCTTTTACTTTTCAATGTTTCTGTTGTTAAGGGGCTGTTAGGCGCCGGTTATCGATCTCCGTCGAGCCCATATAATATCTGTCTGTATGTCTGGCTGTCTGCATAACGACATTCTGACGAACACGTCATTGCTGACGTATTATCTTCGCTACATTCACACACACAGACACACACACATATATATATGTATATACATATATATACATTTATATATATACACATATATAGATATACACATATATAAATATACACATAAAAATATATGTATATATACACACGCATACACATATATATATACATACATACATACACACACACATATATATGCATACATACACACACACACATATATATGCATACATACACACACACACATATATATATGCATACATACACACACACACATATATATATATATATATATATATATATATATATATATATATATATATATATATGTATCTGTGTATATATATATCACAACTTATATGGTCATTAAAAGACAAAAATTTAAAATACTCGATCTTTTGGACGAAGCTTTGTAATAGTAAAATATATACCAACTCATCTATATCAACTAGCTGCAACCGCTGCATAAAGGAGACCCTATTAATAATTACTAATTATGAAAACTTAATTAACAAAAAAAAGTGAATTATTCTCAAACTGCTTCATAAAGCTTTGTCTACATTCCAAGCCTCGCAAAAAAATCAGGAAAAAACACTAAACAATCAGGCCTTAATTTTTGACGTCACTTATCAACTGTTGGCCCTAAAAAGTCATAACGGTTTATAAAACTTTAATAATGCTTTATCTTCTAACCATTTATGATAGAATGAATGTTAGAATGAATTATACTCTTTTGATAACTTGTTTACTTGATAGATATGCATACCTTATGTTTTTTGGGGGGGATATTTATAATTTTGATTCAGATCTTTATTTAATCTGTCTCTGTTTTAGATATATAATTTGGATATTTAACTTGTAAATTCACTGATTATAATTGAACTGTGGATCATTCATGCGTTTGCATATTTTACATATTTTACTCATTTTGAGTATATTTTTGGGGGTCTCAGAAACTTAGATTTGCATTTTTATATATATCTAGGTATAAATATATCAAACCATAATAGCCGACAAATATTGGTCTCTCTCTCCACTGAACTTAGAGGTAAAACTACAATTTTAGCATTACTAATAATGATTATAATTATTTATTTATTTAATGTATATCGTTTCATTAATACCTATAATAATATCTCTATATAGTTGTACAAATATCTTTATCTAGTGTAATAACATACTCGTACTTACATTTATAAAATATTTTAGACATTCAAATAACTTTATATTGTTATAAGTGTTTGATATTCCCTGGAAGTTCGAATTTATATAATGATTTTTACTTAATATAATATAATTTTAATTTATCTTATTTTATTTTAATTAAATTTAGATTACCTTCGGCTTTTTCAAATACTTAGCTCTTCTTTCTATCACATTCGCTAACATATTTTAGATGGTATCTTTTGTCTACTATATTAAAAACCCTATTACATTTATAATATATTTTTAATATTGGGCTTATTTAAGTTTCGCAAACAATTCATTATCTTTTATTTGTATATTTACTTTGTATCTAGCCCCTATCATTAGGATTCATGTAGTTTTGACTTATATGTGTATAGTGTATATCAACTAAATGAAAATAATTTATATAAAACATTAATCTTTTAACAATATTTTTTAACTATATAAATTTTGTGAACAATATTTTCAGTAACTTATTTACTATATTATATTATTGTTTTATATTATATATATTTGAAAGGTTTCACCTCAATTATAAACAAATAATAAACTATAATCCTTGTATATTTTTTGATCAACACATATATATAATTAAAAATTAAGACTTCTTTAAGTTTAGTTATAGGGCCGGTTGATCCTTTAGGCACTCTATTTAACAATAAATTATTTAATAATTATAACTAGAATTATTTTATGAATTGTATTATATAAACTGTTGTCAATATTATAAATAATTTTGGTAAAGGTTACCTTCGTGAGGGTATAAAAGCATTATATATATTTTCTTTCTTGTGTTTCGTAAATCCTTTAAATTTCTTTTCATAAAATTTGAATTTTAAAAATTAAACATAATTATAATATTAATACAAATACCTATTAACTTTTAAAACCTAAAATATTATTCATTACTCTGAAATAACTTAGATTAAATATTTTGAATATTAACGGCCAGCTATATTAATATGGAAAATTGTACATAAACTTGAACATAAATTATTCCCTTTGTCTCTCTCTCTCTTTAATCATCTTTCATTTGTTTTTTTCGAGCCACCTTATTAAATATATTATCACATCAGCTGTTTCTTCCTCTATGTTTTTCTTTCCCTCCTCTTTCTTCAGTAGTTTTTAAAAAATTGTTTTTTAACTGTTATATTGATGCCATGTATTTTTTAAGTTGTATTACGCGCACCCTCTCTATTGTTTTTATTATGTTATCTCATGTTCTCAATATTAGGGTATACATATTGAGTTTTGTCATATGTTAATCACTACCATGACTGAATCTTAACCATCTACTATGTCAGGGTATGCCAGGCATCATCCTATTTTATCTGATGAGGACGTACTGTTAAACTTAACTCAGTACCTCTGAAATATGTATAATAAAATATAATTGATCACAAGAATATCTATTTCGTTAATAGTTTGAATTAATATTAATAACTCTGGAAAATCTTTTTTCACTGTTGAGTGCTTCCAATCTATTGTAAAACTCATTCTTTGATGTATTCATTGAAACTTGTTTAACTTTTAAATATATATATATATATATATATATATATATATATATATATATATATATATATATATATATATATATATATATATATATACCATGATATTAAATAAATGGAAACTATATTTATAAAACCCTATTTATTTTATTATATATATTTCAATGGTACCAAGACAACATTGGTACGCTTTCATCAGATAAAATACAAAGTTTGTTTTATAAATAGAGACGTACCCATGAAAATCATTCCTTATCGTTTGGAAATTCACTGGATAGTGGAAATATATTAGGGATCATTCAAACTTATGTGTGAATATGCAAATGAATATGTAAATAATTGAAAAACAACCGTTTATTTAAACGACTATGGAGAAAGAGAAAGAGAAGATATAAGGGGAGAAAGATAAAAAAATAGTACGAGAGAGAGAGAGAGAAGAAATAAACAAAAGATGAATAAAACTCATATAACGTTAATTTGGGGGAAGTATATATCTTAATAGTACGTGTATATACGATTATTATTTGTTTAAAATTCGTTTATAATATATTATTTTCTGTTATAAGTAGATAAATAAATAAATAAATAAATAGATAAATAAATAAATAGGTGGGTATAAATAGATAATGTTGTAGATAATTGTTTTAATGAGTTATGAGGGATATTGGTTTTGTATTTAATGTAAATAAATATTAAGTTAAATTAAATTAAATTAACTGAGTTAATAAGAATATTTATATTTAAACTGTTCAGTGCTCTAAATCAGTTATAAACATATATATATATATGCACCCCTCTGTTTAACATGGGCGACACCACACTAATACATTTCACTATCATTTGATAATGCATAAAAATGCTGAAACCGGTAATAGACAATAATTAAATATATAAATAGATAAATAAATGCCATTGTTAAATAATAAATAAATCAACTAATACCTTAACACTTCACACAAAGTAAAACATTTCGTTTTAATCATTTTCTAACCTAACCCATAAAAAAGAGAGTGAGAAACAAAAAAGCAAAAGAAATATATTTTTATTCCTAATAATCGTCTCTTTCTCCCTGTTTTCATATATATATATATATATTTCAAAAAACGTTGCAACCGAAGGAAGACAGGAAGACGATACTTTGGTTCGTGGAAACGTTCCCGATTCTTTGCTTAAACTTTAATCTGTTATTTTAATAAATATATATATATATATATATATATATATTTGTTATAAGAACAGATTAAAGTTTAAGCAAAGAATCGGTGCTTTCAACTTTAACGGGATCTTCTGAAACTAAAAAATTTAATCTGTGAACGCAGAAGTAAATATTTCGAGAAATGTTGCAACCCAAGGAAAACAGGAACACGATATTTTGGTTCGTGAAGACGTCCCCTGGCAATGAACGGAAAAAAAGCGAGGATAATACATCATAATGTGGACCGTGAAGAACAATTTCATGCAAAGACAAGACCAAGTATATGGTATAAATGGAGTCGTTAGACTAATATTCTATTTAAAATAACCGAATGATTTCCAGCCCCGGAGTTTAAGAATGATATAAATAAAATTGAAATCGAAAATGACACAGGTTATTAAAATAGTAAAAGTAAATAGTGAAGATGTAGGCCAGTACATACGTATGCCCCGACGGACATACACATACATATACATACGCACACACATACATACACACACTCACACGCGCGCGCGCACGCGCGTGTGTGTGTGTAAACCTTATGCATTTCTACAGTATTTTCATCAAACTTAAGACATAGGTTACTTATGTACTCCGGATGGTCATGGGCACTTTCATTTTTCCAGATATTGATTATAGGGTCTCTCGGCAGATAACACCCTTCATCGGCTTCCTCGGAGTCGACTGAAGCACTGTAGTGCAATGCAACAAAACGTCATAACTTCTGGAGTTCGCAACCGATTTTCACAAAACTTGACACATGGGCTACGTTTGTTCTACAGATGAATGTGAACTCTCAGAATTTGCACATATTGAGTAGGGGACCCCTGGGGGCAGGAACCCCCTTTGGGGAAAAAGCCGATGATTTTGTAAAAGTATAGTTTTCGAAGTAGCACTGAAGTATTGACATAAATGGTATACATAACTGCTATTTAATACCCGAGCAACGCCGGGTACCTCTGCTAGTATATATATATATAAGAAAATGAGGGGTTTTTTTAAATGAAAAAACGAGATGTCCTACACGAGTGAAAATATAAGGAAAAGAAATCGAAAATGCAACTGGAGTCTTTTTTAAAGAAATATACATATATATTCTTCTTCTTATTGTTATTATTTTTTTTAAGCCTACCTTAACTAGCAACTACACAGCAATCCTATTCCCCATATATATATATATATATATATATATATATATATATATATAAAATATTAAACAAATAATGAATAAACAATGAGACAGTTCCTTATATTAAACAAAAAAAGTTCATTATTTAACGATCGTTTCTAGGATATATATGTGTTAGAATTGGCATGCATATTCAACAGATCTATGTACAAAATTATACAAAATTATACAAACTATCAAGATTAAATATACTTACCAACACATATATACGCCGTCTTCAGAAATATATATATATATATATATATATATGTGTGTGTGTGTGTGTGTGTGTGTGTGTGTTTGTGTGTGTGTGTGTTTGTGTGTATGTGTATAAGAGGTATATATATGTATGTGTGTGTGTGTGTGTGTATAAGAGGTATATATGTGTATGTGTGTGTGTGTGTGTGTAGAAATAAAAGAAGACAAAAGTGAAAGCAGATACTATTAAGATAAATACATATATTTGGCGTATTGTCACACTAAAGTAATATTGAATACAAGGGTAGCCGCTGAATCTCTTTCAAATCACATCCTACGAACCTTTATTCTTGTTTTTCTATCTAAGTGACAGACTGGATAATGTACTCCTAGATGCATGATGTTGAAATAAAAGACTTTATATTTGCTTACAACTGAACCGTATGGTAAAAATAATGTGTTTGATTGGCGATGATCAGTGGGTGCTCAACTTCCATGAAAACTTAAAATCAGTACTTATAAAAGATCAGAGACGCTGGCGTACTCTCAATAATTGTTTTTTTATATTTGTCTCAGATTTGAGACATTTTCATATATTTACTTGGAGGTAATAGGAACAAATGCTTTAAGTGTGAAAATGTTATTAAGAATTTAACTTCAACTAATGTGGATAAAACATTTTGAATATTCTCATTTTCTCTACCTCACTTTTCGTGTTTCAGCATGTGCCTGCGTATGTGTGCGTGTATGGAGGGTGCATACATAAATATACATGGGAAGAGGAGGGAAAGGGAGTATGGATAGAGAGGGAAAGAGAGAGACAGGTCAATATCTGTTTTTTGCAGTGTTATAATCGTATTGGTAGCAATGAGACATTTATTAACGTGAACAAATCAATTTGGTTTTGTTTGTTTGTTTGTTGCTGTTGTTTTCTTAATTCTTTGACGCGTTCATATATTTATTTAATAATATTAATTGTACAGTCTATTTTTCAGAATGGTACGCCTACAATGCGATAAGAGACTTTTCAAAGGTTTCTAACATTTGATGATGACTATATATATGTATGTGTGTGTGTGTGGATCTCCATCGAGTTCGACGAGGAGTGTTCTTGTTTTTTTTTCTGTCAATGGAATTGTCTACTCATGAAATTCAAGTATATTGAGTTGAGCATTCCATGGATACGTGTAACCTTAGCGTAATTATCAGCGTGTGATAAGACTGGACCTTTTCAACTACAGGCACAGTCCATTCGATGGGCTTCTAAACACTTGCTCATGAAGCCACACACTGGGACCAAACCCATTGTGAAGCAAACTTCTTAACCATTTGGCCATGCTGCATCCACATCATATATATATATATATATATATATACTGTTTATATATATATTTATATATATATATATATACTTTATATATATATACTGTTTATATATATATGTATATGTTTATATATATATATATATATATATATATATATATACTTTATATATATATATATGTATATATATATATATATACTTTATATATATATATGTATATAGATATATACTGTTTATATATATATGTATATATATATATATACTTTATATATATATATGTATATAGATATATACTGTTTTATATATATATATATATATATATATACTGTTTATATATATATATATATATACTGTTTATATATATATATATATATACACTGTTTATATATATATATATATATATATATACACTGTTTATATATATATATATATATACTGTTTATATATATATATATATATATAATATATATATATATATATATATGTATAGGCTTGGCAACTTGTTGGTACGGACGTGAATTGTTGAACGTCCAGATTCGAAATTTTAAAATTTTAAATCGACAGTAATCGGTTTTATGTATGGCTTTAATTTTTCAGAAGACAAGGAAAACATACAAAAAGATAAGTTTTTGTGCTTTGACGCGATTATTTTGTCATATATTAGCGTTTTAAACATGTTTATTTTCATGTGTGATATCGTCCTAAAGACAACAAGCACACGTGCTTTCTATTTTTCTTTGACTACGTAATTTAATTTTAGCACGAAATTTAATTTTAATTTAACTTAAGTAGATCTTGTATTATTTTGTTTTTTCTGAGTAACATAATTTAATTTAATATAATTTTATTTGTTTTTGAATCGGAGAGTATGTGTGTTTGTTGTTTGTTGTTTGATATATTGATATTACAATAACTATGGTCACTCTATACGGTTCCCCTTATTTATATTTGTAAACAAACATTTGAATTCAACTTATATACAACTTACATCGTGTTTCTATATCTTTAACTTTTTGTGTTTCATTCATTTAATTTGTTTTCGATTTATCTTATTTTATTTTATTTTATCGTAACTTATTCTTTCTCCTTTATATTTCATGTGGATATCATTTCATGTTCACTTTGTTTTGGTGTTTTAATCGCGAAATATTCTTTGAACGATATTTATTACTAATATTTATGGTTCTCTTTGACCGCTCTCTCACTTTCTGAATTGCTATTTCTCACGCCGTCTCTGTCTCTCTCCTTCCTTCCAATCTCTCTCTCTAGATCACACGAGCTCTCTCCTCCCCCTCTCTCTCTC
>OZ024741.1:182329747-182357247 GCA_964016885.1 Eledone cirrhosa
CCCTCCAGCCGAAACTGACAACCATGTTCAATGACTGCTTGATGTCGGGTGAGGTACCAGACTGGTTGACAAAAGGTACCACAGTTCTGGTAATGAAAGACCGAATCAAGGGTATTGATGTTACCAACTATAGACCTATCACATGTCTGTCCGTAATGTGGAAACTGTTAACAAGCATTGTGTCTGAGGAAATCTACCATCACCTCCACATAAACAACTTGTTTACGGACGAACAGAAAGGATGCCGAAAAAAGTCCCGTGGTACAAAAGACCAGTTACTTATTGATAAGATGGTAATGAGGAATTGCAAGAGGAGACACACTGGTCTTGCCGTGGGTTGGATAGATTACAAAAAGGCATTCGACATGGTACCTCATTCTTGGATAACCAAAAGACTAGAGATCTTCAAAGTGGCAGATAACATCAGACAGTTGTTGAGCAAAAGTATGAAGTCCTGGGAAACAGATTTAACACCGGGTGGAGAATCCTTGTCCGATTTGGCTATACCAAGAAGGGGTATGCTTTCCATTGGTTCTGTGGGTGGTGGAAGAGATGGAGCTTTTGTTGTTGGGGGTGGTGATTTCTCTTCTGCCACTGTGGTCTTTGTTTGTTTGTCTGCTCCAGTTGCGGGGCACGGCGTGGGGAGAAGGGGTGGGCGCGTGCCTGTTTTGGTAAGTTTGGGGCAGAATCTCTTAAGGTGCGTCTTGTCACCACATCCATGACACCTTGGGCGCCTACCTTCGACAGTCACGGGTAGATGGCTGCTTGTTTTATCTCTTCGTTAGTGATGTGTACTTGTTCAAAATTGTTTGTCGCTTTAGCGAAAGACGTGTTTGTTTTGATTTGTGTTGACTCATCACTAGTTTTGTCTTTGTTGCCGTCGTTGGTGTTTTTGTTTGTTTTTTTTCCTCCGTGTTGCTGCTGTTATAGTTGTTGTTCTTTGGGTTCTTTATGTTGTTGCTGTTGTTATTGTTATTATTGGGGTGGTGGTGGTGGTGGTGTTTGATTTTTCTAACTCAGGGAAATTTTCGTTGTAATTTCCACTACTGCTACTACTGTTCCAGTGGCTGCTGCTGCTGTTGTCACTACCACTGTCGCCGTCGCTGCTGCTGCTGTTTCTCTTGTTTTTTACTTTGCCTTGTGATTGGGTGGAAATGGCTGTTCCACCCTCCGAACAACTCGCTGTTCCTCCCCGTGGACAATCTTTTGGTCCACCTTGTTTTTTAAAAACAGAATTTGGGGGTTATGATTGTAAATAAAAGCAAATTTAGCCCTCAAGGGCGCGAGATACAGTTAAAAAATCGACCTCCTTTGACAGAGGAGTTCTTTAACTACACACCGATGTAAACAAATATTATATAGGACGTTCGATAACTCATAAAAATTCAACTAACTTACTCCGCCGTAGTTACCGCCGTCTTATAATAATAACAACAAATAATAATAATAATAACGGTTTCTTTATTGGCCACAAGGGCTAACATGAAGAAAAACATTAGAGACGGCACAGAACAGTACAGGACGATACAAAGTGGGTTTTGGTCGTGTAAACAGGTTATAACAGAATTGGGCTAGAAGTAAAAAAAATTCAAACAACAAAAATTCCCCCAAAAGGGGGAAACCTCCGAGGGTCACTCGTGGCGAAAACCACACAAAAAGGCCACGGCCACCCTGACCACCAGGGCAAGCGCCCTCTCTCAGGTTTCCCACTCCTCAGTCTACAGGCGCATACTCAGAGCGGGCCCGTTCACTCGGACCAGACTCGCCACTTTCGCCCACCCTTCAACAAACTTACTAGAAGACAGCACTTGCCTCTTCACCCTGATTTTCCTCTTCAAGTGAAACTTGAAAAAGTTAATCAGGGATTGGCCGAAGAGGAAAGTGTCTGTCTTCAACCCTTTCAACCTTGTCCACCACACAATCTCTTTCGCCATGGCCACCAGGCAGATTAAAACTGCCTGCCCTTCCTCCTCTTTAAAGGAGGATGGTGGGGCTATCTGCACAATGGACTCAGTCGATAACCGGATCCGTCCTACACACGACAGCAGCTGTTCGACATAGCTCCACAAGTCAGCAAACCTCGGGCACTGAACGAGTGCGTGCAGGATGGTTTCGTCGCCCTGTGTGCATCTCTGACAGGCTCAGCTGTCAGCACCTCCATGTCTGTAGAGCTTATCACGAACTGGCAACGCTCCCGGTAGCACTGCCAGGCCAGGGTCTGGAAGTTGTCCATAGGCCCTGGGCTGAAAGTTCTCTTGAAGAGAGCAAACAGCTGATCGTCTTCGACGCCCAGGGTCTCCCCGAGAGCGTCGTCGCTCTTTCCCTCCGCTATCCCTCTATAGAACGCCGAGGTGGATGTTCCACCGATACTAGTGCCCAGCTGGTATAGGGCGGTGAGCGCTTGGAGACATTCCAGCTTCCAAGCGCTATCCCTCGGTCTTTTCCTGATCCAGGACTGCAGCTCCATCAAAGAGACGAGCTTGGGAAATGCGCGTCTGGCAAACGGCGACTACGCCTGTTCACCATCAAGGAAGCACCAGAGATGTCGCAGCCTCAGCACATGTTTGCGCATCATCAGCCACGGCATGCCTAGTCCTCCACACAACGAGTGTTGACAGCAAATAGATCGTCTGACCATCGGAGCAAGTCCCTTCCACAAAAAGCGGAAGAGAAGGCGCTCCATATTGGTTAGAGATGGGCGGCGGAAAGGTACGGTGGTCAGGCTGTAGCAGATGACGGACGCTATGTACGCATTTGCCACCTCCACCTGGCCTTTCATGGACAGCCTCCTCTCGGCCCGTTTCTGGGTGAGAGAGGCCAACCTGTTCGTCACCTCGCTCCAGTTTTTCTCCATCTGGAGGTTCGGACCGAACCAGACCCCAAGCAATTTAACCGGTCCTTCCGTCCAGCGCCCTACGACGCTGTCGGACGGCATGGACTTGCCTCCAGGTGCCGAGTTGCAAGCTCACCGACTTTTCCTGGTTTATCTTTGCTCCTGTCACCGCTTCGTATTCCTTGAGAGCGATGCCGAGCATCTGGACGTGTTTGGTGCTCGACACCATCACGGTGACGTCGTCGGCGAAAGCTGACACGTATCTCCCACATCCCAGTTCACGTGGGTCACCTCACATCGTCTCCAATTTCTGCAGTAACGGCTCGAGGGCCAGTACGTACAAGAGGGAAGAGAGGGGGCAACCCTGGCAGACTGAGCGCATGATGCTGAAAGCTACGATAGCTGACCCTTCACCCTCACAACCGAGCAGATGTTGCTGTGCATCGCAACGATCCAGCTCCTAAAAACGGGCGATTTTCCCCTGGTTCAGTCAGACATCGCTTCCCGTATTTCACCTGCTGGTATCGGCTCTTCGCAGCACTGCGCTGCGGTCGTCGAGGTATGCACCGAAGTCCATACTCCGATCCGGCCCGCCGTCGCTCCCGAACAATTGAGCAAAGTGCTGTTGAAAAGCCGCACATATCTGCTCGGGTTCGAACAACATGCGCCCGTTTTGATCAGGCAAAGACCGAATTGTGGACTTGTTGCCACGTCACGCCTCCACCACCCGGGCCAATTGAAAGGCTTTCGTGTCTTAGAGCACGCGCTCTAGCTCTGACAACGCAGCTTTCATGTTTTGCGTTGAACAATTGGTCGAGTGCCAATCTCGCCGCAAGCACGTCGGTTGCGATGCCTGTCCTAAACGCCTCTTCTAACTTTCTAACTAACTCTCCCTCTACTCTATTTTCCTCTATCACTACTCCTTTGCCAAATCTTATCGATTATACTCTAATAGCCCTTTTCAGGGTGAACCACCACCTGTTGTTGACGATCGCACTCGTCAACGCACGCTTAACTAATTCGCTAATCCGGTCTCTGTAAGCTGTGCGCGCCGGAAACGACCTTTCAGCTTCCTGTAGCCGGCCCCTTGCCTATGGAGTCTTACTAAATCAACTTCACAGATCACAAATTTGTGGTTCGTGTAGTTGACTATTTTAAATTGTGGACAACCTACACTAGCCTTATCTGTTTCCCTACAGAATACCCTATCTAAATACGATCTGGATGACCCGATGCGGTTGGCCCATGTCCACATTGGCACATTCGGATAATCCAGTCGATACCTGTCAGACAGTTCAAAATGTCTGAGCAGGTTGTTGAGGCTTTTACACCCTCCTGCCCTGTCTACTAGCCCCACATAATCCCAGCGTACATCTAAGATACCGTTCCAGTCGCCCACTAACACTAAAGAGCGGGAAGTTCCAAGAAAGGTCTTTAGACGTTTGAAGAAATCTGGCCGTCCTGCCTCTGTTGGGGCGTAGACGGCTACTAGCCTGAAAGCATTGCCTTCGCTGCCGGTCACATCCAGCACCACCGACTTACCTTCTGGGTCCAGGAAGATGGCCCATATGGCGAGATCCAAACCTCTTCGAAAAAGCACGGCAACCCCTCCTCCCGATCCTGGACGGCTGGGAGATGCGTATACATCGTAGCCGCCGAATATCGGTGCGAAGGCTCGTGCTTCGGAGATTCTGGTCCCGCTGATGGCCACTACATCTATGTTTAGTGACCTGAGGTCGTTGAGCAGGTGACCCTGCTTCCTAGATGACCCCAGGCCACGTACATTTATACTGCCTATTCTAAGTACGGCCATGTTGGATGAGAAACGGGGTAAGTGAGAAAGGATCACTTACCTTGATCGTGTGGTGAAGCGGCAGTTGAACCGTCCCTTTGGCTGGTCATGGGTGTTTCCAAGAGGATGTCGGTGTATATCCTCTTGGTAACCGACCCTCTGAAGTCTCCAACTGCGTTGGGGAATTTTTCTTTTAACAGTTTTTAGTGTTCCATTTTGATTTCAATTATGTTTGTTTTTCGGGAGAGTTCTTGGTGTTGTTGGGGTGTAGTAGTTTTTTTCTGTGATGTCTGTGTGCTGCTTTATATGTTGTAAGAGTTCTTTATTTTCCATGTTTATGGCTGTGTACATTTTGGGGGGAGGGGTGATTTTGTTGCTGTTTTCTTGTTGTTGCTGTTTGGTGTGTGTGTTTGCGATGTTGGTGTTTTTGGTGATGCTGGTGGTGGTGTGGTTGTTGTTGGTGGTGATGCTTGTGGTGGTGATGGTGATGGTGGTGGTGTTGCTGCAAGTCTTCTTGCAGCCTTTACCTCTCTTTCTCTGCCTTCGCTTTTGGAGGGTGAAGCTAAGCGATTTTTCCTTTTTTGTTTTGTTTTTTGTGGCAGACATTTGCCACTTCACTCCCACCTCATACTCCATGTCGGATTCCGTGGCGTCTGGGAGGGGTATGAGCTCCACTGCTGTTGGTGGCGGTAGTGGAGCCCGCTCCGGCGGTTTTGCTGCTGGTGTAGCTACTGCGACTGTTGGTGTTGCCGCCACTGCTGCCGCTGGAATGCATCATATGATCGGTGGGTTGCACTTATCCGCTGCATCTTATTTCCTCCTCCTTGAATAATATCTCTCTTCCCAAACTCGTCGTCTGTAATAATTGCTGCCACTTCATTTGCAGCAGGGGCATTGTAGCGGCCTCTGTGTTCAGAACAGGCTTTTTGTCTGCATCAATAACTATCTTGTATTTAGTGGTGCAGATTCTAATGCATACTTGAAGATTCTGATGTAGCTATTGTTTGCATGCAACATATCTTCCAGATCAAAGATTAACTCTTCTTTCAAATTTGGAAGGTTAAATGGCCGTTGCAAAGCCTGCTCCTTCTAATTTGCCACAACATATAGCTGTAAAAACTGAGGATTTTTGCCTTCAATTGGCCAGAAAGATCCAATAAGATGGTATAATTGACTATGAACTTTAAAGTTGGCTTCATGTTCCCTTCTCTTATAATATTGTTACCAAAGGAGGTCATTTGGAAAGCAGAATTATAATTTCAAGTAGTGCATACTCCTTGGCGTGTTTCCCAAAAGTAATGCCTTCAAAGTGTCTGAGGGTGTACCAACGTCAGTAAAACAACCGTTCCTCCACCACAACACATAGTGGTGGTTTCTCTTTCCCATTTATTTTCTTTACAAAAATTGCACTCTTTTGACATTTCTCCAATATCAATCAATTTCCCTGTAGAATAATCATGTTTGGGATCATAGTTGAAAGCCGATGTATTCATGTATACTGATGGACCGGCAACTGCTCTGTCTTAAATATTACTGGAATTCTATAAGAATCCAGCTTCTATAAATCTCGGCAGAAGCAAGGGAGTGAGTCGTCTTGATAAACGCTAACTAGCGAGAAAAACACTGTCGATCATGCTTCTTTGCTTTTGCCGAGAATAAGTAAGTGACATAGTCACTACTTTAAAACCGATAGCGTATGGTCTTCAAAATGTTTTTAATTAAACATAGAGTATATTGCCAAATATACTATACATACATTCATGTATACATCGCTATTTCAGATCACCAATACTAATATGTATATATGTATATATGTATGTATATATGTATATATATATTATGTATGTATATCTATATCAAACATTGTAAGAAAGTCAAAGATACGAAATTATCATTTATATATGTGTCATTTTTCTATTATAGCTAAACAAACTACTCTAACTTTATACAGAACTTTAACAACCTTCTGTATTACCCAATTCCTAGCTACCTAACTAATTTTCCTGGCAAAATAACACATATAAACTTATCGCTTCGCATGATTTAAAAAAAAAATAGTAATAATTGTTTCTACTTTAGGCACAAGGCCAACGATTTGAAGAGGAGGGGAAAGTCGATTAAATCGACCCCAGTAGACACTGGTGCTTTATTTTATCGACCCCCGTAAGGATGAAAGGCAAAGCTAACCTCAGCGGGATTTGAACCCAGACCGTAGAGGGACGTAACTCTCTGTCGCGAAGCATGGTCTCCGACGCTCTACCGATACTGCCAATACATTGCTCTCTTATAAAAAAAAAACTTCCTTTGCGTAACATACACTTGAATATTATTGCCTGCTTAAAAGCTGTATGCCTTTTGACTTCTTTCGCTATCTTGATATTGTCTCATTATTGGTATTAATTATTTTTTGTTCTGAATATTTCCCGAAGAGATGCCGTTGGGGTAAAGCACTTATAAGGGAGATAATTACTGAATAATAATGGTTTCTTATATAAGAACAAGGCCAGCAATTTTTTGCGGTGGTGGTGGTGGTGGTAGTGGGGGGTCAATTAAATCAACCCCAGTGCGTAACTGGTACTTTATTTTATTGACCCCGTAAGGATGAAAGGCAAAGTTAACCGCGGCGGGATTTGAACTCAGATCATAACGGACCGTAACTCTATGCTGCAAAGCATGTTGTCCGATTCTCTACCGATACTGCCAATCAATAATAATCTTCAGCTGCTCTGCAAATAGATGTGATAGTCTAGCCGTATTGAAACGTTCGTAGAGATGTATAAATAAATGATAATTTCTTATCCTTGACATTTTTACAATTTTGAATTTTAATTGCTCTGTTACCTGAACCGCCCTTAACAACAGAATATTTTAACGACCAATATCTTGATCGTCCAGTTTTTACTCCAGAGAGACTGAGGACGGTAAAGTGCATTGAGCTTATCTCATCTGACCGAATAAAATAATGAAGTACTACATTATAGTCACATATATTACTACACAGACAGACACACACACACACACGCACACACATATATATATATATATTTATAATTATGTTTTAAGTATAACTTGGTTATTCTCTCTCCATTTATTATATATATAAATATATATATATACATGCACACACACACACACATATGCCATGTATATGAAGAAATAGAAGGCAATAAAATGAAGAAAACAGAAAATAAATCTGTCAGAATCAATCTCTAGGCTATCGTGGGGTCTGCTCAGCCTGGATGGGTCCCTATGGCTTTAGGGGAGTTCCCAACCTATGGTGTTGTTACTGCCCATATTGCTTGAAGGAGGTCTGGCCGAGAGGTGTCTGCATGTTCTGGAGAAGTCCCTATAGCTTGAGGGGAGTTCACATCTCAGTGTGTTGCTACTGTGCATATAGCTTGAGGAAGGTCCCGGCCCTGAGGTGTCTGCATGTCCCGAAGAAGTCGGTTCTGAGGTTTATCAGGCGGCTTCCACCTCTTAGTATCTCGAGGGTCTCGTTCAGACTTAGTTTGCATATGCCAGATCCCCCTTTATCGGGTGGTACCTTCCTGATTATGGACCAGGCCAGAGAGTACGGGTCCTGTCCAGCTTAAGTTTCCAGATCAGGTCGGAAAGAGCCGTACTTTTCCTTTTGGCCTCCTTATTGAAGGAATGGCGATGGTTATACCAACGGTCTTTAAAGCTCGTTGATATGGCTCCTATGTAGAGGTGTTCGGAGTTGGGGGTTTTAACCCTACATCCGTATATTAGGTTCTTCTTAAGGCATTCATTACTAAGGGAACATGTTTCGGGGTTTCTGCAGTTGCAGAGGGTGGTAGACCTCTGCGTGCCTAGTTTGGGGGCCCGTTACGTGTTACATGGTGGTCTTCCCCCGGGCACGGTGGGGGGTCCCCAGGTCTGTTTGAGTTTCTTGGGTGGACACTGGGTCCCCCTTCCCTCCTTCCACATGGTTCTGCTGGGTGCTTATATTGCCATCTTCTGGTTGTGTGTGGTTTTCAAGTCTACTCCTATTGATGCTAGCTATGTGTTGGGCCAAATTTCTCGCGGTGGAATACGAGAGCTTCACAGTGTGTCTGTTGAAGATCTTGTGGTATCTATGGTCCCTCGGGAAGAATTTATCAAGTGCTCCAAAGAATGATCGGGCCAAGCTGTTCTTTAGGGCCGCTGAGTAGGGTGGGTTGTACCACGTGATTTTTCTGCGTCGACTCCTATATGGGTGAGTTGGGGGCGTCGTGAGTTGTTGAAGAGTTGTTGGGTTGCTGGTGGTTCCCGCATTGTTGCTTCCCCTTTGGGCGCTATGCGTTTTGCTATCTTCACGGCCCGAATATATGGGGTGATCGTTGCCCGCGCTGGGAGATCCACTGTGGAGTGGTCCCCCGTTACCCCCCCCCCCCACGTGTCCTGCGGTTGGGGTCGTTGGGCCCGGGGTGGTTATCATCACCCTTGAGACTGCTACTCATATTGGGTTTCATCTCATGGTTAAGCTTACTCGTCACCATCGCCCGTGTGGTGGTGTCGGGCTCATGGTGCTTATTTGTTTCTGTTCTGCCTGTATTGTTAGGGTTCACCTCCTCCCGGACAACGAGGGTGTGGGTGTCCGTTGGGCCATCCCCATCCCGGCGATTCGGACTATATGTAATATTTTGGCCATGTGCCGCTTTATTTAGAGCTGCGTTGTAATATTCCGCGTTGTTATCGAAGATTTCCTTATTTATATATATATATATATATATATATACATATATATATATATGTATATATATGTATATATATGTATGTCTATATGTATATATATATATATATATATATATATATAATGTAGAAAGGCTTCTACGGGACTAGAACTGTTTCATTCGGGAGAAATCATCAGGAAGCTGCCTGTCCAAGTAATATGGTGGTATTGATATCTTTTCTGGTGGTAGGAGAGGTGATGATTGGGATGGGTGGAAGTCATTGGTTGGTGGGTTTAAAGAAAAGGGAATTCTTTAAAAACTATATTTAGAATAAAAAAGGCAAAAAGAATTCTATAGACAGGTTTACTCTGGGGGTGTATATCGCGGACTTTCATTTATGGCAGGAGATACGTTCCAGAAATAACTGCGATAAATGAAAGTTCGCGATATAGAGAGACCATAAAGACAACCGTTGTTTTCATAGTTTAAGCTTAAAATGTAGTTAAAGCTTATATGTAGTTAAAGCTTATATGTAGTTAAAGCTTAAAATGTAGTTAAAGCTTATATGTAGTTAAAGCTTATATGTAGTTAAAGCTTATATGTAGTTAAAGCTTATATGTAGTTAAAGCTTAAAATGTAGTTAAAGCTTATATGTAGTTAAAGCTTAAAATGTAGTTAAAGCTTATATGTAGTTAAAGCTTATATGTAGTTAAAGCTTATATGTAGTTAAAGCTTAAAATGTAGTTAAAGCTTATATGTAGTTAAAGCTTATATGTAGTTAAAGCTTATATGTAGTTAAAGCTTATATGTAGTTAAAGCTTAAAATGTAGTTAAAGCTTATATGTAGTTAAAGCTTATATGTAGTTAAAGCTTAAAATGTAGTTAAAGCTTATATGTAGTTAAAGCTTATATGTAGTTAAAGCTTATATGTAGTTAAAGCTTATATGTAGTTAAAGCTTAAAATGTAGTTAAAGCTTATATGTAGTTAAAGCTTATATGTAGTTAAAGCTTATATGTAGTTAAAGCTTATATGTAGTTAAAGCTTATATGTAGTTAAAGCTTATATGTAGTTAAAGCTTAAAATGTAGTTAAAGCTTATATGTAGTTAAAGCTTATATGTAGTTAAAGCTTATATGTAGTTAAAGCGTGTAGGAGAGGTTCTCCTACACGCTTTAACTATATATAAACTCATTAAAACACACTTTTGTACTTAAACACCAAAGACAGCCTGTAACGATCGTATAGAAACTACCACCAACGATCGTACCACTAGTTATATATATATATATATATATATATATATATATATATATATAAAGAGAATCAGTGTATATATATATATATATATATATATACACTGATTCTCTTTTTTTTCTGTGATATATATATATATATATATATATATATATATATATATCACAGAAAAAAAGAGAATCAGTGTTGCGACGAAAGGAATTTATTGGACATATTACAATCGTTTCTCTGGCGACCAGCTCGAGGCACGATCGATGTGATGATCGAACCTGACTCTGAAAATCGCAAGGTTCTCAGATACGTCTTGATTCTACGAAGCAGATTTTCCTAATTAGAAAAATCTGCTTCCTAATTAGGAAAATCTGCTTCGTAGAATCAAGACGTATCTGAGGACCTTGCGATTTTCAGAGTCAAGTTCGATCATCACATCGATCATACCTTGAGCTAGTCGCCACACTGTTTCTCTTTTTTTTCTGTGATATCATACTCTGCTCTATGAGAGCATCGAGTGCTCAAACGGCCTACCGCAAACGGATGCTTTAAGCATCCAACACCAATTATATATATATATATATATATATATATATATATATATATATATATATATATATATATATATATATATATATATATATATATATATATATATATATATATATATATATATATATATATATATATATATATATATATATATATATATATATATATATATATGGGGGGGGTGCATGTGTGTGCATATATATAAGACATATGTTTTATTTTGTATCATTCATGACACCCTTTACTTTGAAAGTAATAATAATTGTTTTTACTTTTTGGCACAAGGTCAGCAATTACCAGTGTATTACTGGTACTTTATGTTATCGACCCCGTAAGGATGAAAGGCAAAGTCAACCTCGGCGGGATTTGAACTCAGATCGTTAAGGGACGTAACTATGCTGGAAAGCATGGCGTCCGACCCTCTACCGATCAATCCAAATAATAATATATATATACATATGCATTTATTAAGTGGGTCTTGTTACTCTGGCGTTTCACCTGCGCAATCGCAGGATCATCAGACATGATACATACATATATATATACATTTGAGATAGATAGATAGATAGATAGATAGATAGAGAGAGAGAGAGAGAGATAGGTATGAGTATATGTTTGTGTATGTATAAAGATCCTTATGATCTCTAAATTAGATAGAAATGGAAATATGACCATAGAGATTTTAATACTAATAAATATAAATATATATATATATATATATATATATGTGTGTGTGTTTGTAACCTTCAAATACGAGACAGATAATAAATATTTTATAAACTGGATAGCTGCCATGAAGTATTACAAGATGTCTGATGTACACGCACATATATATATACGCTGCACACATACATACACTGCACTCATATACGTGTATACGTGTGTGTACGAGCGTGCGCACGTGTGTGTATAATATGATAGAATTAAGAAAACCACTTTAGACATATGTTAGTATCTGGTCACATGACTGTATAGAGGTACCTTTGTTGGAGGTCTCTTTTGATTGCAGATTATCTGGAAAATTAATAAACTAAGACTGTAGTCTTAGCAAAATTCCAGCAAGTGAATGAAACCTTTAGGTAGTTATAAAATCTGCTAGGTATATCAGCCATACCTACCCAGACCTGCCAACTTCTAAAAATCCAAACGGGGAGTACCATGTTAAAAAAAGGTGCTCCAAAACGTGGGGAAATGGGGCAAAATGGGGAGATTTTACATAATGAATGTTATACCCATTTTCACAAAAGAAGACATTTTTCATCTACTCCAAAGTGGGTTGGAGATCTCCCCATCTGACGGGGAGAGTCGGCAGGTCTTCCTACCCAAAATCGCAGCCAACCTCCTTTTAAAAAAATAAGGATATATTTGGCAATCTACACTTCAGAGTATAAAGGAAAAGGTAAAAAAAAAAAAGAAGGAAAAATGGGTAGAGTTGTGGCAGCTGGACTACCTTTGATAATAAATTGGAACTTGATCAAAGCTAACTAACATACGGCTGAACAACAACAAAAACAGCTAAAACGTGTGCTGTTTCATTCCCAGGGGATTTTAAATAATCTCCCTGAAAGAGCTCGAGAAACAGCCTAAGAACGTATTTAGAAATGAATAAGAAGATTGATAACCAAAAACACCATTATTATCGTTGATGAGTTCTGAGTTCAGATCCCACCGAGGTTAACTTTGCCTTTCATCCTTACGGGGTCGATAAAATAAAGTACCAGTAATGTACTGGATAATTGCTGACCTTGTGCCAAAAGTAGAAACAATTATTATTATCATTGATCTTGTTTACATTGGACATCTACGTATCGGCTCCTGTAATCTTTTTTTTTTTTTTTCTTTCACAATTTATAAAAACTCGTTTTGCTTTAATGTTTGAATATTTCTCTCTCTAAGCCGACGAACTTCCTCAGAAATTGGTCGTTTTCCTTTTATCTTTATCCCCTAAATGACTAAAGTTACATTTGTTTTGTGGCTGCCCCCCCCCTCCCCACCTAAAATAAAAAAATAAAAAATATGGTGCATACCGAAGTTTCTTTTCCCAAGCAAAACTTCAACATGCACGAGAACAGCGACGCTATTTATACAACTGTGAACTGATTTATTGTCGGTAATTCAATTTATTAATAAATATAACGCATTCATACAACCTTTTCAATACGACATCTTGGCTTATCCAGCAAACATCGATCGGATACGGCAGTTCATTTTGTTATGATTGTTGAATTGTCAGTGGATCAGACCATACGCGAATAAGAAGGTTACTGTTTTTATAACATCCATGACATTATATATCTTAATGTTAATACACAACGCACCTTTATGTACGATGCAATTACACTGGTCAACAAAATTTTCCGTTTCTATTCTGCAGACCTAAGTTTGAGACCTGTTCTTGAGAAATTCGGGACCGTTGAGTTTAAAAATGACAATACTTTTTTCCTACCCTGTTGTGACGTGGCGGGACTGTTAAAAGCGATGGGTGCTCTACAGTATGATCCTCATGAATGGAGACACTTTATAGATAGTTCAAAGAAGAGTCTAAAATGTGTGTTACTCCATAATGGAAACTTAGTGCAATCCTATTGGTCACTCTGTGCACTTAAAAGAGAAGAATGAAAACATAAAAACTGTATTAGATTTACTCAAGTATGATGAACACAAATGGGACATATGTGTGGATCTGAAAATGGTAAACTTTTTACTTGGCCAACAAGGAGGGTATACAAAATATCTGTGTTTCCTGTGTTTATGGGATAGCCGATTGGGAACAGAAGCACTGGTCAGTTAGAATAAGTTTGACTGTTGAGGAGAAGAATATCATACACCTACCACTTGTTGGGCGAGAGGAAATCATCTTCCTACTCCTACATATTAAACTAGGACTAATGAAGCAGTTTGTCAAATCTCTTAATGTGGAGGGTGACTGTTTCTAATTCATATGTACAACATTTCCTGGCCTAAGTTATGATAAAATAAAGGCTGGTGTTTTTTATGGGACACAAATCAGAAAGGTAATGAAATGCCAAGACTTTTCGAGGTCGATGACTGACATAGAAAAGAGCATGGGATTCATTTGTGTCTGTTGTGAAAGGATTTTGGGGCTTCAAAAAGGCTGCAAACTACAAGGATTTGGCGGAGACATTGCTCAATAGCTTTCATTTTTAAGGCTGCAACATGAGCATAAAGAGCCAAGAGCCATCTCGATGAGTTTTCTGCAAATCTTGGAGACATGATTGATGAGCATGGTGAGCACTTCCATCAAGATATCAAGGTTATGGAGGAGAGATATCAATTTAGATAGAACACACACATGATGGCAGACTACTGTTGGGGTTTTCAAAGAGACTGTGTAGACATGAAACACTCCAGGCGCTCTCTTAAGCAAAAATTTGTTCCATGAATATGTTGGTTAGTGTATGATGTTTGTGTTTTATCCATTTTATTTGAGAATTAACAAAATATATTTAATAAAAGGTGATGTTATCTTATATTTCATCTATCATATCAGATTCTATTGACATTATTACTTATGGTTTCTAGCTATAAAACTTAGTAATCCATCCTAAGTAAATTATATTATTCATACAGTGTATAATAATATAAGGATATGCTATAGAATTAAAACCTGATGTGTTATCAAAACATGGATGCCATATTTGAAATCAAGACCTCAAAATTAGATAAAAACAACAACAAAACCCAAGTCAGTAAAAAGTATGTTGACCAGTGTTATTACCTATGATATTGCTTGTAGTTATGGGTGGGGCCAATATGGACCAGCCCATAGATAAAAAGAACTTGATATGATAGAAAAACGGTATCGTCATTTTTAAACTCAACGGCCCCAAATTACTCAAGAACAGGTCTCAAACTTAGGTCAGCAGAAAAAAAAGCAAAATATTGTTGACCAGCGATATTTGTGTTTCCTGTGTTTATGAGATAGCCGAGTGAAAGATAAACATGAAAACCTGATGTGTTAGGAAAAAGTGGATGCCATATTTGAAATCAGCACCTCAAAATTTGCTAAAAACAACAACCAAACCTACGTCAGCAAAAAGTGTGTTCACCAGTGTTGTCATTATAACATTGATGACAGCTATTCGGTTTTTCCTTTCAATTTCGTTTTGCTCCGTCAGCTTTTCTACTAATCCATCTGTAATGAAATTGGCAGTTTGTGTCTAGTCAACACCAATGTTATCCAGTATCTCTACCAGATTCACAAAGATCTCATCCTCTTCATTTCTACCTGTTTCACAAAATATTCTCTTCCATGCATATTTTCATCTATATCACAAATATAAACTACAAGTTGTACTAATTCACTTACGACTGAATTATAATTAATTTTAACAGAATATGCTGTAGATGACTTAGCTTTGTCTTTGATTTGACTGTTAAAAATTTCTGATACTTCGTCAGTTCTTTTTGAAACTGTATTTCTTGAGAGGCTTTTGTTTGCAAATGCTTGGTGGTCTACTTCATTTCTTTATAAAGTTCTCTTCTAAAAATAATTTTGACTTTGATAACACGGCAATTTCATAGACACACCTGTAACTTGCCTAAGTGAAATATCATTAACTTGATGAATACATTCAATTATTGACTATGAAGGACAGATAGAAAACTACCGCTCCAACTTCTCAAATTTGTGTTCACGTAGCTTTCCACTATATTCATTATACTCTGAAGCATGAATGGTTCTATAATTCTTTCGAATGTTAAACTCATTTGCCATAACTACACATTGCGTGCAAGTCCAATTTCCATCCACAGTGGAGAATGTTGGTGTCCTTGGCCCCCAGGGCTACCTCCATACTCATCACCACCGGCACAGAGTTGGCTACCCGCAGGTGTGAGCCTCATGAGCTGGAATGGCTCTGCCAGCGCGTCTCCCTCACCATCCATCGGGGAAACCCCTTCTCTATTTTGTTCGCCGGGACCACAGGGCAGTCAGCGCGTGGGCCCCCATTTGATCATAATAGTGAGAGCGGGAAAGACGGAGGCAGTGACAGTGACAGCGGGAATTTGGTTCCTTTGTGTTCGGACCTAGTGTATATGTTTCACGGACATTACCTACGTGAAAGAATCCAGGAGAGAGATTCGTCTTAGTTTATTATTTATCAAATTAATTACATTTTTATTCACTTCAATGAAAAAGTATAAGTTTTCTACTTCACTACCTCAGCTCTTTTCTTCGAAATCAAAAAGGGGTTGAACGTAAAATTAATCAGCTTGGATATAATACAGGACCCTAACTGTTTCAGAAGACAGCATAAGTACATTACGTAATCTTAACATTTTCTCTTGTTAATGATCTGTATTTCCCTCCAATTATTTTAACTTGATCATGTGCTACTGCTAATCACTACTAAAACTATTACAACCAAGGCGTGGCACTATATCAACATTCTACAGTACGGCTAATACTGCTTCTACATTCACCTTACATACTTTTACACGATCCCATAGTAACACGTGCCATGGCGTAATTATAAATGCAGAAATGTTCGTGCCTACTTCACCCACTTTATCAGATGACTTAGCTGGTGTGTTATTTGGTGATTTGGCTTAATCATCCTTACGGGGTCGATAAAATAAAGTACCATTAACGTACTGGGGTTTATTTAATCGATTTTCCCCTGCCCCCAAATTACTGGCTTTGTGCCTATACTAGAAATCATTATTATGAAAATGTATTCAAATCCCGCCGAGGTTAACTTTGCCTTTCATCCATACGGGGTCTATAAAATAAAGTACCAGTAATGTACTGGGTAATTGCTGGCCTTGTGCCAAAAGTAGAAACAATTATTATGACAATTATTATGACACAATTATTACGACTTTAATAATGAGATTAATGTATCATGTAAAAAAGGATAAAGATCCCATAACTCTGTGTGGAGTCGTAGAGGCATGGTCAAATAGCGGGCGTGTCTAGGGTACTTTTAAACCTGATAGAGCCTAACCATCTCCAGGTCTGAACGCAGCCGATTTTTTTCTATAGAGGAAGAATCGACCCCCAGTACAGGACTGGTACTTTTTTTTATCGACCTCGAAGGGATGATAGGCAAAGTTGACCCCGGCGGGATTTGAACTCATGAGGTGGGTCGAATACCGTAAAACATTCTATCCGACGTCTTAACGACTCTGCCAATTCACCGCCTAGGCCACGTGTAAGAGAAAGGTAATCCACGTGTGGCCTACAGATCAAGTTTTTGACATTCATATCATACAATACACTAGATTTCTTATATTGGAATTGTTATGTGAGTTTAAGCTAAATCACCAAATTCTTGTAATTATTTCGGCAGACGTACCTGCCAAAGGAATAGGGCTAACACATGATTGATCTAATGGATGGTTTTTCCCCACGACTTTAATAATGAGATTAATTTCTAGTGGGATTTTCTTAAGTCTATTGGCTATTTATTTCAATATTGTGTGTGGTAACTATAAATATTGCGCTATCATTTGTTTTTATCCTAATACGTACTGATCTTAGCTGTTTTAATATTTTCTCTTTTCAGAAACTTGATGCGTTATAGAAGATATGTAACATCTCTATCATTTAATTGTTTCTACTTTTGGCACAAGGCCAGCAATTATCTAGTGTATTAGTGGTACTTTATTTTATCGACCCCGTAAGGATGAAAGGCAAAGTTAACCTCGGTGGGATTTGAACTCAGTCCGTAAAGGGACGTAACTATGCTGCAAAGCATGGCGTCCGACCCTCTACCGATACTGCCAATCCACCGCCCAACATCTCTATCATTTAATGTTGGGGAGGAAGCTGGCTATAGTAATCCAGGTATGAGAAACTCACTTTTATATTATTGGCGTTGAAAGGTTTGTCGTATTTATGCGTGGTTAGTAAATGAGATTTTAAATATAGAAATTTGTATATTCTCATTTACTATTAACCAGAGTAACATTGGTGTTCAATGGGAGATTGAACCTACTTATTTTCCCCTGGTTATGCTGTTGAGTGAGGAGGCGTATTTGTGTACTAGTTTCTTGTTAAAACCATTTCTTGTTATTATGTGGTTTGAAAATATCTCTGCAGATTGGAGATTCTTCAGTTTATATCAACTACGAGGTTTTTCATTATGGCTGGTGGGTGACTGGAAATCTTGTATATGTGTATGATTTCTTCGTTTGGCTTTCTATTTTGGATGGGTTTGTCTGTGATCAAACCTAGTGTAATGTCTAAAAAGTTACTTTTTGTTGGATTGGGGTTAATAGTGTTGTTTAAATTGAATTCCGTCAATATTTTTATCGGGTCTACTTTTAATACATACATAGTATGTTCATTCGTGGTGAATTTGCCCCCGAAAAACGTCTAAATACGAAAGGTCATTTATTGAAGGTTTCTTGTACAACAAGATCGATACACTCGCTTTGTCATAGTTTCTCGTGAAGACGTCGAATAAAGATCCCTTTTTAATCGAGAAGAAACCACAATGGCATTGTGACGTTCATTAATATCTTGGTATCGAGATCGCCAATGGTGGTGAATATTCTCCTAAATTCCAAGGCTATCAGGAGAAGGTATTTAGATATCGATGGGTAGAAATCTACTAGATCGAACTGGAGGAATCTTAAGAATGGCTTGTTATCTATACTTCCAAATCACTGAATTACAGCGGCTTTGCAATTCCATTATGAAAAGTTCGTGGAGTTTCTAAAGTTAAGTTGATCCTGTTGATAATATATTTGTTAAATAATATATTTGTTAAATAAACGAAATTCATTCTCAATGGGAGTTATGAACTGTAGCTAGGGTTCGAGGATAGGTGACCGTAAGGGACATTTCGAGTAGGTGCATGCCCTTCTGCATGACTTCACAAAAAATAAGAACGTACATTTATCTACATATATAAGCATATATGTAATTAATTCAATAATTGATAGCTTATACACATACATCAAAACATATACATAAATAAAAAAATATATATGAGTGTATATATATATATATATATATATATATATATATAGTGTGTGTGTGTGTTACGAAAAACAGACAAGGTGTGATTAAAAACACTTATTTAATTATACATTCTAACACGTGTTTCATCATCAAGTAACGTCACAGGGACAATGAGAGCTGTTTAGTGACACTAACTGTTCTAATCACTCCCTTGCAATACTCAACGCATCCTCGGAGAACAAATACAATATTCAGAATTTCAAGTGATACTAGTATCGAAGAAAATAAGAGGAAGAATTAATAAGTTGACCTATGGACTTCCAGCAATTTTTGGTACTACATAAATGAGATATTTCATTGGCTGAGAATATCAAAGCGGATCCAAATTTTATTAGTCTCTCTCTCTTTCTCTCTCTCCCTGTATATATATATGGAGGAGGTTATAGTTCACTTGAAGCATTGTGTAATGAGGTATAAACGTTTGAATATGTATAATAAAGCCAAAACAATGCAGGTATGGACATAGAATAAAGAATGCAAATGCAAAAGATATTGTTGACAATTAGTCCTTTACCTTAGATTTATTTAAATGTCCTTAATTTTCGAGATAATATCTCTTCTTCAGAGGGAAATAAAGGTCTCAAACCAGCGTTCTAAATAGCTTGCCAAATCATGCTGAAGAAGAGATATTATCTCGAAAATTAAGGACATTTAAATAAATCTAAGGTAAAAGACTAATTGTCAACAATATCTTTTGCATTTGCATTCTTTATTCTATGTCATTACCTGCATTGTTTTGGCTTTATTATATATATATATATATATATATATATATATATATATAGAGAGAGAGAGAGAGAGAGAGAGAGAGAGAGAGAGATACGAGATGTGTTCAAAGAGTAACCGACTTTATTTTTTCACGCCAAAACTAATGCAACGTGGGGAAAATATTTTAGGTAGAAGGTGACTCCACCATTCCTACAGAAATTTTCGCGCCGGTTGGTTACATCAGCTTCCGGCTGTTACGCCTAGAGTTCAGACGTGTAGTGCGCGCTCAGCTGATTTTCTTTTCACGCAAGGTGACTGAACGCATCGAGATTTTGCATCAAAACATTTTTCCAAACGCTTGGTGACACTCAAGCTCAATCCAAAGATTCAGCAGGTCTTTGGTAATGATGCCATGGGCAAAACTCAGCTCAAAAAGTGGTACAGCAAC
This sequence comes from Eledone cirrhosa, assembly GCA_964016885.1. NCBI lineage: Eukaryota > Metazoa > Mollusca > Cephalopoda > Octopoda > Eledonidae > Eledone > Eledone cirrhosa. Next base: position 182,349,992 of record OZ024741.1, read on the forward strand.
TTTAAACATTGCCCCCACTCCAGTGGAGAGCGAGGTACACTCAGGCAGGCCATCCACAAGCCGAAATGAGGAGCCAATTGAGAAGGTTCAGCAAATAGTCATGGAAGACCGACGTGTAATAATCCAGAAAATTACACACGAAGTGAGAATAAGCACAGGATCAATGCATTCCATTTTAACGGAGTATTTGTGCATTCAGAGAGTGTCGGCGAAATTCGTCCCCAAGTTGCTGGTGGAGCAGCATAAGTAACTCCGCATGGAAATCGTCCAGGACATGCTGGACTGTGCAAACCACAACCAAAACTTCATGAAGCTTTTGGCAAAACTTGATGCAAAGAATTTGCTTGATGCGTTCGGTCATTTTGCATGATAACAAAAATCTGACGAGCGCGCATTACCCGACTGTACACTAGGTATAACAGCCGAGAACTGGCGCAGCCTACCGGCGCGAAAATTTAGAAAGAATTTAGTTTATGTGGCATTAGTTTTGGCGGGAAAAAATAAAGTCGGATACTTTTTTAACGCAACTTGTATACATAACCTGTTTGTGTTTGTTTTGCAAAATAACTGATGTAAAGTTTGGTGTTGAGGCAAATATTCTCCACAGAGAGGAAAGGGATTCATTCAATAAAAACAACGCAGTGATTGTATTTCACTTCAGTTTTATTATCAATTCACTAATTAGTTTTATTGGCAGAATGACATTCTGCCTAACGTGCAACAATGTCTGCTTCAACACAAGAGTTTACACGAAGAATCTTTCACACACACACACACACACACATGATGGCTGCCCCCTCGTTATCGAGTATGGCCATTACACGATATACCATTACTAATAATTATTAATTAATTCCATCGTGCAATGCCTGTGCGTGAAGATATTATTTAAAGTGAGGAAAGACAGTGCACTGAGCCAATCCCACTCTCTCAGCGACAGTAGCTATAACCCGAAAAGAAGAAAAGATCAACATCATCGGTAACTACTGAGCCGCAGGTTTTATATCGGAGTTATCCCAGTTTCCTGAGTTGCCTTCTCCTAAAAGAATGCCCTGACAAAGGCTAGGGGTCCTTCACTCCCAGCGGTTTAACCGCGCGGTACATGTGTATATACACATTTACACACTTTCGGATGGCCGTTGACTCTTATGAGTTCTTCCGCCCTTTGTCAGATTTTGATTTTTGTCCTGCAGGGTGTCCAAAATCACCCCCTCACCACGTAAACTTGGTGGGGGTTGCCGGTTTAGTCGCCGACGACCCGACCATGCGACAGGTTGTACTGGGTTACATGACATAACATACATACATACAAACATATATACATACATACTTACACACACAGACATATGAATACATATATGAGTGCGTTTAATTGTATGTGTGTGTGCATGTGTGTTTGCGTGTGTACGTTTGTGTATGTATGTGTATGTGTGTGAGTAACTATTTTAATCTATACCAGGCATGGGCAACCTTTTTCGAGAAGCGGGCCGCATGAGATTTGGCTCATCATCAGGCGGGCCGCAAGCGCTAATTTACATTCGTGCTCACATTTTTAAAAAAGGGTGGTAACTCAGGATGTGTTCTTTTTGTTTCTTTAGAATTCGTACATGTTGTTTTCCTCTATCGTAAAAATGATAGAAAGATAAATTACGACTGAAAAGTTGGGGTAAAAAAATCAGAAGGATTTCACTTAGGTGACTTAGGCGAGCCATTCAAAAAGCTTCGCTTTTAAGGAGAAATATGGTGATAAGAAGAAATTTTTACATCTTAAGATACGTTTTTGTTGTTGCTCTTGCTGTTGTTGTTTGGGTTTAAGTCACACATGATTGAGCAAAAACTGCGAAAGAAGGACTACGGAATACATCTTATTTTGTATGAAGGTAGAGCGTGATTGTAGGGATATTGTACCGCTATTTCTAGCTTATTAATCCTAGCACATCTCAGAAGAGGATGTTACTAATTCTAGCGTTTTTTTGTGGCAATTGTTCAATGGTACTGAATGTGGAATTTATCTGCGAGACAGAAGGGATATTTTCCCGCTCCGAAACGTCTTCTAAGATTTACACATACCAGACATTCACGATACACACACACACACACACACACACACACACACACACACATATATATATATATATATATATATATATATATATATATATATATATATATATAACAAAGCAGGTGTGGTAAGATACCAGGTGGACCATAACGCACCAGAGTACGTAGTAGAGTGGGTAATAGGAAAAGAGTCAACTCACCGACAATTGAGCTCCAGCCGTTTCTACAGCTAGATCGAAACGGCTGGAGCTCAGTCCTGACTCTTTTCCTATATATATATATATATATATATATATATATATATATGTTAAGTATTTCCGTGAGAAAGGTAAAAGAAAGAAGAGTGCTCTATGTATAGAACAGAGCTATTTAATGATGTAATAAACAATACAATATGATTATTCCATTACTCAAGGTTTCACGTAGTCAGACGCCTCTGTTAGAATCGTCTGAATCCGTTCATCAGATAGAAATCTTTAGTATCAGTAGAAGGTCGGACGCCATGCTTTCCAGCATAGTTACGTCCCTTTACCGTCTGAGTTCAAATCCCGCCAAATCCTGCCTTTCATCCTTACGGGGAAGATAAAATAAAGTACCAGTAATGCACTGGGTAATTGGTGGCCTTGTGCCAAAAGTAGAAACAATTATTAAAGATTTCTATCTGATGAACGGATTCAGACGCCTTTGTTAGAATCGTCTGATTTCGTGAAACCTTGGGTAATGGAATAATTATATTGTTTTTTTTAATACATAATTAAATACATATATATATATGTTTTTAATTATATATATATATATACATATATATATATATATATATATAAACACATACACATACGTCATTATACTCACAGATCACACACGACGATGTCAAAGGGAGCTAAAGTAAAATTTTAGGTTAATGGAAATAGGTGAACTATAAAGAATATAAAGGGTACATATAAAAATACAAAATCGAAAAACGAAATATAAAACTGTTAGTATATTTTAGTTAGAGGTTTGATTGCGTTTCTCTCTTATTTTCTGTTTCTTTTCCAAAATAACGAACGACTTCCATGAAACACGTTACAGAATTTTGTTATGGTGTTCTTAGCTTTTCATTTTGTATTGCATTTGTTGCTTCTATTTTTGCTAATCTTTCTCTCTCTCTGACTCTCTCTCTCTCTTACTCTCTTACTCTCTCTCTCTCTCTATATATATATATATATAAATATATATATATATAAGCAGACACACACACACATATATTCATATATAATATATACTGTACACACACATATATATATATATATATATATATATATATATATATATATATATATATATATATATATATATATATATATATATATAAGCATATGCATATGTGTGCTATTATACATATATACGGACACACACATACACATATACACACATAAGTATATATAAAAATGTCTGTTTGTGATGAGTTTCCGGGAGTGTGTGTGGAGTCATTTAAATTTAAATATAAAAGCAACATTATTTTAAGGTTGTATTTACCTTCATTATAGATATTTTCCTGAGTGTATGTATGTATGTAAGTATGTATATGTATGAGTAGATATGCATATACATATGTGTGTCACACACATATATATATACATATATGTATATATATATATATATATATATATATATATATATATATATATATATGTATATATATATATATATATATATATATATATGTATATATATATATATATATATATATATATATATATATATATATGTATATATATATGTATATATATATATATATATATATATATATATATATATGTATGTATATATATATATATATATATATATATATATATATATATATATATATATATATATATATATATATATATATATATATTTCGCTGTTTTGTTACTGTTTCTCTTTTCTTCCCCTTTGCTTTCCTCCCTTCCTTCCTTCGTTTTCTCAATAATCTACCCAGTTATTGACGCCCTGGGGTGAAGTGGTATCTTGTCTTTAAAGCGTAGAAATATCCTAGACCCCCCAGTAGACAACTGCTGAGGACCCCCCCCCCTCCCCTGTTCTTGCTATCTTCGTATTCCCACTGCATTTTAAGTTACCTTAAATAGCAACTACACAGTCATTTCTATTCTACATATATATATATTTTCGGGCCACATATGGGACCTCAAGGATAACAATATTACCTATGATCTCACTTGGAGCTTACTGTCCAGAGCCAACTCTTACACGGGAGGACGCCGTCCGTGCAATTTATGCTCGGAGGAAACTTTACAAATGCTGTTTTCGACGGACCAACTCCTAGACAAGAAAGATGAACTGGTAACTATATATATATATATATATATATATACATATATATATTAAAGTCAATTAGAATGAAATTAAACTACACACTAACACACACAATATGTATATATATATTATATATATATATATATATAATATATATATATATATAAATATAATATATATATATATATATATATATATATATATATATATACATATATATATATATAATATATATATATATATATATATATATATATATATATATATACATATATATATAAATATATATATATACACACACACACGAGCTGCTAATATGGCTGAAATTTGTTTGTAAATATACACACACAATACACACACACACATATATATATATATATATATATATATATATATATATATATATGGGTGTGTGTGTGTGTGTGTGTGTGTGTGTGTGTGTGTGTGTGTATGTGTGTGTGTGTGTGTGTGTGTGTGTGTGTGTGTGTGTGTGTGTGTGTGTGTGTGCGTGTGTGCGTGTTTGTAAGTGTCTGTGTATGAGCATGTATGTGTGGTGTGTGCGAATTCAAAGATGAACGTGTGTAAATCATTACTCGAAGCTTCTCATTTTCGTTATTCGGTCATGAGGCAAATCATACCAGAATAAACAGACACACATAGACACACATATATACATATATATATATATACATACATACATATACATACATATATATATATATATACTTGGGGAGGGTCATATTTGTGTAATATTGCCAGAATTAATAACAGAACACATTAATTCTGGCAATATTACACAAATATGACCCTCCCCAAGTATAACAATATTTGTTTCGACACACGATTTTATATAAAAAAGTCACAAAAAAAAAAATATATATATATATATATATATATATATATATATATATATATACATATACATGGACGTGGACTCCTTTAATACCTATTAATAGACTCCACTCTAGCTTGGAGATGTGATACATAATTGATTTATATTCGAGACGAGGGTTGTCTATTGCTTGATGGCCAGACTGGTGCATTTATATGAGAGACTGGATCTCCGGACCATACCGAAGATTTACTGGAGATACAGGCAAGCAATGACCCGGAACCTACCGGGTGGCATATATAATAGTGGGACCATACCAGGTCCTACTGTTATATTACATTTGCATGGAGCAGTGACTTGAGAGTCTGACTCCTCTTATAGAACGTTCAGATATGACACCCCTTAATTAATGGATGGTAATCATCCTAATATATACACCCTTGTACTTCTTAATGGACAACTCTCTAACCTATAAATGGGTAACATACTCTAGATATTAGTTATAACTTCACATGATAGGCACGTATTTGAATCACCATTAATGTAGTTTAGCATAGTAATGTAACTAAGATAACTAGCTAGTTACCTCTCCTTACGCATTAATTCCCCTTAGTCATTCAGGCACTTCCGGAATCTGGACAGCATGATATATTAATTAAGAACCGACTGGATACGGTTTATAGCTTGAATATATGCTGAACCACTGCGAATTATACGATAGACGCGTGTTCTCTATATATATATTGCGTCTCATGGATTATGTGAGTGGTGGTGTGAGCAAGGACAGTGGTACGACCTTGCCTACGATACAATAAGGTTTATAGTATGTTGAAGGTTTTTGATATTTTAGAGTTTCCCCGCATCCGAGACTGTATATCATACAGATGTATGAGAATAAATGACTTAATAATTCAGCCTATATAATAAGATCGATTGCCTGCTTCAACTGCCTGACCCTGCAAATATCATTCTGACGCACTCTAATCATGTATAGATAAGACACGCGTGCATGCTACACGGGAGATTGTTTCATACACTGACTACTCTAAGCTTTCCTCTTGCTTTATCTTCATAGACTGCCAACGCTTCATGTTTATCTTTATTTTCACTCTTATTTTCACTCTTGTTTTTATTTTATTTTATTTTTATCCTGTAACCTTTATATGTAAATTGCCATGCTATATCATTTGATGAATGTCACCCCACTGTTGATCAATATGCGCATATGTTTTATGTGTCTCTTGGGTTGAAAAGGAGGTCAAGTATGTTATAAATAGTTGCTCCGAAGAATCCAAACCTCGGTTTGGAGGAAACAATTGTAAGCAAATAAATGACTTAAACTGAACTTTGATTACTGTAATCTCTATATACATATACATATACAGATATATATATATACATACATACATACATATACATATATATATATATTAATATATATATATATATATATATATATATATATATATATATATATATATATATATATATATATATATATATATATATATAGGAACGAGTAGGACCCCGACGGCTGAGCTCAAGCCGTTTCGACGGCTAATTCTGGTCCAGAATTAGCCGTCGAAACGGCTTGAGCTCAGTCGTCGGGGTCCTACTCGTTCCTATTACCCACTCTACTACCCTAAGTATTGAGTACTTTGGTGCGTTATGGTCCACCTGGTTCCTTACCACATTTCCTTCGTTATATATATATATATATATATATATATATTACAAAACTGGAAACAGATAGAGAAACATGAATCGACGAATACGGTCCAAGATTGTTGTGTAAACTACAAAACCGCTAACTTCATTAGGACAAACAACTTCGTGGTCATCAGCTGTCGAATGGACGTACACAGTTTCAACACCATATATATATATATGTGTGTTTCTACTTTTGGCACAAGGCTAGTAATTACCCCATTGCATTACTGGTGCTTTATTTTATCAACCCCGTAAGGATAAAAGGCAAAGTTAACCTCGGCAGGTTTTCAACTCAGAACGTAAAAGCTATAACTCTATGCTACAAAGCATGGTGTTTGATGCTATAGCAATACT
>OZ024741.1:182359747-182377247 GCA_964016885.1 Eledone cirrhosa
TCATTAACCTCTTTAATCTATGTCTAATTTCTACGTCTCCAACAGTATATTAGACATAGTCTTTGATCGTTTCTAACCCTGGAATTAGTCTCATGTCATCAACTGATCATGCGATCAGATAATTGGTTACTCCCCCCTCCTCTCTCTCTCTCTCCCTGACACACACACATACCTGCGCGCACACTGACATACGTACATGCATACATGTAGACATACATACACGCATGCACACATAGATACAAGCATACATATCCTGTTACTTATAGCTTATCGTTATCGGATTTTACATGTATGTATAGTTTCCTGTGTATGTATGTTTGCATGCATCTCTGTACACACACACACATATATATATATACGCACACATACACACACACACACATATATATATATATTTATGTACGAATATACATATATATTCTATACGTATATACACATATATAATATATATATATTTATGCATACATACACAGATATATATATATGTGTGTGTGTGTGTGTGTGTGTGTGTGTGTGTGTGTGTGTGTGTGTGTGTGTGTGTGTGAAAGCTTAGTGACTAGTGTAAGTCTAATACTTATTCTATCTACGTTTTTTTTAAACTTAATTAGATTGTTCTCTGCAAAATATTAGTTTTATGGTTTCCTATGATATTGGCAGTGTGAAAAGCTCTAAGATCTTGGATTTTTAGCCCTAATTCTCTCACAGTGCTATCATAGATCCACACGATCGTTATATATTTGTGTCTTATTGTATGTTTGGAAATTTTCCCTTTATCTCATATTTAAACTTACGTTCACTTACAAATAAAATTTGCTACAAACTAATGTGCTGCAACTGGGAAGACGAGATAGAAACAAAACCCAACATCTTAGGCAAGGAGAGAAACTAAGCAGAGATGGCACAGTGAGAGAAAAAGTTTTTCGTATGGACATAAGTCCTATATAGACAGACACAACACGGAAAGAGCAGAGACAGAGATAAGAAGAGAGAGAGAGGGTGGTGAGAAAAAGAGAAAGGGAAATAAAGGAGAGAACAGAGGACACAGGTGGAAGGTGAAGTGTTTGAACGTAAGCCTTATATAGACAGACGCAATGATCAGAGAATGTAAATGATAAAAAGAAAGGGAAAAGAGAAAAGAAACCGCAGGCGGTGTAAATATTAAATATGTATCATTTTGAAGAAGTGTCTTGCATGGCTACGAATATACAAAATTAGTACAAAACGGTGGGCGAAGACAACGGAAAAACGGACGAAACACAGGACAGTCCCTTCTCATCAGTCAACCGCTGGAAGTAATCATGGTTTCGGATCTTTAATTCGATATCTTTGGCTCCAGGACATGTGGGACAGTAATAAATTGACACAAGATAGGACGGTTGGTTTTCTTTCATATACACACACACATATATATATATGTATGTATATATATATGGAGAAGCCTCCATCGACTCCGACGACGAGTGTTTGAATACGGAACTGCCTGCTCATGGAATTAACGTGCAAGGAACAGACCATTCTGTGAACACGTGCATCATTAAAGTGTTTTTCTCAAGGATACAATGAATCGGGAATCGAACACGACCTTATTGATCATGAGCCAATTTCCCTAACCACGAAACCCAAAGCTTCACATACATACACTCATATGTATTCGTATTTATCTATCTATCTATCTATCTATCTCTCTCTATATATATATACTTAAGGTAAATATTGATGCAATTCAATTCAAGCATTCAACGTACTTTTTCCACATAGGAGTCACGGAGTATATATCGAATAAGAAAAAGAGAAGTACTTTCAGATGTTAAAGTCCTTTAATGATAATGCTGTGATACATATTTCAATGACGACAGTGGCCACACGGTTCGGTGCGCCCAGTGCCGTGACATCATCAGGCTGCTCCTTACATAATAAGGTTATATTTCCGAGGCAATCCAAATTGAATCGACATGGGAACGGACAAAGCGTGCGCTCTTGAATTCTTCGCCCGTTCCCTTTGGGACTCACAAGGGAACGGGAGAAAAATTCAAGAGCACACGCCTTGTCCGTTCCCATGTCGAGGGTCATACCTTTTCCTATTACCCACTCTACTACCCTAAGTATTGAGTACTCTGGTGCGTTATGGTCCATCTGGTTCCTTACCACAATTCCTTCGTTATATATATATATATATATATATATATATATATATATATATATATATATATATATATATATATATGTAAAAGGTAAACAGAAATAACAACACAATCGGTACAGTATATGGAAGGGATATATTAGGTTAGCGCTTTATATAGCAGGAAGAGGGTCTTAACATTTCGGACGCTAGTCCTTCATCAGAAAAAAGAATGAGAAATAAGATAGATTGAGGGGACGTGCGGGGTGGAATTGGAAAAAATGTCTTTAGATAAAAATAATAGGTCCATTCATGTTGACATCTTTTGAAAACTGGTGGTGTTGGCGTTTTGTGTATGATTTATTTTTTAGAAAAGTGGATGATGGAGCGCGTCTACCTGAAATGGAAAAAACCGTTCTGTAAAAAGAGCTATACTTGTGCATGTGCGTAAGCATGTGTTAGTGTGTGTGTTATTATATGTCCGTATGAAGCTAAGAAGAAAAGTGTGTGTATATGTGAGTAAAAGAGTGTGTGTGCATGTTAGTACGAAGCTATGAGCAAAGTATGTTAATATAAGGGTGTGTATGTGTGTATACATAGAGCAGTGAAGGGAAAAGTGGAGTGAACATATATAGTCGGCATGTATTAGTTGTAAGAGAAGCTGCTAATAATCAATAGAAAATGATAGGAATCTAGGGGTGTGATAATAGACGGGGTATTAGAGAAATTTGGGAGGTGAGTTAAGTCCAAGAAGGGAATAGGACTCAATGCGGTGAATCAGACTTTGTTCAGTCCTGGTGCGCGAGGCCAGAACTGAAACATGTAGGGAAGAATGACCAGGAGAACAGAAATGACGGGCGACAGGAGTATACAAACCGAGTCGTATGTCCCTCAAATGTTAGGCAAAACGGTCCGCCATACGGCGTCCCGTTTGTCCGATATATAAAGACCCGCAAAGGGAACACCGGAGGGCATAGACAACGTGAGTGGATTTGCAGGTGAGGGAATGGCAGATACGGAAAGACCCGTTAAGGCCTGTAAGAGTAGTGAGGGTGGAAATAAAGGGACAAGTGTTGCAGTGGGAACGGGAACAAGGATGAGAGCCGGGTGGAGTCGTGGGAGAGGACAAAAAGGAACTGCGAACCAGGAGGTCACGGAGGTTGCGGGCAGTAATGGGTGGGTTTGGAAAAAAGCGAGAAATGACGGGGTCAGAAGAGAGGATATGGAAGGAACGGAGGATATGTCGCCGGAGCGGTAGGGTGATGGGGTGGTAGGTGAGGGAAAGGAACACGGGTGTTGGGAGGGCGGGGGTGAGGTGAGAGGGCTGTGGTGCGGTCTGTTTCATGGGCGCGGGTGAGAGCAGCTTGGATCAGGGAGAGGGGATATCCACGCTGGATGAAGCAGGAAGCCATGCAAAGGCAATGGGTTTCGAAGTCGTCGTCCTGGCTACAGAGTCGACGAAGACGGAGGAATTGGGAATAGGAAATGGAGTGTTTGGTGTGGGTTGGATGTGAGGAGGTGAAGTCGAGGTAAGACTGGGAGTCTGTTGGTTTAATGAAGATGGAAGTAGAGAGGGTGTGGTGAGAGTGATTAATAGATAGAGAGATATCTAGTAAAGCGACAGAAGAATCGGAGACGGATGCGGTGAAATTGAGAGCAGGATGGAAAGATTGGACAAAAGAATGAAAACAGTTGAGCTGTTCTCGCGATAGAGAGGTGGCGCTGATACAGTCGTCGATATAACGACCGTATAGCTCAGGAGTCAGTCCAGCGTACTGGGAGAAGACCTGGGCTTCGACGTAGCCAACAAACAAGTTGGCATAGTTTGGATCCACTCTGGTTCCCATCGCTACCCCAGAGACCTGTTGATAAAATCCACCCAGTTGCACGCAGAAACGATAGGACGGCCAAGATTATTTTGTTTGTGTATTTTGGGGAGGAAGTAGATGGTGGGTGTGCGAAGGGTACGTACAATAAGGTTGGTGGCTGTAGGGGTAGGAGAGAGGAGGAGATGAGCTCGTGGATGGTGGAGGACACGAGTTGTTAGTAGCCAGCAGTGGGGTCAGAGGATAAAGGGCGGTAAAAAGGGTATTGCGGAGAGCCTCAGCCCTATAGAAATCAGCGCTCAAAACCACCACAGCGCCACCTTTGTCAGCGGGTTTGATGACAATGTCATCGCGATGCCGAAGGTTGCGAAGAGCTCAGTCCGCGTGATGTTAGAGCGACGAGAATGCTGGTGGAATCGAGGGTGCTGAACTGGCCAGAGTTCGGTGTCCAATGTGATTGCCGGCGACTGAGACGAGTGAAGTCATCCGTCTATGTCAATGATGGCGTGTCGTGAAAAAAGGCTTTCAGCTTTAATCGACGGAAGAACCCTTCAATCTCGGTGTGCGGAACTCGTCGCAGGTAGATGTGGTTGGTATAAAACGCAAACCACGAGTGAGGAGGGAGCGTTCAGCTTCGGAGAGTGGTAGCTCCTTGGGTATGGTGACTACAGTGTAAGGACGTGAGGGAGTGAAAGAAGCGGAGGCGGAGGGGTCAAGGTGGTTGGGCAAAGCGTGTGCAGATTCAGTGGTGTGCAGATTCAGTGGAGAGGAAAGGGGGTGGTAGGTGACGGGATAGAGGGGTTAGAGTTGGAGGTGATATGAGTATGGGTGGTGATGGCAGGCGGGGAGCGGAGAGAGTCGAGTTTGTGGTTTTTTACGGAAGTGAGGAAATTGAAAGGGAGGCGATTGAGGTAAAGGATGAATTGGATAAGGGATTGGGCGAGGAAAGGGTGGCAAGTGGAGGAGAGATGGAGGTAGGCCTTGGGGAGATTTCGGTTGAGAGAACGGATTTGGGCGAGAGTTGATCGAATGGTCGCCCGCATGAGTTGGCGAGAGGAGCGGGTCAGGATGGGCTCAGTGGGGGGAGCAGAGTAAGAGGTGGGGTGAAACTTGAAGCGGAACCGCGGGGAATGAGGTGGTGGTGGAGACAGCAACTTAAAAATGTGATGTGACTGTTGTATCGTGTTTTGGTGAAGATGAGGTTGGAGAGATGCAGGGAGGATTGGATGCATATAGGAGGAGGGGGGAGGTTGGAGAAGCGCTTGAGAGTAGAATGGAGCTGGCGGAGAAAAGATTTGAGATTGGGCATATTGAAGGTACTAGGGTGGGAGTGAAAAATAGATGGGTGAGAAGAAGAAGGTGGCGTAAGAAGATTGTAGTAGAGGAAAAGTGGTAGAGAGTCGTGGAATATATAAATGCAAGAAGCAAAGAAAATTTCAAAGATACGAAAGATTTCCTGGTAGAAGTTCAGGCGTACTCCGGGTTGGTATCCAGTTTCGAGGTGAAAATCCAATCAGAAAATCCAGATCCGAATAAGGCGAAACAATTGTTCTCGGTAATGATGAACTAACTGTTGTGGAACTACTTCTATATATATATATATATATATATATATATATATATATATATATATATATATATATATATGCAAATAACTTTCACAAAACCATTATCGGTTTATTAGTGTTATCGAATTATTTATTAGCATTGTCACGTGGCACACAGTGTGTGTGAAAAAATACTTGAATAGTTATAGAATGGACGTTTTTCCTGAAAAATGACTAAATCTAAGCAACATAAAGATTTCTATGTGTTTAACGGATCGGAAAATATATACACATGATTGACAGCTATTGCAGTTTTCAGCTCAGGCGCAGTAGGATATAATCTTTAGAACATCCTAGCATCCAGGGGTAAAGAAAAGAAAAAAGGAAAGAAAAAGAGAAAAAGAAAACGAACGAATAAACGAGATTGTTTTAAATATTTCTACTGTGTATGTTTTAAGATATATTAATATATTACATAACATAAGCTGTCTGATTCACTCATATAACGGCAGAGACATACATACATACATACATACACACATACATACATAGATATATACATGTTGTATTTTCGTCGGTTCTGTTGATGAGTGTCCTAGTTGTTCGATCAACGGAACAGCCTGCTCGTGAAATGAGCGTGCAAGTGGCTGAGCATACCTTGCGTATCCTTAACGTATTCCCCAGTGACACGACTGCCTCTTTGAATTACAAGCATAGTTTGAGTAGGCTAGAGCAACGTGAAATAAAGTGCCTTGCCCAAGGACACAACATACCACCAGGAATCGAACTCACTAACCACTAAGCCACGTGCACTTTCAATCCAAACCAACAACGTAATATAGATCATCGCTAAAGAAAGACTAATAACTTAAGTGCCTAACTGAAATAAGTTACTTGGGTGTATGTGATCAGTGAAAGGGGAAACCACTTGAAGGTAGTGTTCCATCATGAACACAGTCCTACCACGACTGAAGTTTTTAAAATGAAATAATAGAAATAATATATGTAAATACCACATGTCCGAGAAGTGTGCATTGCGACGAAACCTGTGGATTTGTGTCGAATAGCTGCTGTCACGTGCAAAACGGCTATCAATTGAATCTATTGTGATGATTGCCCCGCCGCCTTCCTTTAACCGAGAAAGGTCAAGCATGTCTTCCAAGTAACAATTCAACCAATCTTGCTATATGGAAGTGAAACATGGACGCTTTCATCCAAACAACAAAACCACCTTGATGGCACTTGCACTCGCCTACTGCGACGCATTCAGAACATAAGCTGGCGACATCTGACTTTGAAAGAAATATATGCCGGCCTCCTACGCATATCTGTCGTTGTACGTAAAAGGAGAGAAAGATTTGCTGACCACTGCCATCGTGCCACCTACGAGGCTGTGTCCCCATTAGTGCTTTGGAAACCACAAGCAATCATTAATAACAGGGGTCACAAGCTCTCCTACCTCGATGTCATCTCCAGAGATTCTAGTATTGAAATCCAGGACTTGGCAACGGCAATGAACGACAGACCCACGTGGAGATCAATTGTTGAGTCCATTTCGGCTGAGGCCACCGGATGATGATGATGATATGTTTGGTGGCCATGGCAAAAGAGGTTGAATAGTGGACACGATTGAAAGAGCTAAAGACAAACACTTTCCTCCGTGGCGAATCTCTCATTAACTTCTTTCCCTTGAACAATAGATTTCAAATAAATTTCCCTTGAACAATAAAATCAAGGAGAGGGCAGTATTGCCTTCCAGTCATTGTCACGAGAGTAGCGAGCGTGGTTCGAGTGGACGGGCCAGCCTTGAATATACGCTTGCAAATCGGGGCTGAAGAACTGAAAGAGGTCATTTGCCCTAGTAGTGAGAGCAACAGAGGTTTTATGGGGGTTTTCCACGAGTAGCCCTCAGATGTCTCCTTTTTATTGAGGAATACTTATTGTTTAAAATGTTATTCTTACTTCCCCTCGGACATCTCCTCCCCATTGAGGAACACCCGTTGTTAATATTTTATTGTTAGGTCCCTTTATTGAGAGATTCTAGGTGTCGACGAGAACGAACTAGCCAGTCTCTTTCGGAGGACTTTCGAGCCGGGGCCTATGGACAATTTGCAGAAATCTTTAGCTTGGCCGGTTCGAGACAAACTATCAAGACAGGGAAGTACCGCCAGACGGAGCTGTCCGACGAAACCGTTCTGTCTGCACAAACTCGTCCAGTGTCCGTGAATTACTGACTTGTGGTATTTTGTCGAACAGCTATTATCGCGTGTATGACGGAACCGGCTATCTGTCGTCTCAATCATGAAGATCGCCTCACCACCTTCTTTTGACCGGGAATGGCAGGCATTTTTCCTCCGTCTGGTGGCTGTGATAAACGAGATTGTGTGGTGGACACGACAGAAAGGCCTGAAGACAGACACTTTCTTCTTCGACTAAACCCTCATCGACTGTTTCAAGTCCCACATGGAAAGGAATGTGAGTGTGAAGAGTAATGTGTTTCCCATTACATTTGTTAAAAGGTGGGTGAATGTAGCGAGGATGGCCCGAGTGAATGGGCCTACTCTCAGTATGCACCTATAGGCTTGAGAGTTCAGAGGGGAGAGGAGCACCTCCCTATCTTGCACTTGGTGATTAGGGTAGTTTCAGGTCTGTGGGGTTCCTAAAATACATTTGGGTGCTGCTTTTCACTATTGAGGAGATTGTGTTGTTATTAATTTATTGTTAGTCGTTGCCTGTTTTCCTTTTTTTATACTTTCTATGTAAACCCATACTGTCCTTGTTCAATTGTATTATCCTTTATATTTCGGCCCTACTGACCACAACCCAAAGAATTATTTGGGTCTTGGATTAATAGAATCTTTAGCGCGCCTGGGTGGCTGTTACAGCGGGTGTCATTGGCCATCTTCCGAGGGAATGCTTTTGCCGTCTTGTCCGCGAGGCACAGCACTCCTGCCCACTTGCCTTGGGCCCAGGGCCCAATCATCCTCCCCCTCACTCCCCTCTCTTCTGCGACGCCGGAGCTCTAGCCGTCCCCTCCCTTTCCCGTTCTTTTTTCTTTCTTTTCCTCTTTTTTTCTGCGTTTCCCTGTTCTCTCTTTCCCTTTGCTTCCCCTTTTCTTATTTTTTCTTACTAAATAAGGTTTGTTTTTTTCACGAGATGTTAATAAGAATCTGATAATTTCAATTGTTGCTTCTCTGCAAGACGGTGATGCTTGGCTTGGTAGGAAGAACTGTTGGTACCATCCCGTATTCCTAGTTTGCCAACAATAAATTTTCAATAATTGTGAGAAAAAAAAGAAGCCTATTAGTATTTGGTTACAGTTCATTATATACTGAGTTTAAGGGCGGTGGATTGGCAGTATAGAGTTACGGCCCTTTATGATCTGAGTTCAAATCCCGCCGAGGTTAGCTTTGCCTTTCATCCTCATGGGGTTGATAAAATAAAGTACCAGTCAGGCACTGGGTTTGATTTAATCGACTTTTCCCTCCGCTAAGATTGCTGGCCTTGTGCCTATATAAGAAACCATTATATATTAAGGGCGGTGGATTGGCAGTATCGGTAGAAGGTCGGACGCCATGCTTCGACGCATAGAGTTACGGCCCTTGCCATTCTGAGTTCAAATCCCGCTGAGGTTAACTTTGCCTTTCATCCTTACGGGGTCGATAAAATAAAGTACCAGTAATGTACTGGGTAATTGCTGGCCTTGTGCCAAAAGTAGAAACCATTATATACTAAGTTTGAAACCTGCTGAGGTCAACTTTGCCTTTCATTCTTCCAGTGTTGATAAAACCAAGTCACGGTCAAGTACAGCAGTGATGTAATCGAGTTACCCTTAAACCCAAATTACTAGCCTATTATTATTGCTATTTTTTTTTTTTTATATTTTTGCTCGTAACAGTTCTGGCAATCAAACGTGCGGGATAATAAGGAATTTAGTGGAAATAATTATAATGTAAATAAACAAGGAATCAGGTTATGTGCGAAACGTAACTAATACTTATGTAGAAATGATGTTGTTGTTGTTGTTGTTGTTGTTGTTCTTGGAGCAGTTGCTGTTGTTGTTATAGTTGTTGTTACACTCATACTCACACATACATACGTACATACATACATACGTACATACATACGTACGTACGTACATACATACATACATACATACATACATACATACATACATACATACATACATACATACATACATACATACATACATACGTACGTACATACATACGTACATATATACATACATACAAATGAATGTACATATATACATGTTAAAGTAGCATTTGAAAGTCTGTTATAACTTAACTAACTACTGGGACATCTGCCAGAATGTTGGTGATATAAACAAGGAAGCTATCTTTCTCGTATCGTTTGGTAAACATTTGTAGAAAGAACAGAAATTCATGAATAAGTTCGGGGCTTTAAAAAACACAGCCCTCACCCACCCCAACAAAAGAAAGGAAAAAAGAGCTGTATCCTATCTCTTCGAGGAAGTAACAACGATAATGGTTTCTGATTTAGGCACAAGGCCAACATTTTAAGGGGTAAGTTGATTATATCGACTCCAGTGCGTTACTGGTACTTAATTTTTATCGACCTCGTAAGGAGGAAATGCAAAACTAATCTCAGCAGGATTTGAACTTAGAACGTAGCGAGCCAGAAAAAATACAACAATTCTACTAACCTACAGCCTTCGAAATAATTGTTTCTACTTTAGGCACAAGGCCAGCAATTACCTAGTGCATTACAGGTACTTTATTTTATCGACCCCCGTGAGGATGAAAGGCAAAATCAACCTCGGCGGGATTTGAACTCAGATCGTAAAGGGACGTAACTCTATGCTGGAAAGCATGGCGTCCGACCCCCTACCGATACTGCCAATCCTACAGCCTTCGAAATAATGATAATAATAATGATTTCTACTTTTGGCACAAGGCCAGCAATTTAAAGGGAGGGGAAAGTCGATTAAATCGACATCAGTGAATTACTGGTACTTAATTTTATTGACCTCGTAAGGCAAAGCTAGCCTCATAAGGCAAAGCTAACCTCGGCGGGATTTGAACTCAGAATATAAAGGGGCGTAACTCTATGTCGCTAATCATGTTATCCGACGCTATACCGATACTGCTAATCTACCTTACTAGTGATAATTGTTTCTACTTTGGGCACAAGGCCAGCAATTTAAAGGTAAGGGGGAAAGTCGATTAAATCGACCCCAGTGCGTTACTTGTACTTTATTTTATCGACCACGTAAAGATGAAAGGCTAAGCTAACCTCGGCGGGATTTGAAACCAGAACATAATGGGCCGTAACTCTATGCCACGAAGCATAGTGTCCGACGTTTTACCAATACTGGCAATGATAATAATAATTTCTTTATTAGCCATACAGGGCTCACATTAAAAAAAAAAACATTAAAGGACGATACAGGACGATACAATGTGTGACTTAGTGTGTTAATATATTAACAAAAACAATGAAAACTGTAAAATTTAAACAAAAACAAAATCTCCCATATGGGGAAACTACCGGGTCACTCGTGGGGAAAGCCCACTAAAAACCACAATCATCTTGATTTCCCAGTTTTCCTTCTCCAATTTACAAGTGTATACTCGCTTGATCTAGTATTGCAGCTCCGTCAATGATACGAGCTGAGGGAAACGTGTGTAGCAAACGGTGACTACATATGTTCACTGTCAAGGAAATGTTGGATATGTAGCCTCAGTGCATGTTTGCGTATAAGCAGCCACGGCATGACCAGTCTTCCACGCAAATAGACCACGCGTGCCTTCCTCAAAAAAGCGAGAGAGAAAACGCTCCTGTGCAGTCAGTCGTAGACCAGGACAAGATATGACGGTTATGCGATAGTAGATGACGGACGCGAAGTACACGTTCGCCGTCTCTGCCAGACCTTTCTGAGTGAAAGTGGCAACCCTGTTCGTTACCTCGTCCCAGCTTTTGTCTATTTGGAGGTCTGGACTAAACCAGACACCGATAAATTTAACCTGTCCGTCCATCCAGCGCCAGACGCCACTATTGAATGGTATGGCCCTGTCTCTCCTGGTGCCGAGCTGCTGGGCCACCATCTTTTCTTGAATAATTGTCGCTGCTATAATCACTTTGTACTCCACGAAAGCGGTGCCGATCATCTCAATGTGTTTGATGTTCGACACTACTACTGTTATGTCGTCGGCATATGCTTACAGGAATTTTCTACATCCTAGTTCGAGCGGGTCGCCTCTCAGCTTCTCCAATTGACTCGAGAGTCAATACATAAGACGAAAAGGGACAACCTTGGCAGACCGAGCACATGATGTTGAACGGTTTAGAGAGGTGACCGCTCACTCTGACTACAAAGCAGATATCGCTGTGTATTGCAATGGCCCAGTCTCTGAAAACGCGTCCGAAGCTGGCTGCTTTGAGGACTATCACCTGGTACCGATACTACACCATCTCGAAAGCTTTCGATTGGTCTAAATTGATTAGGACCCGACCCGTGTCGGGTTCCTTAAGCACCCTCTCAATCATGTATCACATAAGCTGGAGGTTGTCGGGATCTCTTCGGGATAGTGCATGTTTGCACCTCCCTTACCAGACACTCGACAAGCACCAACCTCGTCGATAACACCTTGGCCAAAAGTTTGAACCTTTAGCAGAGTTATGGGCCTAAAATTATCAATATAGTTCCCCCTGTTCGGGCCTTTCTCAGAGCGCCACCGCTCCTCGGCTCACAGAACTGGGAGTAATACTTTAATAAATAATGATTTTCATATCACGAAGGCAATACAATTGTTGGGGAAGCAATCGACTTAATCGACCTTACTAGTTGACGCATTTATTTTATCGGTCTGGAAAGGATGAAAGATAAAGTAGGCCTTGGCGACATTTAAAAGGCGAACGTTAAAAGACAAACAAATATCACCACCACCATTACCATCATCATCATCGTCATCATCAGCAGCAGCAGCACCAGGTATCGTCTGCTTTCAGCAGATTGAATAATATGGATTGCTGTAAAGCTATATATCATTTACTGCCGTTGTGGAAATGATGTGACTCCAATCCCTTTCATAATGTCTGGTAAGCCACCGCAGGAGTTGAAATAACAATATGAAGAGCAGGAGCAAATGTTCTAATGATTTTACCAATCTACCACCCTTTGACTTGTACTTTGTTTATCGACCCAGAAATGATGAAAAGCAAAGTTAACATCAGAATGATTTGAACTCAGAAAGTAAAGAAACGTAACTAAATTCCAGAAGACATTTAATCCGGCGCTCTACCGATTCTGCCAATCCACCACATATTTGATTTCCAACATAGTATCAATGCCTCCAATTTAGTGGGGAGCGTGAGGTTAAGATAATCGGCTTCAGTACTTGTCTAGTAGTTTATTTTAATGCCTTTAGAAGGAGGAAAATCAAAGTTGATCATGTCGGTATTTCAACTATATTGTGAAAGTCATTTTCTACAAACTACGCAGATAGAAGCGGTATATTTCTTTTTGCTGATAACCTTTCATGTGTATTTCTTTATATTTATAAGGGGGTATTTTTCGATCCTTAGTAGTTTAAACGAGGATCCTTGTGTAGATAGAACCGGTATATTTCCTCCTGCTGATAACCGTTCACGTGTATTTTTTTATATTTGTACGGGGATATTTTTCGCCCCTTAATAGTAGTTTGTAAGAGAGTTAACCAGAATAAACAAAAATACGTGTACAGTTATTGCCAGGAAGGAATCTACAGGTTGATTTGATGTTCCTTATAGTAGATGATTTTCACAACTAAGTGATCTTGGTAATGGATTTTGTTGATAGGTTGGACCATCCCGCACCCGCCATCAACATATCCCCAGAAACACAGGATACCTGATTATTAGACAAATGTCATTCCACTGACAATGTCTCAGGTTATGATGTTCTCCAATAGAATTGCTGAAGTAAAACCAGCAAACAGAACTTTAACCTGGGAACTTCTACTCTGCAAACTCTGAA
Source organism: Eledone cirrhosa (assembly GCA_964016885.1). Classification (NCBI taxonomy): domain Eukaryota; kingdom Metazoa; phylum Mollusca; class Cephalopoda; order Octopoda; family Eledonidae; genus Eledone; species Eledone cirrhosa. The sequence goes on from OZ024741.1 coordinate 182,373,239, forward strand.
TATACACCTCAGGTCCCTTTGTTCTGAATTCTACACCAAACTCCTCCTCACCTCTGTTTCCTTTATTAAGATTATCCATAATTTTTTTTTTTTACTTCTCCCTACTTTTTCACCCCACATTTCTCACCACACCATTTCCCTCTCGTCTCTCTCGCCCACTTCATCCACCCTACATCACTTTTTTACTTTATTCCGTTCTTTGTGTTTTTTTTTATTTTGCAGCCAACACAGAGACACTATTTGTCTTCTTCACTCTCAGTCTAAAAATTAGTGTCCAAGACGTTAGACTCTTCAACACTCACGATAATTAAACCCTTCTATGGACTAATTGTTGTCAATGTAGATCATCACCAGTTTCCTATGATTCCGGATTTTACTCTGCATCTTGGATAGTTTCATATTCCATCTTTTATCTCGTGCGTACCAGATTTGTTGCATTGCTTTTCCTGTAGAGTATATCTAGAACAAGTATCCACCTTCGATTTTTTTACCAAGCCAAAAACTTCTGAACGAATTTGTAAAAACCTTTCTGGTTTAGTCAGAGGAAAAATGACTGCCCAATATCTTTCTCACTGGTGATGGAAAACGAAGGAAGAAACCAAAGTACCGGATATCGAAGCATCCCCAGAACGGAGAACTGTGCGCAAATACTTGTAACAGAGTCACTCCTCCTAATGTTCCCAAGTGCCGGAGAGGGCGGGGGGGGGGGGGGGGGGGGTTAAACCAGGTGACCGATTGTCTATTAGCTAAATTCTGAATTATTACAGAAAAGACCAGACATAGATCCTCTCTTAACATCCAGAACTTTGTAAAGTATCATAGTTCTTATGTTTATTACAAATACTCTATAGCGTTCGAGGGTTAACAAACGTCAAATAGATGTTTGAAAGGCAACTTACATTGTTGTAAATGCTGTATACGAAATATATATACTGTTTGGGAATCTCTCAAGTGATGTATAATGAACACAGAGCTGTGATTTATGATAATTAAAAATAATATAATCGTGTGCAATAACAATGCACCAATGTTATGCAACAAAAACAAAATTAAGTCTGTATTCGTAGAATAATGGGAAGAACTCAACGCAAGGAAGCTGTTAAAAGAGAAAAATGGCGTCAATGACAGTGTTGAGTAAAATTTACCTCAAAGGATAGAAATCAGCGGCTAGAAGTGTGTTGACCCACAGAATTGATAGAAAGAGAGGAGAAAAGGAAGAAAATGAATGAGAGAAGAGCACACAAACATTTAAGTACACTCATCAGTTTTTATACACATTAATACATCTGTATTTATGTGTATATGTTGTGTGTGTATGCGTCCATGCGTGTTCACGTGCGCGTGTGTGCTCCTACATAACTGTAAGTTTTATAAAAGTAAGTAATTTTAAAGTGATTCATATAGCATATAAAAACAACGTCTATTTGCAAGGGCGAATTGGGACTTAAAATCGGCCCTATAAACAAAATTAAATAAATGTTTTTTTGAAAAAGAATGTTTTTTAAAAGAAAACAATTTACACAAAGCAGTTAAAAGGTCAAATTTTTCTTAAGGAGGTCACTGTTTTCAGCGACTTTGTCAATAACATCCTGGCAGTCCACCTGACTAAGCACATCTTTTTCTACACACATGAGCATGAGAGCATCCAAATGCTTTTCAGTTAGTGTACTTCTTAGACGGTTCTTCACAAACTTCAAAGTTGAGAAGGAACATTCACAGGCAACTTGCGTCATTGATAGAGTCAGCATCAATTTATAAGCTAATCCTATTAGTCCATACGCATCAGTCAAAAGGTTGTAAGCCTGCAGAGTCTGATAAACGCATACTGCATAAATTTTACAACGCTTACAAACCGTTGAAACCACTTGCTCACCTTCATCTTCATCATCATATTGTCTGGCAGTGACAGCAGCATTTTCTTCAGGAAGTCCTTTGCGAAGGCTGCTCCATTTTTTTTGCAAGATTAATCAGTTCAAGTTGTAAGTTCTCTTTCGTTCGTTGTACTCGGTTCAAAACGAAGAAGTAGGCTACTCAATGTTTCCAATGCATCCTGAGGCAGACAGGTGGCTATATCACTAAAATTCAGTGGCGATAAACATGCCATATCTCTGTAAATTGAACCATTCGATTCAAATCTCGATTTCAAGCTTTGGACTACTTGATCTGTGATCTTACTATGTAGAATCACAGTAAAATCACAGTATCATCAGCTAGTTCAGTTAGTGCATCATACACAGGGCCAAGCTGGTAACGCAGAGGCTTCAATGCGTCAATACGACTCTCCCATCGTGTATCACTCAAACGTTTTACTGTTAGAGTTGGCACGTTTCATCAAAACTTCCCAACGATAGGTTGCGCTTGAAAAAAACACATAAATATGTTGCAATATATCAAAGAAACGAGTGGCCTCTAGACAACATTTTGCTGCATCATTCACAACTAAATTTAGTGAATGGCTACTGCAAGGAACAAAGAAGGCACCAGGATTAAGGTCTAGAATTCTTATTTGAACTCCACTATGTTTGCCTTTCATGTTGCTCCCGTTATCATAGCCTCGTCCAAGTATATTTATCATAGGTAACCCGAGTTCTTCCAATTTTTGTAGAAGACATTCAGACATAAATGCACCAGTAGTTTCCTTCAGTTTAATAAATGTCAAAAAATGTTCACGAATCTTGACTTCATCCATTCGCATATCAATGAATCTTATTACCAATGTCATTTGTTCTGTGTGACTTACATCTAGTATAATTGAAAAATATTTAGCTGATTGACAGGACTATTTCATGTATAAAATAGCATTTGACAATAGCTGTATCAGTTCATTTTGCATTTATTTACCAAGGTAATGTATATGGGTTTCATTATCTCTAATTCTTCTCAAGTGTTCTTTCATTATTGGATCAAACAGAGCAAGATATTCTACAAACTTAAGAAGGTTTCCATTTCCAGCAGTAAACAGTTTATCAACAGATCCTCTGAAGGCTAAATTTTGTCCACCAAGTGTCCGAACTAAAGCTAATAAACGTTCTAAAATATGTCTCCAATATTGTTCTTCTTGTTTTATTAGACGAGCATTTTCCTCATCAATTGTTGCATTTCTGTTTAATCGCAAATCCAATTCTTTCCAGTTATTAAAGTTTTCAAAATGTTCAGTTGATTTTTCATGAGATGATAGTATAGCTGACATATTTTTCCAATCTGCAGATCCATGTACTGCAAGAGTTGATAGACTAGCTATTTTTTTACTAAACAATTTACAGCAAAAGCAGAACACACGGTCTTGTAATACTGAATATTGTAACCAATTACGATTAATTTCTTCACCATTAATTAACTTTCTAGTATAATGAATGTTTGAAAATTTTCTCAGATTCTTATCTTTAGGAAACTTTATATTTTTAACTTGTTCCGGTCCATGTTGAACTAGTAGCCTTCTAACATTATCATTACACTTTTTTTGCCAGGTGGCAGGATCACTGTAACTTAGAATTAAAACTTCATTTTCGATTGATCCATCATCCTTACACTCTGTTTCTGAATGTTCATGTCTTTCATCAAAGATATCTTCATTTCCTGGCTGTATGATACTTACATCATAGAATTCATCAATAGAAACAGAAATAGAGTTATTTTCATCATCATCATCACCTTCAGTCTCTCTCCCTTTGCAAAGGTATTTTAGAAATGATCCTTTTTGCTTTGCAAGTTCCCTTTCTTTTTCAAGTTTGCGTTTGCGATACTGAGCACCAGATGGTTGTTTACTGTCTGCCATGCTAAAAAAATAATAGTTTAGTGCAATATGATATACTAAAAAATAACTTGTCCTTATTCCTAACCTCATCCCTAAATGAATTATTTATATCATCTGAGAAAAAGAATTATTTTTTAACAAATTATTATTAAGCCATATTAATTTAAATTATATTATTTTATATATATTAAATAAAAATTTTAATATGGGAAATTATAATTAAAAAAATAAAGTACATGAACTTCAATACATTTA
>OZ024741.1:182382247-182394747 GCA_964016885.1 Eledone cirrhosa
CATGTTTGTGTCCATAATGGAAATCGTTGGTAATGTCTCTTCTATTCTGTAAAAACTATATTTGAAAGTCTGTGTGTGTGTGTGTGTGTGTGTGTGTGTGTGTGTGTGTGTGTGTGTGTGTGTGTGTGTGTGTGTGTGTGTGTGTGTGTGTGTGTGTGAAATAGAGACAGAGAGAGAGAGAGAGGAGGTGGTTGTAGTGAAAGGAAGTATAACAGAGCCAAAGAAAGATAGAAAGTGAGAAGAGGTAGTAAGAGTGAGAAAGAAGGTTGAGAAACAATGGCGACTAAGGAAGACGAGTATAAGTGTGTCTGTTAGAGAGGGAGAGAGTCTGTGAGAGAGAGAGTGTGTGAGAGAGGGAAAGAGAGAGAGAGTGAGAGAGAGAGAAAGGTGGGGAGGTGATATATGGAGAAAGACTGAGAAACAGTGGTAGAAGAAGAGATCTTTACAAGTAAGTAGCAGAGAGAGAGAGAGAGTGGGGGGGGGGAGAAAGAGAGAGTAAGAGACAAAGCGAGGGAGTTGTTAAGGACACTTGAAACGTTAATCATTAAATGTAAGGAGAGAAAGACAGATAGATAGAGAGAGAAGCCGTCACTACACACACACACACACACACTCCAGACACACCAACATGCATATATATATATATATATATATAAAGTATGTATGCACACGAATATACACACACATGTGCACACGCAAAGTGCACATACACACATTCGTCATCCTGTAGTCGTAGCAACAGACTGTTAGCAGATTGAACAGAAATAAAGACAATAACAACAACAACAGTAGCAGTAACAACAACAATAACAACACACTAAAAAGGCTCCAGTTAATACGACAGTTATAGCAGCAATAGTATAAGAAGTGACGACGCTATCATTATCACTACATCCTCATCTTCACCACCGCCACCACCACCATCATTATCATCATCATCCTCATTATTATCAACATGAATGCTTTCATCAACATCATGATGATCGCTACTACTACGAAAACTTCCTCCAACACCATCATCTCCATCTCTCGAATAAATATATATTTTTCTTTTTATTGGTTTGGTGTGGAGGAATAGTCTTTGTTCTTGGTTTCAAAGACTGAAACACTGGTATGGTTGGTGTGGTTAACTTTCGTCTTGAATAGTTACAAGTCAATGGGTACAGGAAAACCATGTCCAGGGAGGTAATTCCAAACAATCGATGTTCTGAGGAATAAAGACTGAGGGAAGCTACAGACGTAATGTCTCATAATGAGTTAAAACTAAGAAATGAGTGCGAGTGGCTGTTACTTATAAATAGGGTAGCAATGATCTGTTCAAAAGGTTGGTGCTATAATCTTCCAGGAGTTCGGAAGTTATTTATCGAAATGATTACATTTGGTGCATATTTTCGATGTACCATTTAGATAATTTGCGGGTTTATTAAGGCTCTTGAAAGTGGATGATCTTGAAAATGAGGATTTTTTCAACTATGCATAATCCGCAACGTTTTGTACCGTACCATCATTTTGTGTGCATCTTTCAAAATATGTTCACGTGGTATTGAATACAGGAACATGTACTTTTATATACCAAACGGAATTGGATAGTTTTGCTATATTCCTCTTTCTATATATTTTCAATACTTCTATATATGTCTTCATATTTTCCATAAAAAAGGAGTATCTTTGAAGTATCGCTGTTTGAATTGTATTTCCACCATACCTATATAGTATTTATGCACAATGTTTAGGGTTGTACTGGTTTATAATAATAGACGATTATTGTAAATAATAGTGGAAGCGTGCGGGCTGTTGTAAGCGTGTTCGACTTACCATCATAATATGGTGGGTTCGATTCCTGGACTGGGTTTGGGGTAGTGTGTTATGCTCACGTTGCTCCAGTATACTCAGCTGAAAATGAGTACCAGGGTTGTACCGTCTCTCCTTCCATTTGAAAGATGCCTTGAAGATAATCACTTCAGGACATGCACATGTGCAGTGAACCCCAGTTCATTGAGTTGGTTTAATTGTTATTACGTTTTCCATATTGTTGGTGAAATTATAACTTAGATTTAAATTGGTTTTAGTGAATAATCTTCTGTATTAGTGGTTAATGGAAACATATTTATTTATTAAGATAGGAAATTTTTTGGCAATATTAGACCCAACATTTAAGGAGCAGAAAGTGTGGAGCATATAATATTTTGACACCTTTTCTGGCTAATGGGATGTGAGGGAAGGTGATTCTGTCCTTCAATACGCTGGCTTTGTTGTAGTAGGAATTTTTAAACTGTCCTCGAATATAGAAATATTCAACAATGCAGTTCCCTACTACAATGGGTTTGGTTTGGTTTGGTTTGGTTTCGATCAGTTTGGTTTGGTGGATATGACCTCTGCTTTCTTGCGTGATAGAAAAGACTTGTGATCAAATCGTTCTTACTACTATCATGTCTCTCTCTCTCTCTATGTGTGTGTGTGTGTGTGTGTGTGTGTGTGTGTGTGTGTGTGTGTGTGTGTGTGTGTGTGTGTGTGCGTGTGCATGCGTGTGTGCGTGTGTGTGTGCGTGTGAGTGTGTGTTTGTATGTGCGTGTGTAAACATCCTGGTGACTTAAGAAGCATTATAAAAATAAAAAATTTTAATGTAGTTGTCCCGATGTAAATGATCATAATAATAGATGAGATGATCATTATAAAAGATAGTGGAGGCGCATGGCCGCGTGGTAAGGGTGTTTCGACTTACCATCATAATGTGATGGATTCGATTTGTGGACTGGGCTGTGGGTTGTGAGTTGTGCTCACGTTGCTCCAGTGTACTCAGCTAAAAATGAGTACCAGCAATAACTGGAAGTTTAACCCTGCGATGGACTGGCATCCTGGCCAAGGGAAAGTCTTGTACTCTCAGTCACTTCACGCTACGGAAGCTGGGACAGACACCGGCCTGATGAGTCTCCGGGCCGGGCTCGAGACAGACTTAGACTATAAATAATAGTTGAGAAAATCGGGTAACGTATCCCCCCCCCCCCACACACACACGGAAAAAAGTGGACAGAGTGGCCTGCAAGGAAACAAATCCTGAATCTCTTCGATGCCAGGCGAGTGCATTACCTAATAAGCTAAGGAGTTTCCGGTCACTGATTTCATGGTTGTAGCCAGAAGTGTAAACATCTGGTTGACTTTTGAAACATTGGAAAAATTTGAAATGTAGTCGTCTCAACGCAAATGACTATAATCATAGTCGATCGCAATAATGAATAGTTGAACATTTTTAAGCAATAATATTTGGACACCCTCACATCAGATCCAATAACGTGTTAGATTATTTTTGTACTGTGCACCCCAGTAACTAAGTGATTTTTCCTCAGACTTCTCATGCACAAAATGTATAGCCTAACATCATTCCAGGATCGCAAAAGAGTTAAAGGCTATGTCTGTTACTAAATGTATATTACGAAGTTTGCCAGAGATGAGGTCTCTTGGAAGAAGATTCAAACTGCAGCATCCCATCCAGTCAGGATAAAGAACCCCTTTGCTATCATAACATGTGCCTGCTCACCATTAAATCTTCAACAACCTTGGCATAATAACCAGGGAATCATTACAAAAGACACACTGCATTAACCACAACAAGAGTAAAAATATCCACACCTACTATCTACAACCAGCCACTGATTCTCATTAATAATACGGTACAATCCATGTATAGCTAGAATCTTAAACAACGTGGATTATCTGCTCCAATATGAACTGTTCCGGTTGCAACTCTCTGTCGAGAGATGCTTCAGTTAACTAGACGCGGCATTCAACAACTAGTATAGTATGTCAACAGATTGAACCACTCTTAGTCTAGAGCGAAAAACAATTTATCCTTGAACCAAACAACTGATATCTGACTTGGAAAGTATAGTTTTTATCTTAATGCTCTTAGTAGAACAGCAAGCTTTTTTATCACCCCAATTCTGGAAAACTTCTATTACACCCATTGCTATGTCAGTGAATTCATCTGAAATTGTCGCAATTTTACTCACTTGTAGCAAGACGGTATATTCTGCTTTTAAGCGACTAATTACACTTGTACACAATGAAAGTCGCGTGTGCAGTATTGACAAAAGATCTGAACAGGCAGGGATTCTGGAGCAGGTCAAATTGACGCTATGTCCTACAGCCTTGTATTTGAAAGCTCTTGGTGACACCTTGCAAGATCTTAAAGATAACACTAAAATGATGGGTGTCACAGACATAATCTCTTATTATTACAGGCAAATTCTGACAATCATTCCAAACGATATACCTGCTGATGACTTGCGAGCCTACCTCAAGGAATTATATGTTTTGAGATGTCTGGTAAACTTCATCTTTTTACTAACAGGAGAGTTACACAAGAGTTATCGCAGCTGTCCAGTTTTCAAAAGTTTTGTTTTCATTAAAAAATGGTAGGAGTTCTCCTACATGGATATAAAGTAGTGGCCGTACTCGAAAAGGAGTTGGCAGCCACCATGTATGTATGTATGTATGTATGTATGTATGTATGTATGTATGTATGTATGTATGTATGTATGTATGTATGTATGTATGTATGTGTATATATCGATCCATATAAACATACACTCACATACACACACACACACATCTCTCTCTATATAAAATTCCTTGTCTCTTCTCTCTCTCTCTCTCTCTCTCTCTCTCTCTCTCTCTCTCTCTCTCTCTCTCTCTCTCTCTCTCTCTCTCTCTCTCTCTCTCTCTTTCTCTCTCGGTTCCTATGCATTATCAAACGGCTGGACCAAATCAGATCAAATTTTACAAGGTATTAGACTCCAGGAGTGTTAACATGTAATTTTCATTTTCATTTGGATTAAAACAAAGGTTCTCAACGGGGGGCATATGCTAACACAGACAGACATATACTAACACAGACAGACATTCACGCACACCGGTCTGTCATCACATATGTATCTGTATGTGTAGATGTGTGTGTGTGTGTGTGTGTGTGTGTTTAATTGTCTATTTGTATATGTAGATGTGTGTATGTTTACTTCTCTGAGGCCTAACGTTTGTAACGAATTCGCAAACACACACACTCGCACAGACACATACACGCTCTTGTACAATGTAACGTCATCGGCGTCGTCGTCGTCGTCGTGGTTTACTATAGTTCACTATAGAAAGGTTATTTTAGATAAAATATTATATTGTTTTAATCCACAGGTTCTCAACCCATTTAGGCCAAACGCCCCTTTTTGTCCCTCGAAATCACGAAACGCCCTACCCTATTTTTCCATTTTTCAATATACTACTGATTTTGATATCAGTAGATTACTAAAAAATTGATTAACAATATTCCAAAGATACCATTGCAGGCAGCTGAGAGTATAAATACATTCCTTGAAAGGAAATATATAAATTTCAAAAAAAGGAACATAAATGTTCTTTTTTATGAATAAGGACCAGTTGAATTTGTTATATTCCCACCAGGCGATACCAGCTATTTTGAACATTTATACAAGAGCAACTCTGTCTATCCAAAGAGTGCTCTTATCTGGAAGAAAGTGGCAATTATATCATTTCAAAGCTTTCCAATGTTCGCTTTAATGAAATGGACAGAATAAATGTTGATATCTATCTTGATGTCTCCTCTGCTTTGTGAGCTTAGAGACCCCGGAAGAGGGTTTTCATGACCACGCTGGAGGATATATTTATTAATAAATGGTAAAATATATACAACAAATGAGTAAGTGAAGTGAATTGTAGTAGATGGTTTCCAGTCCAGTCAGACTGCAACTACAAATAAAAAAATTGTTAGTTTGCTTTGTAACAATAGCATATCCAAGTTTTCGGATAAATTAACTTACTTTAACTTTGAGCTCATTTCAATGGGACCCTTGAGCTTCATGGAGTCTAGCTAACTCTTTGACGTGAGGCTGAATTTTCCTAAGATGTAGCCAGAGATCTCCACGTGTAATTACATTGTAGCGGTTGCGAAACTTACTGTGCAGTCTGGAAACAGCACCAAACCTCCTCTCGACTAAATATGAGCTTGGAAAAGGCAAAGCAAATCTATTAGCCTCTGCATGTAGGTGTGGAAATTAACGCTGAATTTCCTCTTGCATCCCAAAAAGGGGTTCACCTATTTTGGGAAATCTAATTTTGATCATGTCATCTGCTTGAAGTTCAATGAATTCTTCTTGAAATTTAACGTCCAAATCGTCGACGTTAGCTATGAAGGGATCTGCTATCCACATTGGGATGTCCATCGGCAAAAGGTCGACAAACCGTTCTCTCGTGTTGTCTTGTAGTGCAGGGAGGTGAGTGGTATAAATTTGGAGTTGGTCATCGCTTACAATGTTTTGAACATTGGCGACACTAGGAAAATTATAGAATTCCCGTCAACAAAGATTCCTTTCGATGACATTCAATTTGGCCAGGAATGTTTTCATAGCATTCCTTGCTTTAACCAAGGTGAACTTATTCCCCTGCAAAGCCAAAATGACGCTATTGGATTTGTCGAAGATGTTGGTGAGGTAGGCGCAGTCTTGCCTCACATCGAAGGTTTTCTTGTACAGTTCTGTGTTGCGTCCTCGCAGAAACTCAATGATAGAGTCGAAGAGTTCAAAGAAGTGAGTAAAGCACTTGCCCTTTGAAAGCCACCTCACCTCAGTATGAAGGAGCAACTTGACGAATTCTTCGTCATTATCTTGGCACAGTTGCCGGAAAATTTGTTCATTGAAGGAATGCCGTTTGATAAAATTGATGCCATCAATGGCCACCTGCAAGGACTTGCTTAGCGGCTTCCTGAATTTCTTCGCAGCCAAGTGTTGTCGATGAATGACACAATGAACAGCAAATACTGATAGATGTTCTCTCTTCAGAAGAGTGACGAAGCCCTTGTGTTGGCTGACCATTGTTCTTGCGTCGTCCGTAGCACATAATACAATGTGTATTGTATGTGGTCCTAGATGTATGTATTACCTTCCTGTGTGTTGTATGTGGTCCTAGATGTGTGTATTACCTGCTTATGTGTTGTATGTGGTCCTAGATGTTTGTATTACCTGATTATGTGTTGTATGTGGTCCTAGATGTTTGTATTACCTGCTTATGTGTTGTATATGGTCCTAGATGTATGTATTACCTGCCTGTGTGTTGTATGTGGTCCTAGATGTGTGTGCTACCTCTTTATGTGTTGCATGTGGTCCTAGATGAGTGTATTACCTGCTTATGTGTTGTATGTGGTCCTAGACGTGTGTATTATCTGATTATGTGTTGTATGTAGTCCTAGATGTGTGTGCTACCCGCTTCTGTTTTTTCTTTTATTTTTTTATTTGTAATATTATTTATACAATAGGGAATAAAGTAGATCTACATAGTCTTAACTCGTTACGGTTGAGTCAATAATTTCAGACATAAAATACATTGTTATCGGTGAAGGAAAGATAAGATTCTAACTGGCTGCGCTCAAAGTATGCTTGACCCAGTTGACTGTGGGTTTTTCCATTTTTAGGATCTCAATTACTGGTTAATGTCTCAATTACCGGACACACCTGCACACCTGCTCACACACACACACACATCTATACATTCATATACGTATATAGCGACTGTCCAAAAAATGAGGTGAAAAGCTATGCGTGTGTCTGCATGAATGTATGTCTGTGTGTGTGTCTGTCTTAGTATATGTATGTGAGAGCATATGTGTGTGAGTGTGTAGCAACAATTTATTCATTTGGACACCGACAAAAAATGACACAATGAATATTGTTTACCCTAAGGTGCTTCAAGATTGACAGATTTTCATTTCTAAATTCTATTATCAATCCAATTTTGATATTTTTTAAAAATAAAATATAGATATTTTAAAATAATTATGAGAAAAAAAAAACATATCTTCATATTTATTTTTTACTACGCCGGGTAATTCAGCTAGTATATATATGTGTGTGTGCGTGTGTGTGTGAGTGTGTGTGTGTGTGTGTGTGAGTGTGTGTGTGTGTGAGTGAGTGAGTGTGTGTGTGTGTGAGTGAGTGAGTGTGTGTGTGTGTGTGTGTGTGTGTGTGAGTGCGTGTGTGTGTGTGAGTGTGTGTGTGCGTGTGTGAGTGTGTGTGTGTGTGTGAGTGTGAGTGAGTGTGTGTGTGTGTGTGTGTGTATGTGTGTGTGTGTGTGTGTGTGTGTGTGTATTAATATATACAATTATGTTTTGATATATTATGTCTTAATATATACAAATATATACAACTATGTCTTTAGTTTATTAAACGCGCTCGTAGACTCACGCGTCGCAATGCATACTCTGGCATATTTTGAAACGTGTATATTTGTGTATATATGTGTACCATTGTTTGTGTTTACCGGTATGAACCGGTATAGACCTGCCCCCTCGGTTGGATAAATGGGGGCCGAATATACACTATAAATCCCAAACTGAAATATATACAAGTATTGATACGATCTGCTAAAACCTTTTGCAAGCTGTGCATAGGCTCAACCACAGTCTATTGATTGAAACCAGTCAAAGTTTAATGTTATTATTACTACTACTATTGCCACTACGGTGGATTGGCAGTATCGATAGAGGGTCGGACGCCATGCTTTGAAGCATAGAGTTACCTCCCTTTATGATCTGAGTTCAAATGCCGCCGAGGTTAACTTTGCCTTTCATCCTTACAGGGTCGATAAAATAAAGTACCAGTAATACACTGGGATAATTGCTTGCCTTGTGCCTAAAGTAGAAACAATTATTACTACTACTATTACTATTATTACAATCGCTATTTTCTCGCCCTGCGATATCATGGTTTTTAATTTAGGCAGATTTTTTCTTCTTTTTTTTTGAGAGGGGGGGGGGGGGGGTAGAGGCAATAATATCGACCCAGTAATTGACTGGTACTTTATTTATCGACCCAGGAAGGGCGAAAGGCTGTTGACCATGTCGGAATTTGATCTCAGAACGTAAAAAGTCAAAATGAAGTATCACAAACCATTTTTCCGCCGCTCTACCGATATTACCAATCCATTACCCTACACTATGGTATAATAAAATCATTACAAACAAATAAAACGACAACAAATTCATATAACAATTTTACTAACATTCTCTAAATAGAGTAGTATTTTTTTTACATGAAACATAAATGAAAACCGAAAAAAAGAAGCAACTCCATGCTCTTAATTTAACCGCAATTCTCAGCTGTGTTGGTGTATGGCCTAGTGGTTAAGCAATTTGGCTCACCATCATAACGGCATCAGTTTGATTCCCGGCGGCGTAGTGTGTCCTTGATCAAACACTTTATTTCCTGTTGCTATAGTCAATTCAACTAAAAAATGAGTTGTACCTATACTTCAAAGTGTCGATTTTGTCACATACTGGGAAACGTTGAACCTCATTGAAAACCACGGTGAGGGTACACGTGTCTGTAGAATACACAGCCATTTGCACTTTCATTTTCATGAGTAGGCTGGTCCGTTATTCGTACAACTGGAACACCCGTCGTCAGAACCGACAGAGGTCTAACAACAGTAACAACAACGATATCTGAGCTATGTCCCTTAGAGAAGATGGTAAATGCGTTGGCACGTAGAGATAATAACTATATCAGCCATCCCCCTTTACAGGGCTCTTTCCACAGTTGCGATGCCCTTATACCTATTTGGTGATTGAGTAGTTAGTTTGTAAAACAGGGGTGGAATTTACAATGGACGGCGAAGTTGCTCTCCGACAGGATCTGAACTCGTAGCCAAAATTAAATATTCTCACATGGAGTGTTCCCAATCCAAACTTCTCTTCTTCTTCTTCTTTGCCCACTTATTCCTGAGAGGGTCGTGGGGGGCAGAGTCATCAAATACTCCTTCTAGCGGGTCGTGACAGAAGCAACCGTCTTCAACTGATACGGCTGGATCCCCAGGCGAGACCAGCCAAGCTCATGGATGTCATCCAACCACCTTGCTCGGGGGTCTACTCCTCAGTCTCCTACCTGTTGGTTTCACCTGTAAAATCTGTCCAACGATTCTAATCACACGCCCATAGTATCGGAGCTGTGACCTCTCAATTTGAATAAGTAGCGGCTCTACCTGGAGTGAATCTCTGATCTCCGAGTTAAGCGCTTTATCGAGTAACGTTACTAAAAGAGCCCCTCAGAGGAATCCCATTTCAGCCGCTTGTATTGGCGATCGCAACAAACAAACAGTGAAACCCTATGTAGTCAATTCCACCTGCTAGACATAGTAGCCAAATCTAACTTCAAACTATAACATATCTTAAAAAAAAAAAAAAAGGACGAACGGGTATAAATGTAGCCCTGGATATACTCTTTGGGAGAAAATAATAAATAACAGAGGATGGCCGTAGCTGGAATGGCTGTGATTATATGTCAGCTCGATAACAGTTGACATGAAGCTAAACAACAACAAACACAATACTACTACTACTACTACTACTACTACTACTACTACTACTATTGCTACTATTACTACCCTTCTCCTCAAGTTAGCTAGCCTATAGGCGCATGGTCAGAGTAGGCCCATTCACACGGGCCATTCTCGCCACATTCATCCACCTTTTAGCAAATGTACTGGGGGCAGCACTTCTCTCTCCACCCTCACCTTCCTTTCCAGGTGAAACTTGAAGAAGTTGATGAGGGATTGACCAAAGAAAAAAGTGTCTGTCTTCAGTCCTTTTAATCTGGTCCACCATATAACCTCTTTCGCAACTGCCACCAGACAGAGGAAAATTTCCTGCTCTTCCTGACCTAAGGAAGGCGGCGGATCGATCTTCACTATGGACTCGGCCGATAGCCGGATTCGTTGCATACGCGACAGTAGCTGTTCGACATAACTCCACAAGTCAGTAATGCACGAACATTGGACAAGTGCGTGCAGAGCGGTTTCGTCGTTCTGTGCGCATCTTCGGCAGGTCCGCCTGACAGCACTTCCGTGCCTGTAGAGTTTATCCCGAACCGGCAGTGACCCCCGGTAGCATTACCAAGCGAGGGATTTCTGGAAATTGTCGATCGTCCCCGACTCCAAAGTCCTCCGGTACAGACTGGTCAGTTCGACTTCGTCGAGGCCCAAAGCTTCTCCGAGTGCGTCATCGCACTTGCCCACCACTAATCCTCTATAGAACTCGAGAGTGGAAGTTCCACTGATCGCATTGCCCGCTTGGTAGAGGGCAGTGAGTGCCTGGCAACATTCCAGGTGCCAGTCACCCAGTCTCGGTCTCTTCTTGACCCAGGACTGCAGCTCAGTCAAAGAAATGAGCTGCGGAAAGGCCCGTCTGATATACGGCGACCACACCTGTTCACCGTTTAGGCGGAATATCTGGAGATGTCGCAGCCTCAACGCATGTCTGCGCATCATTAGCCACGGCATGCTCAGCCCTTCGCGTAGAGGGTGCTGGTAGCAGATGGACGGCCTCACCAACGGAACTTGTCCTCTCCACAAGAATTTGAAGAGGAGCCGTTCCAACTTAACGAGGCGCGGACGGAGGCAAGGCACGACGGTCAGGTGGTAGTAGATGTCGGACGCGATGTACGCATTTTCCACCTCCCCGCGACCTTTCAGTGATAGCTTCCTCCCAGCACAATTTTGGGTGATACTGGCTACTCTGCTCGTTACCTCATCCCAATTCTTTTCCACCTGGAGGTCTGGTCCGAACCAAACCCCGAACAACTTTACCGGTCCGTCCGTCCAACGCCCCACGACGCTGTTGGACGGTATAGGCTTGCCTCTCCAGGTTCCGAGCTGCAAGCCCACCGACTTTTCCGGGTTAAGTTTGGTTCCTGTCAACCTTTCATATTCCTTCAATAAGGTGCCGACCACCTCGATTTCTGAGTTGTCCGACACCATCACGGTGATGTCGTCCGCATAAGCCGACACCGCCTTTCCACGTCCCGGTTCGAGCGGGATGCCCTGCAGCAGTTCCAGCTTCCGCAGTAAAGGCTCCAGAGTCAATATGTACAGAAGGGAAGAGAGAGGGCACCCTTGACGGACCAATTGGGAGAGCCGAAATGGTTCCGAGATGTGGCCATTAACCTTGACCACCGAGAGTGTGCCGCTGTGCATTGCAGCGATCCAGCTTCTGAAGACAGGGCCGAAGCCAGCTGCTTTGAGGACAAACTCCAGATAGCGATGGTTGACTCTATCGAATGCTTTCGATTGATCTAAATTGATCAGTGCCCCACCTAAGCCAGGTTTACACCCTACCCTCTCTATGATGTATCGCATGCGGTGGAGATTGTCGTGTAAGGACATGGATGGGATTGCGCAAGTTTGCGCCTCCCCAACCATATCATTGATGACAAGCACCAATCTCTTTGCTAACACCTTGGCCAAAATCTTAAACTCTGTTTTGAGCAGAGTTATGGGCCTGAAGTTGTCTAATGTATCCCTCTTGTTCTCGTCTTTCCTTATCAGCGTCACCACTCCCCTGCTCACAGAACTGGGAATACTCCCATTCTGCTGCCAGTTGTAGTAGAGTGTTTCTAGGAGATCGGGGAACAAGTCTGGCATATTTACGTAAAGCTCGTAGGGCAGGG
>OZ024741.1:182404747-182407247 GCA_964016885.1 Eledone cirrhosa
GCTGAGGTGGGAAAATAGTGATCTATAGGCAGCAGCAATAGAGTTTGTAGAAGCTGCGATACTTTATAGGCAACTAACTATTAGTGGAGGGAAATAGTAATTCATAGGCAGCAGTGACACAGTTTGTAGAAACTACGATACTACTAACTATTAATGGAGGGAAATAGTGATTCATAGGCAGCAGTGACACAGTTTGTAGAAGCTAGAATACTTTATAGGTAACTAACAGTGGGAGAAATAGTGATCCATAGGCAGCAGTGACACAGTTTGTAGAAGCTAGAATACTTTATAGGCAACTAACAGTGGGAGAAATAGTGATCCATAGGCAGCAGTGACACAGTTTGTAGAAGCTAGAATACTTTATAGGCACCTAACAGTGGGAGAAATAGTGATCCATAGGCAGCAGTGACACAGTTTGTAGAAGCTAGAATACTTTATAGGCACCTAACAGTGGGAGAAATAGTGATCTATAGGGAGCAGTGACACAGTTTGTAGAAGCTACGATACTTCATACAAATTTCTAAAAGGAGATTATGGTGCTTCATAGAGAACAGTGGCAGAACTTATATATAAGCTACATTTCATGATAAAGCTGTTGTATTAAGACTGGATCTCTCCCATAATAATTGTTTCTACTTTAAGTACAAGGCCAACAATTTTGATGGAAAAAGGAAAGTCGATTAAATCGACCCCAGTGCTTTATTTTATCAACCTCGTAAGGATGAAAGGCAAAGCTTACCTCGGCGGAATTTGAATTCAGAACATAAAGGGCTGAAACTCTATGTCACAAAGCAGGGTGTCTGACGCTCTACCGATACTGCCAATCCACTTCCCATGATAATTGTTTCTACGTTAGGCACAAGGCCAGCAATTATCCAGTACATTACTGGTACTTTATTTTATCGACCCCGTAAGGATGAAAGGCAAAGTCAACCTCGGTGAGATTTGAACTCAGATCGTAAATTCCCATGATAATTGTTTCTACTATTGGCACAAGGCCAGCAATTACTCAGTACATTACTGGTACTTTATTTTATCGACATCGTAAGGATGAAAGGCAAAGTTAACCTCGGCGCGATTTGAACTCAGAATGGCAAGGGCCGTAACTCTATGCGTCAAAGCATGGCGTCCGACCCTCTACCAATTCTGCCAGTTCACCTCCCATGATAATGAGAGACAACCTTAAATAAGATACTTCCAGCATTGTTGTATAGAGACTGGACGATCTTAGACTAACCAAGACACCGTCGACAGAAACCAGAACACTTCATAGCAAAACTCTATAGAGAGTAGAGTTTTTGGTAGTAACAGTGCCACTACATACAGAAGCCACAACACATCATACATAGTACAACTCTGTAGAGACTGAGTCTTTTCATAGTATCGCACACAGCAGATAGAAGCCACAACAGTTCATAATAAATAAAACTCTATAGAGACTGTGTTTCAAATTTTCTGATACTTACAACAAGTAGTCAGAACATTTTATAGTACTACTAAGACTTCTCATAAGTATCCACGAGATTTTATAAAATTTCTAAGAATCACCTAGACGCGTTTATAATGTCTGTGCGACTGATAGCACGAAATTTTATATCACTAAGAATGACCATAAGAAGTCACGACACTTTATAGAATGTTCGTAACTAATCAGGAAGGTTTATAGTGTCCCTAAGACTAATCATAAAAATCAGGACACTTTACAACAGGCATGTCAAACTGAGGGTCCCTCGAGGGCCACATGGGTCACATATGTGTTGTCTGAGGGCCACACATGACAACTAATTGCGCAAATTACAACTAATTTTTTTGTATTTTAAATTACGAAGATAAAACATGCTCGCGCTGTAAAAACCTTTGTGCGGGCCGCAGGTTTGCTTGTAAAGGGCCACATTACTAAAACTATCCACGCAATAGTATCAAGAATTTTCCAGCATAGTTACGTCCCTTTACGATCTGAGTTCAAATCCCGCCGAGGTTGACTTTGCCTTTCATCCTTACAGGGTCGATAAAATAAAGTACCAGTAATACACTGGGTAATTGCTGGCCTTGTGCCTAAAGTAGAAACAATTATCAAGAATAAGATTGTTTATAAATAACCACAACATTTTATAGTATCACTAAGACTGCTAGTGTAGCAACAATTTATTCTATCATTAACACCGCTAGTAACAATAAAAAAACTTAACCAGCCCATATTAAGTCTATTCTAAGGTATTATTGCCCACCATAGTACTGTATATCTAATAGAAAAGTCGTTATAAAGTTATAAAAGTCATGTAGAACTGGTTATAGAGGTAGTTGCCATCGACAGTTAATAGCCAGATAAACATTCGATAGATGAAACTAAGTTTATAGTCAATGTTAACAGTATGTGTATATAGAAAACGATTAATAGGGTATATGTATGTATATGCATATATATATATATATATATATATATATATATATATATATATGTGTGTGTGTGTGTGTGTGTGTGTGTGTGTGTGTGTGTGTG
>OZ024741.1:182412247-182417247 GCA_964016885.1 Eledone cirrhosa
TATACATATATATATATATATATATATCAGAAAGGGTGTGGTAAAATACCAGGTTCACCATAACGCACCAGAGTACTCGATACTTGGTGTAGTAGAGTGGGTAATAGGAAGAGAGTCAGGACCCCGACGGCTGAGCTCCGGTCGTTTCGACAACTATATCCGAACTATCGAAACGGCCGGAGTTCAGCCACCGGGGTCCTGAATCTTTTCATATATATATATATATATATATATATAAAGAGAGAGAGAGGGGGGGGAGAAAGAGAGGGAGAGAGAGAGTGAGAGAAAGAGAGAGAGAGAGGGTGACTGAGAGAGAGAGAGAGAGAGAGAGAGAGAGAGAGAGAGAGAGAGAGAGAAAGAGAAAGATATAGATACACTTCAAAGAAAGTGTTAATGATCTGAAAAATGATATAATTTTTAAAAATTATTGTTATCCAAACTTTTATTTCCGTCGACTAAAGTGGGTGATAGCTCTCACATGCAATAGATGCAATATAAGTATTATTATTTTTATATTGGCAGTATTGGTAGAGTGTCGGATGCCATGCTTTGGCGCATAGAGTTACGGCCCTTGCCATTCTGAGTTCAAATCCCGCCGATGTTAACTTTGCCTTTCATCCTTACGGGGTCGATAAAATAAAGTACCAGTAATACACTGGAAATTGCTGGCCTTGTGCCTAACATAGAAACAATTATTTTTATCCCATCGGGGTTAGCTTTGCTTTTCATCCTTACGGTGTCGATAAAATAAAGTCCCAGTAATGCACTGATCGATTTAATCGACTTTCTCATCCCTCCAAATTATTGGCCTTGTACCTAAACCAGAATCCATTACTATTGAGAGTGGTAGATTGGCAGTATCGCTAGAATGTCAGAGAACATGCTCTGTGGCATAGAGTTACGCCCCTTTATGTTCAGAGTTCAAATCCCGCCAAGGTTAGCTGTGCCTTTCATCCTTACAGGGTCGATAAAGTAAAGCACCAGTAATGCACTGGTAATAATCAGGAACTGATTATACAGAGCGGTTGCCGGTCCAGCAAAAATTGAAAATTAGAATTGGTGCTCTGAAATAGCGATATATATATATATATGAATGTATAATCAGTTCCTGATTATTACTGGAATTCTATAAGAATCCAACATTCCTAATTTTCAACAAGCAAGGGGAGTGCTAAGCTCTGAGGAATACCAACAGTATGAAACAGAGATCTGTCAGCTTATCTCCCTTTGTTTGTTGAAAATAGAAGTAAGTGACATAGCCACTACTTTAAAACAATACCGTAAGGTCTTCAAATTGCTTTTAATTAAGCATACAGTGTATTGCAAATTACACTATATACACATTCATATATATATCGCTATTTCAGAGCACCAATTCTAATTTTCATATATATATATATGACTATCCAAGGAAAACTTGAACCGTTAAGGTATTTTTCTTGGTTATGTCAAAATTTATAATACACGGTCCGTATTTTATCTGATGAAAGCGTACCAAAGTTTTGGTACCCACCCTTGAAATATATATATAATAGAATAAATATGGTTTTATAAATATAGTTTCCATTTATTTAATATCATTGTATATATATATATATATATATATATATATATATATATTTTAATAAAAGGAATTCCAATTTTGTCTGATTTACTCGTTTTATTTACAATCCTTTAAAATTATAATGATATTATAATAAAATAGTATGCTAGAATATTAAGTGTTAAGTGTTAATTGAACTAGTACTTTCATGCTTTCAACTGTTGAAAATTGTAAACTTGACTGTCACCACTGAATAAGCAATTAACACTTAACATTTAATATTCTAGCATACTATTTCATTATAATATCATTATAATTTTAAAGGATTGTAAATAAAACGAGTAAATCAGACAAAGTTAGAATTCCTTTTATTAATATAATCTTCTATACACAATCATACACACCCGTCTATATATATATATATATATATATATATATATATATATATATATATATATATATATATATATATATATATATATATATATATATATATATATATATATATATATATATATATATATATATATATATATATATATATATATATATATAGGAACCAGTAAGACCCCGACGGCTAATTCTAGACAGAATTAGCCGTCGAAACGGCTTGAGCTCAGCCGTCGGGGTCTTACTGGTTCCTATTACCCACTCTACTACCCTAAGTATTGAGTACTTTGGTGCGTTATGGTCCACTTAGTTCCTTACCACATTTCCTTCGTTATTTATATATATATATATATATATATATATATATATATATATATATATATATATATGTGTGTGTGTGTGTATATATATATATATACATACATGCACACGTCGTGCGCGCACAGACATAGTATTTGAAAATAAATAAAGCCCTCCCTGCTTAAAGTCTTCTATCCTATTCGCTCCCAACACTAGTTGTCTGAGACAGTTAATACTTACAGTGTCTTTTATACTAGAATTTAAAAGCAACCTTCCGCTGAAGTTTCATCACCACTAGAAAAAAACACAACAATGGAACATTCTCTCCAGATTCGACTGTTTATGAGATTAACCATATTTATTTCAAGGCCAGTAAATTTGGGTGGTGGAATGGGGTCAATCAAATCGACCCTACTACTTAACTGGCACTATATTTTATCGACTCGGTTAGGATGAAAGACAAAGTACGGCTACTACCTGATTCTTCTAAAAACTTGCTGACTTTGTGCCCCACTTCCTTTCTTAAACTTATTCAATACACACGCACGCACCTTCTCATGCACACGCCCACTCTCTCACTCATATATATCTATAAATATATACCTTTAAAACACACACACGTTTAAACATACACATACACGCACACAGAATATCAACACTAATACACACACATTTCACATGCGTTCCTAAATAGTTACCAAGACTCGCTAACAGTTTGTCTTGTTTACTCTCATTATTTTCGTTTTTTATCGGCAGTATCTGTGGAGCGTCAGACATCATGCTTTGCGGCACAGAGTTATGGCCCTTTACGTTCTGAGTTTAAATTCCGCCGAGGTTAACTTTGTCTTTCGTCCTTACAGGGTCGATAAAATAAAGCACCAGTAATACATTGGGGTAATTGCTTGCCTTGTGCCAAAAGTAGAAACAATTATTTTCGTTTTTTTTTACTTAGACTATCTTTTATTTTCTGTATCTACCCTTTGTGATCCTGTCTCTATTTTTGTACTCCTGAAGAAGGGCTAAACCCCGACATGTCAAACTTTCTTTCTCCTTTTCCATATAAAGCGTGAAACTAAATAAGACTTTTTGTACCTGTTTTGTCGTTTCCTTGAACTATATATATATGTGTGTGTGTGTGTGTGTGTGTGTGTATGTATACACGCACATTAACGCATCCATCCACACACACACACACAACACACATTCTCACACACTAACAGAGCTGGACTTACCTGTAAGCTAAATTATGGCCTTTTACATTCTGAATTCAAATCCTGCCGAGGTTAACTTTGCCTTTCATCCTAACGAGTTCGATAAAATAAAATATCAGTAATGCACTGGGTAATTGCTGGCCTTGTGCCAAAAATAGAAATAATATTATAACAACATGACCCTCCCCAAATATAACAATATTTGTTTGAACACACGATTTCATATCAAAAACCTTGCACAACAAATTTATCGCCGTCATAATGTAATTATTGATTCCTTCCAATTGCTATTTCTCTGTCTAGAACTGCATTTAAAAAAGTCATGTCTCAATCCCGGAGTTTTATCAGGCTATAGTTAAACGCTGGTTTCATAGGCTTCACGCCTCCCTCGTGGAATGGACGTCAGTCCACCACAGAGTTAACCTCCAGCCGGTACACAATTTCTCATATATACATACAGGGTGGTCCGAAAGTCTTGTCACCCCCTACCAAAAAGTAATGAGAAACAGTTTATGTTCCCATCGCAGTATCGTCCTCTTCGGAGGAGCTGCTTCGCCGAATCTTGCAGTGAAGTCATGTCGCACATCCTCCATGCTCTTGCCCAGAATGCACACGATCATATGTCCGTACACTTCCAAACTATAGGAGCTCTGAAATAGAAAATTATATTATTAAAAGACCCCGTAAGGATGAAAGGCAAGGTTAATCCCGCCGAGTTTAACTTTGCCTTTCATCCTTACTGGGTCGATAAAATAAAGTACCAGTAATGCACTGAGTAATTGCTGGCCTTGTGCCAAAAGTAGAAACAATTATTATTAATGATATTATATATTATATTATTAAAACAAAAAACAATGAAAGTTAAAACAATATGTGACAAGGGGTGACAAGACTTTCGGACCACTCTATACATTCACAGAAGTGTGGATGGACATCCGGTTCACTTAAAAACATTGAGAAAATTCGAAATTCGAAATGCAGTCTTCCCAACAATAATAGTTGATCATTGTAAATAATGGATGAGTAAATCGGTTAATATAATAAAGTAGAAGTCTTAATTTAATCAAAATTAATCAATTTTGTATGTATGCATGATTGTATTATGTATGTATATATGTAGGCATGTATGTACGTACGTACGTATGTATGTATGTACGTACGTATGCATGTATGTATGTATGTATGTATCATGTATGTATCTATATACATACATGCCTACATGCATGCATGCATGCATGTAGGCATGCATCCATCCATCAATACATACATACATACGTAAGTACCTACCTACCTACATACATACATACGTAAGTACATACATACATAATACATGGTGGCTGCCAACTCGTTTTCGAGTACGGCCACTACTTTATATCCATGTAAGAGAACCCCTACCGATGCACTGAACGAGTGTGACTTTTTAGTCCAGCCAGTCACTTGAAAACTCTGGTACAAACACTACACTTGTGACAATTATTGACACATAGTGCTAGGCCCATGGTAGCATGTGACGACAAGTGCAGAGAGATCTCCAGATATAAAGCAATGCCTGTGCC
>OZ024741.1:182424747-182427247 GCA_964016885.1 Eledone cirrhosa
TGGGGGGAAATAAACAGAAAGAAAGAATGAATGAAGGATGCACTTGCACACAACAGTTAAATGTCGGATTGGGATTAGAAATGCAGAAAAGGTAATTGAAATAAAGGAAATTAAAGAACGAAACATTTATAACGGGAAATCAAGGAGCTTTCTCCGAGGACATTTTCATCTTTTGTGGGACACAATTTTCAAAGAACTCCCTACAATTTTGTAATAGTATTAAAGTATTGTCCTGAAAAATCTCCTCCTAAGAAAACTTGTATTCACAAAGCAAGAGAATAGAATAATTCTAACGAACACGATTGAATGCGTTCAATGAACAGACAATTTTCAAAGAGGTGATGTTGAATATTTGGTCATGTATTTTAAATTATATATATATATATATATATATATATATATATATATATATATATATATATATATATATATATATATATATATATATATAAAATAAAGTTAAATAAAAAGTCAAATGATTAAAATTTAGCTTCGTTTATTACTGCTATATATATTTCAGTGACAGCCATCTTTGGCTGTGACCTCTTCAGGCAGTTTGAATTAGTGTGGTATAGACAAGTACATATGTTGTTGAGGTGTATAATATTGTCAATACTCTGATATGCCCAGTTCCTGAGGTGTTGGTATACAACCAACATAAACTCAAAATCTCTCTCTCTCTCTCTCTATATATATATATATATATATATATATATATACGAGGTGTGTCAGAAAAGTTCCAGGACTGATGTCACAAAAGATTTATTTCAAACCCAAACTTCACACTAAGAGTTTTCTCCTTCAAAGTAATCCCCCTGGAGTCTAATGCACTTTTCCATCCTTTTCTGCCACGCTTGCATGCACTCCTGGAAGGATTCTTCCGGGATCCTCCGCAGTTCCGTCGTCACGGCCTTGTTGATGTCGTCCACGTCTTCAAAACGGATTCCCTTGATGACCCTCATGAGCTTGGGGAATAGGAAAAAATCACACGGAGCCAGATCGGGGGAGTAGGGAGGTTGCTCCAGCACGGCGATGTTCTTCTCGGCCAGGAACTGTCGGATGCTCAGGGCATTGTGAACAGGCGCGTTGTCATGGTGAAGCAGCCACGAGTTGTCCTGCCCCAAATCTCGCCTCTTCTCACGCACTGAACGAAGCAAACGCTGCAGTATCTCTTTGTAGACATGTTGGTTGATCGTCTGGCCCTGCGGCAAGAACTCGCAGTGGACGATCCCCCTCACATCGAAGAATGTGATCAAGATGACCTTGGCTTTGGACTTCGACTGTCGTGCTTTCTTCGAGAAGGTCACTCTGATGTAAAACATGCGACTTCAATGATGTAGACCAGTTCTACTTTTGGGGTAAATACATTGGATGTTTAGAGA
Organism: Eledone cirrhosa; assembly: GCA_964016885.1. Taxonomy (NCBI): domain Eukaryota; kingdom Metazoa; phylum Mollusca; class Cephalopoda; order Octopoda; family Eledonidae; genus Eledone; species Eledone cirrhosa. The sequence continues at coordinate 182,426,130 of OZ024741.1, forward strand.
ATAGGATTGGCTCCGTGGAAACCCTTTCCTCACTTGATATCTGGCATCTTCTTATGTATCAAGTGATAGCATACTCGAAATCGAGTTGCAGCCATCATATATATATTATTTATTTATGTTCATACACGAAACAAAAGCCGGTACCTAAGGTTTTAAGGTCCAGTTATGACTATCTCCCCAGATTGTGTACAATGGTGCAGCGAAAGACAGATCATATTTGCGACTTAGTCATCAGACGCTTGGACGAGTTTGAAGATATCGTTAAAAATATAGTTTGTTAAACACTCGCTTATGAAAAGAATATTTATATATTAATTGACGTAGTATAAGGAAGGGAAATAACTCAAGATGTAAAATTGAATGGCTATGTATGTAAACAATTGTATGGTATTATTATGTGGTGTGTAATATAGAAATGTTTATATTTATTTAAAATTTGGAGTTGTATAGGTGTGCCGTATTATGTAAGTACGTAAAAAGGTAAAGTTATTAAGAAAGTATATGAATCAATATCAATGTGGTTGAATATCAGGTGAATTCATTGAGTGTTTCCACTTAACAACAGTTGGCCATTGAGATGCAGTCATCCTCTAAACATTTTGTTCTTAGAGTTCAAACAATTATTATTTGCAGACAACAAACCTTGTAACATCCTAAATGTTTCGCTCTGGCAAAAACAACATCTCTTTGTACCGTTGCTATAAGGTCTGGACCATTTATAGTAATTTCCATCCAAACCTAGTCGTCTAAAAACTATATCTTTGGTTCCACGTACAGCTCACCTGGATGATGTGAAAACAACACTTTCATTTCTTCAGGCTTAATGTAAGTCCAAAAGCAGCACTGGTACTGGAGAAGAGATCCATTATTTCCTGAAACAACATAATAGATTTTGGGATGTCACAAAAGCTAACCATCAACCTTTGGACATTTATATTGTAAGCTGGGAATAGTTCACTGTTAATATAAGTGAAGGATTGTTTATAACTAAGGAGAGCTTCCTGTACCTTTAGAAAAATCGAATTGCTCACTAAATAATGAAACGCAATAGTCGAGAGCTACAAGTTATTGATCTTCCATGTAGGGGAGCAGAGGTGGCCCCACTTACATTATTTGTG
>OZ024741.1:182434747-182457247 GCA_964016885.1 Eledone cirrhosa
ATATATATATATATGAGAGCGGGAAAGAAAAAGAGTAGAAAAAAAAGAGGCTAAATTGAGAAAGATAGAAAGATATAGACTGTGATAAAGAGGGGGAGGAATGAGAAAGACAGAGTGTATGAAATATATTGAGGGAGGGAGGGGGGGGGGGGGCAAAGAAACAATATGTTTCTTTGTTTTATTTTTATATTTTTTTATAGGTTGTGATTTTTTTTTTGTTTAAATGTTTTCTTCAGACAATCTTGTGTTCCATACATTCCATTCTAAGCAGCAAGACGAACGAGGAACTTGAAATGGCGGTATTATTTGTAACGATTCTTAGGTGAGGGTGGTACATAGGTACTTGCTGATTATATGCTACTTTTGCTGCTGATGTTACTGCTGCTGATGTTACTGCTGCTGCTGCGGCTGCCGTGAGGCATGGTGCCACAATATTGCCGTGGGCGTACCCTCACCGGTGTGTACATATTTGTATATATATGTCTGACTTTATATATCACTTGTGTTAGGCTATGTGTATAAGTGGAATGGCAGCCGGGATGTCTTTGTATTTATTTATGCGGGCGTGTGTGTATACACATGTGGATTTGCGTAAGTGTGTATATGCATGCATGCATGTTTCTGTGTGTATGTAGTATGTAATGTAAGTAGGTAGGTAAATTTATATTTGTATTTTCATGCATCTATATGCATGAATATATACATATATGTGTGTGTGTGTGTGTGAGTGTGTGCTCAAAGCAGACCTGTTAACTCTCCAGGCTGGACGGGGAGATCTCCCACTCACTTTGGGTTGAGTGAGAGATGTCTTTTCTTGTGAAAATGGGTATAGCTTTCATTATGTAAAATGTCCCCGTTTTGCCTCGTTTTGGGGCACCTTTTTTCATGGTACTGCTCGTTTGGATTTTTAGACGTTGGCAGGTCTGACAAAATGTCCGATTAAATGCTTCACAGCATTTGTTCCAGCTCTGAGTTCAAATCGCGCTGAAGTCAACTTCTCCGTCCAGCCTTTCGGAATCGATTAATAAAGTATCAGCCCTAGAACGGAGAATTGACGGAATTGCTAGAGCACCGGACATAATGCTTTGTGATATCTCTTTCGGCTTTTTGTGTTCTGAGTCGTCTTTCAATTTGAATAAAATCTGTAGCATGGAGATAGATATATGGAGAAGTCTTCTATAAAAAAAAAAAAATAATGATTTCTACTATAGGCACAAGGCCAGCTATTTTTGGGGGGAGGGGATCGACCCTAGTGCATTATCGGTGCTTTATTTTATCGACCCCGTAAGAATGAAGGGCAAAGCTAACGTCGGCAGGATTTGAACTCAGATCGTAAAGGGGCGTAACTCTGTGCTGCAACGCATGGTGTCCGATGCTCTACCGATGCTGCCAATCCACCGCCCTAAAAAGCAAAGTTCACTTCAACGGGATTTGAACTCAGAATTCAGAGAGCCGGAACATATATCGAGACATTTTTAATCCGACGACCTACCGACTTTGCCACTTCATCTAAACTGTTTGTGATTGTGTACATTTTTGTAGATGTGTGTAAGTGAGTGAGTGTGGGGGGATGGGGCGTTAACCTATTACATGTGTCAATGTGACACGGCATATATATATATATATATATATATATATATATATACAGTATATATATATACAGTATATATATATATATATATATATATATATATATATACAGTATATATATATATATACAGTATATATATATATATATATATATATATATATATATATATATATATATATATATACAGTATATATATATATATATATATATATATATATATATATATATATATATATATATATATATATATATATATATACGCCGTGTCACATTGACTATTAAATCACTTCCAAGGTAACTCTATCTCGTGTTATTATTTTTTACACTTTTCCTACGTTCCTTTACGCTCTCTACGTCTCTTTCTACGCTTCGTCTTACGTCTCTCTCTTTCATTGCCACCTGATTCTGTTACCAGGAGATTTTCCCATGTGCATTGTTGAGGCTTCTAAAACGACCATATATATATATATATATATATATATATATATATATATATATATATATATATATATATATATATATTTAAAAGAATAGAGGTGTAACACACGAGTTGTGATATATTGGTAAAAGGAAAAGAAAATGCTGACAAATTGTTCCCAGAGAAAAATAGTTTAATTAGGAATAAGTATTGGTTAGTATTCAGTTTTAGTTTTAAGTTTTTACCGGTTGCGCATTTCTAATGCTTTTCAAAAATAATTTTGAGATAGAGCTCCCGTGATGTTTGCTCTAATCTGATTAGTTTTGGAAATTCTACCTGTTTTATGTGAAAAAAGTGGCTCCAGAGGTATTAAAATAAGTTTCGCGCTAATTCGTATTGCAAAAATTCTTGTGGTCAAAACAATTTTTATTGGTCGGTAGAGGTCACGTGAATGTTAAAAATTGATTTTGCGCCAAATGTAGGTTTGTCGAAGAGTGTCCTTTTTCGCCTGATTGAGAAATCACTGAAAAATAAGTCTTTTAAGACAAATATGTGTGTGTGTGTAGTAAAGAGGTTCATTGTTGTGATTATGGTCAGTGGGGATGTGTGTGTGAATTGCAGTCATGCTGAAAGGTCAACAGTTCAGGTGCCTATTATGACAAATATGTGTGTGTGTGTAGCAGAGTAATTCGTGGTAGAGGGATCGGTCAGTAGGAATGTGTCTGTACCTGTGTGGGGGAAAGAACTGGAAGCGATATCTTGATGACTGCTTCATTCTTTGGCACGAAAACATCGAGAAACTTAAAGAATTTTACACCCTTATAAATGGGCTCAACACGAATATTAACTTTACGATGGAATACAGCCATCAACAACTCCCCTTCCTCGACATCCTCATTAAGATTCATAACAAAAAAAATAGAAACAGACATATACTACAAGCCCACAAACTCCAAGCAATATCTTCCTTTCAATTCTTGCCACCCTAGACACGTTAAAATTAATATTCCCTACAACTTAGCCAAGAGAATCTGTACTATAGTCTCCAATAAAAACACCTGCTACTTACGGCTACAAGAACTAAAGGACACACTCATAGGCAGGGACTACCCTACATCACTAATTGACAATGGAATCCAACGTGCCCTAAAACTCAGTACCCAGGACCTTAGACATCCTAAAGTAAATCAACCGAAACTAAAAGCTCTTCCATACATCTCCACACACAACCCCCTCAACAATGAGGCCTTTCGACACCATCCTCCAGAACATCTCTGTGTTAAAAAAGGACCATAGAATGAACCAAATCCTTCGAACACACGATATCATAAAGAGCAAAAGACAATCTAAGTCAATGAAAAACATCCTAACACATGCCAAAGTACTGCCAACCACAACAACGAAACTCACAGTAAAAAAAATGCGATAGACCCAACTGTGGCATATGCATCAACCTAATAGAGGGTTCGGAATTCTATTTCAAAGAAGGACAACGTTTTATAGTAAAACACAATTTCACATGCGCATCAGAAAATCTAATATATGTATTAACTTGCTCAGGTTGTCGAGAACAATACATAGGCCAGACCAAAAACAGCCTCCGCCAACGCATGACTGTCCATAGATCCTAAATTAAAATACGGGAATACAGGAAAATACCACTGAGTGAACACATTGATACCTGTGACGCCCCAAATCATCCCAACTTTAGAATCGTTCCCCTCTACAAATTTAAAGATAATGCCACCCACACCCAGCGCATCAGCAAGGAATCTCACTTTATTAACAAATACGGACCCCGTCTAAACACTTCTCCCTAAGACGAACACACAACATACATACGTCAACATACATACCTACATCAGCATACATCCTACATACATCTCTATCCACATATAAACACAATGACATACTTAAACACACATGTTCTATGGTGCCACACAAATATACACAATTTGCATACCTTTTGATGTCTATAGATATAAACGTGCCGACACACACACATACATATACGCACACATGCATTGCACACTGATGGGCACATACATATTTGCACACAAGTATTCCAATACGGCAGGGCCTAATGGATTCCCCTTGCAGTACGTACAATCTGGACACTCACACACACCTTGGTGTTATGACAATACTATATATCATTTCACACCTTTTATTAAGGTTTTTGATGTTCTATTGAGAGAATCGTTTTTGCTGAAAATATCAAATAATGTACACCATTTTTACCACTATCACAAAAATACTGGTCCACACATCCCCATTGACCATTATCACAACAATGAACCTCTTTACTACTACACACACACACACACACACACACACACACACACACACACACACACACACACACACACACACACACACACACACACACACACATATTTGTCTTAAAAGACTTATTTTTGAGTGACTTCTCAATCAGGCGAAAAAGGACACTCTTCGACAAACCTACATTTGGCGCAAAATCAATTTTAAACATTAACGTGACCTCTACCGACCAATAAAAATTGTTTTGACCACAAGAATTTTTGCAACACGAATTGGCGCGAAACTTATTTTAATACCTCTGGAGCCACTTCTTTCACATAAAACAGGTAGAATTTCCAAAACTAATGAGATTAGAGCAAACATCAGGGGCGCTCTATCTCAAAATTATTTTTGAAAAGCATTAGAAATGCGCAACCGGTAAAAACTTAAAACTAAAACTGAATACTAACCAATACTTATTACTAATTTTTACTTATTCCTAATTAAACTATTTTTCACTGGGAACAATTTGTCAGCATTTTCTTTTCCTTTTACCAATATATATATATATATACGCTTTGTACACGCTGTCGAAATACTCGATAAATGCCCCGTCGCAGCCGGCGCGAAGGGCTGCTTTCGGTTATTTGTCGGAGATTTCTTCATAGAAGCCTTTATTCTTATAGCTTGGTCTAATCGATTTTTTTATATGGTTAATTATGCTAGTTGGGAGAGGAAATGGTATATATTTTATCTGGTGATTCTATAGACATGTTTTATGATATATATATATATATAAATTGGAATAAATGCTCTGAAATATTGATATATATGTGAATATAGACATAGAATATTCGAAAATATTCTGTATGTTTATAATAAACATTTTGAAGACCTAATCGCTATAGAATAGAATACGTCACGTATTACAATTAGATTCTCGATAAAAGCAAGGGAAGTAATCTACGCGTTTCATTCTTGTTAGAAATCTTCAGGACTACATATCCAGTGCTTTTATCGAGAATGACACAGCTAGAGACTTATAGAATACTTAGCTGTGTACAGGAACTGGTTTGAAAGAGCGGTTGCCGGTCCGGCAGAAATTAGAAATTGGAATAAATGCTCTGAAATAGCGATATATATGTGAATATAGACATAGAATATTCGAAAATATTCTGTATGTTTATAATAAACATTTTGAAGACCTAATCGCTATAGAATAGAATACGTCACGTATTACAATTAGATTCTCGATAAAAGCAAGGGAAGTAATCTACGCGTTTCATTCTTGTTAGAAATCTTCAGGACTACATATCCAGTGCTTTTATCGAGAATGACACAGCTAGAGACTTATAGAATACTTAGCTGTGTACAGGAACTGGTTTGAAAGAGCGGTTGCCGGTCCGGCAGAAATTAGAAATTGGAATAAATGCTCTGAAATAGCGATATATATGTGAATATAGACATAGAATATTCGAAAATATTCTGTATGTTTATAATAAACATTTTGAAGACCTAATCGCTATAGAATAGAATACGTCACGTATTACAATTAGATTCTCGATAAAAGCAAGGGAAGTAATCTACGCGTTTCATTCTTGTTAGAAATCTTCAGGACTACATATCCAGTGCTTTTATCGAGAATGACACAGCTAGAGACTTATAGAATACTTAGCTGTGTACAGGAACTGGTTTGAAAGAGCGGTTGCCGGTCCGGCAGAAATTAGAAATTGGAATAAATGCTCTGAAATAGCGATATATATGTGAATATAGACATAGAATATTCGAAAATATTCTGTATGTTTATAATAAACATTTTGAAGACCTAATCGCTATAGAATAGAATATATATATATGGTAAGAAGTGCGCTAGCAGCCAAAGTATATGATAAAGATAATTCTGTATAAATGCAGAGTGTACCAGCATGAATAATTATATACATATATCCAATTTGTGGACATGTAAACATGCCAGAAATACAATTTTCCTTTAATCAATTTTCGGATTTTATTGGACATCTCATCAGAAGACGTCTATATCAATCCAATCAACCACAAGAAAACATGTTTTTGATGTGTGATGGCAACATGAATGGACCTGTTATTTTAATATAAAGACATTTTTTTCAATTCCACCCCGCACGTCCCTTCCATCTATCTAATTTCTCATTCTTTCTTCTGATGAATGACTAGCGTCCGAAACTTTAACACCCTCTACCTGCTATTTCAAGCGTTAACCGAATATTGAGCCATCAAGTATGAAATTTGTAGAAATTTGTTTATTTTTCTACAAATTTCTACAAATTTCATACTTGACGACCCAATATGTTCCTTTCATATACTGTACCCATTGTGTTGTTATTTCTGTTTATTTTTTAAATACATGTGTGTGTGTGTGTGTGTGTGTGTAATATAATATAATATAATATAATAAATCACATGAATACACCAATTTCGCAGTTGAAAGATTAACGTTTATTACGTAACTGACATACTAGAAGGAATACCACCCTCCATGTGGTTTTTCTGCTTGTGTAAGTATGTGTGTGTGTACTCATGTAATTCGTAATGTATACACATGTATGAGAAAGGAAAACATTATATTGACATGGGCGGTGGATTGGCAGTATCGGTAGAGGGTCGGACGCCATGCTTTGCAGCACAGTTACGTCCCTTTACTGAGTGAGTTCAAATCCCGCCGAGGTTAACTTTGCCTTTCATCCTTACGGGGGTCGATAAAATAAAGTACCAGTAATACACTGGGATAATTGCTGGCCTTGTGCCAAAAAGTAGAAACAATTATTTTGACATGCAGCTGATACGAACTTGCACCGACGTCTTTGGTCTTGTGGTTTATTTAATTTAATACACCGTCGTTTCATCTCTACAAAATGGTGACACCCTTCCCCCACTTAATTAACCAGTTATGGGATATGAACCAGTAACAAGGAAGGAAATAACGGACAACAGCCAAGTCAGCACATTCAATGAGATTCGAACTCGGCCCAATATTTCGAACAAAACAGTTTTTTTTTTGTTATCGACACTAGTATACCCATAGCCTCTATTCTGTGGTGGTGACGGTAGGGAGGAGGGGGGGGGGGGCTTGTGTAGCGAATTCCGTATGATTAAAAGATAAAACATCTACCATGGCGGGAGAACGATACGAAATCGCAACGACATGCTTAATTTGATAGGATAGGTCAACTTTTTCATCAATAAGTTCTTTAGATTGGCAGTATCGGTAGAGGGTCGGACGCCATGCTTTGCAGCATAGAGTTACGGCCCTTTATGATCTGAGTTCAAATCCCACCGAGGTTAACTTTGCCTTTCATCCTTACGGGGTCGATAAAATAAAGTACCAGTAATACACTGTGGTAATTGCTGGCCTTGTACCAAAAGTAGAAATAATAAGTTCTTTATAGAAAACAGATGTGTGAGTGTCTGTCCGTGAAACATATACACCAGGTTCGAACACAAAAGAGCCAAACGCCCACTGTCTTGGCCTTCGTCTCTCCCGCTCTGCCCATCTCTCACTATTATGTAGATAGAATAGAGAAGGTGTTTCCCGAGCAGAGTGAGGGAGACGCACTGGAAGAGCCATTCCAGCTCGCGAGGCTCACACCTGCCAAAATGCTTAAGCGTACTTGGACCCCGTACTGCCGAGCTCCCCCGCAACATCGGAGCGTCGGCAGCCCGTCTGAGGAGGGAGCACTGCGAGGTTGGGTGGATGTTGCAGCGGGTATCACTGACCATCGTCCGGGGGTATACTTTTAACGTCATATCCGCGGGGCGCAGCAGTCCTGCCCCCTTGCTCTAGACCCAAAACCCAATTCCCCTCTCCACTCACCCCCTCTCTTCTGCGACGCCGGAGCTCTTGCCATCCCCTCCCCTTCCCGTTCTCTTTCTTCTTTCTTTCTCTCTTTTTTTTTCTTATTCTATATTTCCCTATTCCTTCTTTCCTTGTGTTTCTCCTTTTTAAAATATTTTCTTACAAAATAAGGTTTCTTTCTTTTGCATTCATTATAAAGGGCAGTAACTCAATGTTGAGTAATAATGGTTTCTTATATAGACACAAGGCCAGCAATTTTGGGGGAGGGGGAAAGTCGATTAAATCGACTCCAGTATGTGACTGGTACTCTATTTTATCGACCCCGTAAGGATGAAAGGCAAAGTTAACCTCGGCGGGATTTGAGCTCAGCTCATAAAGGGCCGTAACTCTATGCTGAGTAATGATAATGATAATCGTTTCTGATTTAGTTACAAGGCAAACAATCTTTTGCGGAGGGGGGGGGTCGATTTTTCGATCCCAGTAAGGATGAAAGGTAAAGTTAATAATAATTGTTTCTACTTTAGGCACAAGGCCAGCAATTATCCCAGTGCATTACTCGTACTTTATTTTATCGACCCCGTAAGGATGAAAGGCAAAGTCAACCTCGGCGGGAATTGAACTCAGATCGTAAAGGGACGTAACTATGCTGGAAAGCATGGCGTCCGACCCTCTACCGATACTGCCAATAATAATAATACTTTCAATTGTTTTAGTCCGGTGAAATCTACGCCAGAACTAATTAGTTAATGTTGTCTGATTAAAGGAGTGACTTGATAGCAGCGAGCTAAATATGGTGCTGTGTTATTGAATGAATGAGAAAAAGAGGGTTGGGTATGTCACGAAATTAAATATATGTTTGCCCAACGAATTTATCCAGGAAAATGTGCCAAGTGATGCTATTAAGTTAGACATGGCCTGGGCCAATACTGGCCGAAACCTATCAAAGTTATCAGGGTTAAGTTACCTGTTTTCTTTTTTTTTTGTGGGGGGGATTCCAAAATAACTTAGGGCCTAAGTTATTTTGGAATCTTTGGGCAGCGGTTCCCAAAGTGGTTTCCGCGGAACCCAAGGGTTCCGCAAACAAGTATCTGGGATTCCGTGAAAAAATGGTAGAAGGGTATATTTATAATATGACCATATAACAGTATTAGACTTTGAGGTTCCGCCAAAGGTTTCTGAGCCAAAAAGGGTTCCGCGTTTGAAAAAGTTTGGGAAACCCTAAGTCTTAGGGTAATATCATATGCCCTCGAATGAAGAATTGGAGGAGGCCCGAGCCAATGTGTATCATGGCGTGTTCTTCACTTACCAAGGTAGGGCATGTGTCTCCTGCATTCTTTCACTCTTATAAGAAGCAGGAAACTCAGAGTCCGACACTAATTGAAAAGATAGAAGTCTGTCTGACTGCTACACTACTACTACTACTACTACTACTACTACTACTACTACTACTACTACTACTACTACTACTACTAGTAGTACTACTACTACTACTACTACTACTACTACTACTACTACTACTACTACTGTTGATGATGCTGCTTCGGCTATTTCATCGTTATAATTCTTCAATTCGTTGGGGGTAGGTAGTGGTGGTAATGGCGGCAGGTGTTAATTTCTGTATTTTCGTGAATTTTTAATTAAGTAATTAATTAAAATTGCTATTTGTATTTGTTTATAATATCAGATTACGCTTTTATCCCCTTCACCACACCACCATCATTAACAACAACATCCTAATCATCATCATCATCATCTCTATCGTAATAGTCATTTGAGAACACAGTAATTTATCCATCAAATGCTCTATATATGCAAATATCAAAATATCAATTTTATTTTAGTTCTTAACAATGGTGGATTTATGAACAGTATCACCGTGGACATTAAAAAATGTACTCAGTCTATCGTAGCTTTGGTGTGAATGGCTAAATCTCTGTAAAAGGTGCCTCTACAAAAGATCAGGTTGAGAGCTACTGGAGATCTGTTTGAGAAACACACGATGGGTTCAACAAAATAAGCTGTATGGCTGAAAGAATTTGATCAGGACTTCTACTGGCATGTTCAGCAAAAACAATATGAAATAAACGGCGCAATACGGGAAACAGCTCTATAAAAAATGTGAAACAGGAAATCCCCAGGCGTGGACCTCATAACAGGTTACTGGTTGAAGAATTTCACTTTTTATCGGCGAGATCTCATGCGGCTGTATGGAGAAATTATCAAGGGCACACAAGAACTGCCCAATGGTTAACAACTGCCACTACTTTCCCCATTACCCAAAAAGACCTTTGCTAAATCTTATCGCCCAATAGCCAGAACACCATGTGAATTTTATACACTAGGTGCTTCAATCTATTATTGCGGGTACATTGTGCCACCATCAACATTATAGTGGATTGGCAGTATTGGTAGAGGGTCGGACGCCATGCTTTGACGCATAGAGTTACGGCCCTTGTCATTCTGAGTTCAAATCCCGCGGAGGTTAACTTTGCCTTTCAGCCTTACGGGGTCGATAAAATAAAGTACCAGTAATTCACTGGCTGATTGCTGGCCTTGTGCCAAAAGTAGAAACAATTATAACACATAAACAAGCTGGGTGAAAGAAGTAAGTGTGGGGCTGTATAGAACAACTACTAATTAACAAAATGGATTGGCAGTATCGGTAGAGCGTCAGACACCATGCTTTGCAGCATAGAGTCATGGCCTTTTACGTTCTGAGTTCAAATCCCGCCGAGGTTAACTTTTCCTTTCATCCTTACGGTGTCGATAAAATAAAGCACCAGTAATGCACTGGGAAAATTGCTGGCCTTGTGCCAAAAGTAGAAACAATTATTTACCATCATGCTCGGTATAAACTATAACTGAACTTGAATTTGTGGAGAAAGAACGAAGCTCCTTAATTCATAAGATACAAATGGTTGCGATATCTGGAACCTTCAAAACCTGAAAACATCCCTACGATTCTAAGTATGAATGTTTACAAAAGAGACGTCGATAATTTTCTTTTCTTTGCATCCTTGCCACCGGGAAGATGGCTGGTCAAAAATACATAGATTTAAGAGGAAAGGGTGAAACATATAAATATATACATGTATACATGGTATGGTCCCGTAACTCCTGATAGAGTCGTAGGGGCGCCGTATTGACATACGGCGTTTCTTGGGCATTTTATGCCTGGCGGAGCCCCTTCCTCTCCTGATCTGAGTACAGCAGATTTCTTCCAGAGAAAGATAGAAAGTGAGAGAGAGGAAATGAAAAAGAGATATAGAGGAAAAATCGATCCCAATACTAGACTGATACTTTTTTTATCGACCTCGAAAGGATGAAAGGCAAAGTTGACCTCGACGGGATTTGAACTCAGAGAGCAGAGAGCTGGAAGGAATATCATAAAGCATTCTATCCGACGTTCTAATGACTCTGCCAATTCGCCACCATACATACATACACACATACATGCATACATACATACATACATACGTACATACATACATGCATACATACATACATACATACATACATACATACATACATACATACATACATACATACATACATACATACATACATACATACATACATACATACATACATACATACATACGGACCATTGATGAGGAGTTTACAAATCCAGTATCCAAGATACACCTTTAGCTTCATACTCATCATTATTGGAGCTACGGGTTATATACCAACCCGCTTGGACCAAAGTATGACTGAACTTGGATTTGCGGACAAAAAGCGCAGCTCCCTAATTCATAGTCTACAAATGGCTGCGATAGCTGGCACCTTCAAAATTTGCAAAACATTCTTGCGATTCAAGGGATGACAATTTCTTTTCTTTTACAACTTTGCCACCAGGAAGGTGGCCGGTCAAAAAAATATACTCGAAATTAAGAGAAAGAGAAAACATACATACATACATACATACATACATACATACATACATACATACATACATACATACATATACGATGCAATCCGTAGAAAAGATAGCACCGATAATAAACACATTAAAAGCTACAGCAATGTGGAAGACATAATATGTACATAATACGAAAGAGTACTGGTGGAATGTTCCAGTAAAAACCCCAATAAAATGCAGGCATAACAGACCAGATATAATGATATGGGACAGGGAGAAGACAACATGCACAGTAGTGGAAATTAGCTGCCCAGCAGATGCCAATATAATATAAAAGATTAGTGAAAAGGAGAATATTTATGCAGAACTAATGAGAAATCTGCAGATACTCCACCCTGACTATACCTTCAGATTTATGCCTGTGATTATTGGGGCACTGGGGTATGTTAGTAACTGCCTCAATACAAATCTCTAGGCTTCACAGAAACAGAAAGAACACAACTAGTTAGGAAATTACAAGTACAATCCATTAATGGAACAGTAAAAATATGTAAAACATTCCAAAAGTTCTGCATCTAATAACTGCATATACACATGTACAGATACAAAGCATATTCACATGCGCACATACAACTGAAAACATACACATCCATACCTGCACACATATGCATGCATGCATATCTACCTAGTTGATGTGTAAATTCCAATGAGAGAGTCTTGTAACTATGCTAGAAACCGACTTTCTCTCTATTGGTAAAACTTTGTGAAATTATAAAACCAGAAGAACATACATACATACATACATACATACATACATACATACATACATACATACATACATACGTACGTACATAATACATACATTCATCCGAACGTACGTACGTGCTTACATACATACACGCACACATACATACATGCAGACACGCAGACACGCAGACACGCAGACACACACACACATACATACATACATACATACATACATACATACATACATACATACATACATACATACATACATACATACATACATACATGGTGGCTGCCAACACGTTTTCGAGTACGGCCACTACATTATATCCATGTAAGAGAATCCCTACCGATGCGCTGAACGAGTGTGACTTTTCAGTCCAGCCAGCAACTTGAAAACTCTGGTACAAACACTACACTTGTGACAATTATTGACACATAGTGCTGGGCCCATGGTACCATGTGACGACAAGTGCAGAGAGATCTCCAGATATAAAGCAATGCCTGTGCCGTGAAGCTTTTATAGTGAGCAAAGGCACTGCACAAAGCCAGTCCCACTCTCTTAACCAAGATGATATTTACCAAAAAGAAGAACAAGTCAACATCATTGGATACCATCAGGGTTGCGGGTGTTATATCAGAGTTTTCCTTCTCCTAGAATTCTGCCTTGACAAAGGCTAAGGGGTCATCTCTCCCGGTGATTTTGGATGGCCATTGACTCTTAAGAGCTCCTTTGCCCTTTGACAGGATTTGTTTTTAGTCCTGCAGGATGTCCAAATTCACCCTCCTCACCAAGAAACCTTGGTGGGCTCGCCAGTTTAGTTGCCAACGACCCGACCATGAGACAGGTTGTACTGGGATACATACATACATACATACATACATACATACATACATACATACATACATACATACATATACGCACACATGCATACATGCAGACACACACACCGACACATACATACAAACATACATACAGACAGATACACACATTGACACATACATACTCACATGCACTATACAGATTCACTGTACTGAAGATGTGAAAATCTATTCAGTTGAATGCAATTTATAAGATTCATGCATGTTTGTGAACTGAATACAGTGGGTGTTATTGTTTATTTTGCTTGTTTGTCTGTTTGTGTGACAATATTTCTGTTAACCAGACGAGTTGAAATAGTGAAAGTAAAATGCGGAAGTTAACGATGAATGACCTGGCGTCAGTCCAAGACATTCTTTAGTTGGTAGTAACTATTTTGCGTAATGCTTACTATATGTTGTTTTTGTTTAACCCCGGGTTTGCTCTGAACTCGAAGCCCAATGATCAAAGGCTTTTCAAATGTTGACTATTCAGTATTTTTTTTTTTTTTTTTGTATATCATGGACTAAATTGTCAAATATGCCATTTTTTCCAAAGACTAGGGAGTAAGTGTGGAGATTCTTCCTGCTATTTCTACCAGGCCAAGTAGTGACTGTGAGAGGTTTCCTATTGGCTGTACTCTTAATCTCGACCTGTTCCAGTGGGCCTATGATCAAAGACTTTACTAAATCTTCTTGTTTTGTATATCTTATCGAATATGTCCTTCCCTTTTTTAAGAGTTTGTGTCTTTTATTAGGTATCGCCACATCTATTTCAGCCTTGCGCTCAGTATTGGTGAATGAAAGAGAATATTGAAAAGTTGGGCCCCCATTTCACCCAAGCTGTTCGAGAGGAAAAATGATGGACGTTTGAAACTATGCAATAGTACCCTATCCGAGGCAATATATGTCTCCATCATTCTATCATTTGACCACTCTCTATATGTCTGTTATTTTATCACGTCAGCTCCCTAATTATCTCGTTTTTACTTTATTACTTATGCGAAGTATCCCTTTATCATTCTTTGATCATTCCTTATTTCACATTCAGCTTGCCTCACTACCTATTACCAACATTCTTGCCTAACTATTAATTCTCTCCCTCTTTCTCTCCCTCCCTCTCTCTCTCTGTATCTATCTATCTCTCCTTCTCTCGCTCTCTCTCTCTGTATCTAAATATCTATCTATCTCACCTTCTCTCTCTTTCTGTCTCTCTCTCTCTGTATGTATCTATCTATCTATCTATCTATCTATCTATCTCCCCTTTGTATTTGTCCCCTTCTTTTGTGCCCCTGTGGCTAATAAAGAAATATATCTATCTATCTCTCCTTCTCTCTCTATTTCACTCTCCCTTCCTCCCCCTCTCTCTCTGTATCTAACTATCTATTTATCTCTCCTTCTCTCTCTCTCTCTCTCTTTCTCTATCCTCCCCCTCCCTCCCCCCTCTCTCTTTCCCCATCTCTCACTCTCAATCTCTTACTCTCTCTCCCAGCCTTCAACTGTCTGAACAAGCAAACAAAAAGTGACATAAGCTTATATATATATGCATGTGTGCATATATGTGTGTGCATATGTGTGTATGTGTGTGTTTGTGTGTGCGCGCGCGCGTCTATATGTATGTGTTTAAATTGATATGTGTCCATATTTATATGTGTGTGTAATCGTTAATGGTAGAAAATTAAGAAAAATATGCGAATATTCCCATCGAAATGTATGTGTGTATGTATATATATGTATAGATATGATGATGGCTGCCCCCTCGTTATCGAGTATGGCCATTGCACAATAAAAAAAAAAAAAAAAAAAAAAAAAAAAAAAAAAAAATAATAATAATAATAATAATAATAATAATAATAATAATAATAATAATAATAGCAATAATAATAATAACGACAACAACAATAATAATATACATATTCATATATATATACACACACACGCACGCACATAAGCATATCTACACACACACACACACACACACACAAACACACGATAGCAACTAACAGTGCTGCGATCGAATGTGGCTTTTTAGCCCAGCCAATGATCCAAAATGTCTTGCACAGAGTCGGCAACCAAAACATTGCATACATACATACATACATGCATATATGTATATGCATATATATGTATATACACACACACATATACACGTATGTGTGTGCCAGTACATCTTTATACATACACTCCCCTCACATGTATATGTATATATATATATATATATATACACACACACACACACACATATATATATATATATATATATGTATGTGTGTGTGCGTGAGTGTGTGTGTGTGTGTATAGGTACATATACACACACACACACACACATATATATATATATTATATACATATATATATAAATATGTGTGCGTGTGTGTGTGTGTATGTATAGATATAGGTATATATATGTATGTGTGTGTGTGTATAGGTATATATACATACACACACACACACACACATATATATATATATATATATATATATAAATATGTGTGTGTGTGTATGGATAGATATAGGTATATATATGTATATATATATATATATATATATATATATATATATATATATATATATATATATATATATATATATATATATATATATATATATATATATATATACAGTGATGAAGTTGGCTAACATCTATTGCAGTCATGGTAAATTGATATGGAAAAAAAAGTAATATTGCAGTTTTATAAGTATAATTTCCGGTAAAGTAAGATGCAACGGATTAATATTTTGAAAGTTGGATTGCATAATATAATTCTCAATACATGCTATTTCTGATTCTAATGGATATAGGCTTTGCTGTGTGGTTAAGTGGCTCGTTTTACGATCACCTGGCTCCAGGTTTGATCTCATTGCGTTACTTCTTGAGGATGAGTTTTTCTAACCTAACCTTCGATTGGCCAACTCCTTGCGACTGAAAGTGGTTAGATTGATTTTCCTTGGAGATGATTTGCCAGAAACCTTAGAGCTTTAGATGGAAACCTTTGTGGTATTTATTCCAGCTTCTTGCCTTTTAAATTGAAATTCCGCCAAGGTCAACTTTGCCTTTCTGAAGTATTAGAGAAGAGGTTTCCAAACGTTTTTGGCCACCGCCCACCTCACGCCCCTAACCCTATTTCCAGAGAGACCTGCCTACATGCAAATTATAAGTAATATATAATAAATAAAATCGTTAATTTATATATAATAATATAATATATACTATGTATGAATAAACATATTTTTTTTATATTTATACATAATATGTATCATTTGATATTTAATATACTATTATATCATCTCTACCGTTCCCTTAGATCCCAACGCCCTCTGGACATTCTCAATGCCCTCCGGGGGTAGTAGCGCCCACTTTGAGAACCTCTACATTAGAACGTTGGTATTTGTTCTGGTTCTTTACGTTCTGAGTCCAAATGAGCCGTTGCCAACTTCGGTGGTAGACTTAATATATCACTCAGTTCCAGAGTCCCACTTGACTCTTTATATATCTTTACTGAAATATTTTTTCGTTGCAAGCTTTTGAACTATGTCATCGACTAGAGATTTACACGGGATTTTGATAAGCTACTTCCTATTCTAGCAACCAATGAGATATAGTTGTATACGCCACTCCAATCTTGCAAACCTTGAAAAGGTCATGGACGCCACCCTTCCTTCCCTTTAAACCACTTAAAATCTCAATTATAGGGTAGAATGTGCGGGGTTTTTTTTAATCAGCAATTGTTGCTGTTGTTTTTTTAAGACCTGCAGTACTATTATCAAAGACACCCGAGTTGTGAGTACCATTATCCTTTTTTCCAGCACTGTACATCAAGGCCCACATATTTTAAAAGGCAAAATAATTATTGCAAGCAAGATTTTAAAATTTTTTTTAGTGAAATAATATACTATTAAAATAATGTAATATTCAACTATTATATCTCCGGTTTTACCTCCATTTTTATTGCACATTGGTCGGCCCTAGAACGGTTCCAGTAGTATATATAAATGACAGTAAAGGTATACTCCATGTAATTCAATGTTTCTTCTGAGTTTTGGCTTGTTCTGGCCGTTAATACTTCTTGTCTCTTTACTTGCTCTAATGAGTCCCTATTAAAGGGACGAAACACTGTCAGCTAATAAAGACTTTTGATGTATTGAAGGCTTCTTTGTTTATTTTTTATAATATATACATATATATATATATATATATATATATATATATATATATATATATATATATATATATATATATATATATATATATATATATATATATATAAAAGACGTAAAATAAAAAAATTTTTAAAAAATTTTAAAAATTAACTTACTAAAATTTTCACTCCAACTAAATAGTTTCTGCAATGGGATAAAGACAGTTACGTAATCAAACTATCGAGAATTCATTGCGTCATCAGGGAGTCTATTCTCAGCTAAGTCTCCAGGCAATGCGCGGACACTGGGGACTCATATAAAAATAATAATAATTCGGTAGATGGAACAGCTAGCGGGGACTGGATTCCATGCACTGAAAATCACACTGTCTCTGGTCAAATGGCAAATTCTAAAGAATCAATCACGTGACACTGAGGCTAGTCGGTGGGAGTGGGATGGTAAGATGACAGATGCCTACTATCACACCAATAAGTTAGTGGTGGTTTTGGCAGGTTTGCTCGACAAATAAGTAATTTGGAGATAAATATAGAGAATTTAGTATATCTACTAACATATGCGTACGGATGTACGCTAATGCCAGCAAATACACAGGTTATGTCATAGTACCTAGGTGGTTCAATGCAGGAGGATGCAGAACAATAATATAAAAGACGTAAAATAAGAAAATTTTAAAAAAATTTTTTAAATTAACTTACTAAAATTTTCACTCCAAATTTTAGTAAGTAAGTTAATTTTTAAAATTTTTTTAAAATTTTCTTATTTTACGTCTTTTATATTATTGTTCTGCATCCTCCTGCATTGAACCACCTAGGTACTATGACATAACCTGTGTATTTGCTGGCATTAGCGTACATCCGTACGCATATGTTAGTAGATATACTAAATTCTCTCTCTCTCTCTCTATATATATATATATATATATATATATATATAAAGAGTTAGAGAGAGAGGGAGAGAGAGAGAATAAGGGAGAAAGAGAATGGGAGTTACCAGTTTAGACTAGTAAGACCATTGTTCAGCTAAGTACTCAATACTTGGGAAAGTTGAGTATTGTAAAGAGTTAGTGCCTGACGGCTGAGCTCTTTACAATATATAAATATATATAGTAATAATAATTGTTTCTACTTTAGGTACAAGGCCAGCAATTACCCAGTGCATTACTGGTACTTTATTTTATCGACCCCGTAAGGATGAAAGGCAAAGTTAACCTCGGCGGGATTTGAACTCAGACTGTAAAGGGACGTAACTATGCTGGAAAGCATGGCGTCCGACCCTCTACCGATACTGCCAATCCACCGCCCTAATAATAATAAATGTGAAGACTAAAATCGAAAGAGGGCTCGATAAGGATAAATATATATCAAATATATAAGAACCCTAGAGCAAATATTTATTAAAATAACAGATTCAAGTTTAAGCAAAGAATCGCTGCTTTCACCCTTAACGGGATCTTCAGAAGATCCCGTTAAGGGTGAAAGCAGCGATTCTTTGCTTAAACTTGAATCTGTTATTTTAATAAATATATATATATATATATATATATATATATATATATATATATATATATATATATATATATATATATACTAGCAGATGTACCCGGCGTTGCTCGGGAAATGAATGACAGCCTGTTTGTCCGTATAAAGAGAGCCAAAGGTTGAGTAAAGAATTGAAATGTAATTGTAAAAAAATGTTTAACAAAATGGGTGTACAGTGACATGATTGAGTGAAATAAACGGCAACATAAAAACAATTCATGGGGTAGCTTGAGTTAATTGACGTGAGTAACGTCGTGCTATCAAACGTATTTCTCACAGGAATATGCACGGTATATGTTCAGTCATGTTGACTAATGTTAGTTGCGTAGTCCAATTAGAAATCGCGACCTTCAATCGGGTGAATTGTTCAAGGTCGTTTATGGCTTAGCTAGCAATTTCTGAGTGCATGTCAGCTTATGTCAGCTAATTGGCTAGCCAATGAGAGGTCGCCTCAATAGCACGTGCCAAATCGGCCTAGTACTTCAAAAGTTAAAAGGAGCCTAGTATGTGTACACAGACAGACACACACACAGACCGACTTGCTTTTATATATAGAGATGTGTGTGTGGGTGGGGTGGGGGGTGGGGGGTGTATCACATAAGAAACGGAGAATCAGTGTTGCGACGAATAAAATGTATTAAACATATTACAATCGTTTCTCTGGCGACCAGCTTGAGACACGATTGGTGTAATGATCGAACCTGACTCTGAAATTGCAAGGTCCTCAGATACGTCTCGATTCTACGAAGCAGAGTTTCCAAATATATATATATATATTTGAGAAGTTGTTAGCCCTTGCTCAATTCCTCTCCATTTTTTTTATGAGAGGTACTATATATGTTTCCTTCTGTCTCTTTACATTGCCAAGCATATCCGATTTCGAGCGGTAGATGTTGGTAGATACTTGATTGGTACTTTATTTCTCGACACTGAATCGTTTAAACGCAAAGTTAACTTCGACAGGAATTGAAATCAGAGCGTAGAGAACCGTAACAAACACTTTATGACATTCTACCCAATGCTTAACGTCTCTGCCAATTCACCGCCCTTTCAATATTTGAGTTCAATGATCTACCATTATAATGGTAATACTAAATTAGACATAATACTAGTAAAAGCAACCTAATTAAAGAAATATAAGAATATTAAAATTATCAAATATTGGGAATATAAAATAATATTCATAATTTCGAGTTTTTTTTCATCCTTTGGATATGTCTATATATTCTGACCAAAGAATCAATAAAAGACCGAAATATTCTATCAAGAAAATTAATCTAGAAATGAAAGAGCTACAGTGTTTTTTTATGGTTGTGGTTTATCGTATGAGGAGACGGTACTGAAGCAGTCTGGAAGTCTGGATATGTTGCTTTTCTTTTTCTCTTTTTCACTGTTCAATCTCTGAGTTGTACTTATTTAGAATGTGACTTCATCTGAGATCATGTGTTGAAAATGAAGCAATTACATCGCGTAACATCCATTTTAGCGACTTAGAAATACTCACGAAAACAGTTACAGTGTAATTGTGTCAATGACCAAGTCACAGAGGTACCACGAAAATGAAAAATGCACATAAGTTCTTTGATGTGTATATATTACGTTTGAGTGTTTTTTTTGTTTTTTTTTTAATAGCTAAAATTACTTCTTCACAACGTTACAGTCCAATTTGTTTTTTTGTCGATGTTTGTGGAAGCCACTGTGGATGTTGATGTATCGTCTGCCGGGATAATAAATTTCCCGTTTGACACATCAATATTCCAATAGCACTGCTTCCTAGATCTTTCATATTGTTGTTGCTGTTGTTGTTTAACAACAGATCAGCTTTGATTAAAAGAATTTCTAACAGGACAAACGACAACATAGTGACTCTGCGTTTGCATTGATTTTACATAGAAGTCCTTGAATTTATTGCCATATACCCCATGTAGACCCCAAATGATTTTCGGCAATATATTGCAGTATATAATTTTAGCTCGACACAAAGAAGAATTTGGCTTCTTCACTCCAGAGAATAGAGAGATTTAAACTATCTACTTCTGGTTGTTATTTAGCTGTTGCAATGGCAGTGGATTAACAGAGTCGTTAGTGTATTTATTAGAAATCAATATTTAGCAGCCGGGGGCGGTGGATTGGCAGTATCGGTAGAGGGTCAGACACCATGCTTTCCAGCATAGTTACGTCCCTTTACGATCTGAGTTCAAATCCCGCCGAGGTTGACTTTGCCTTTCATCCTTACGGGGTCGATAAAATAAAGTACCAGTAATGCACTGGGTAATTGCTGCCCTTGTGCCTAAAATAGAAACAATTATTTAGCAGCCGAGGTTAACTTTGCCTTTCATCCTTACGGGGTCGATAAAATAAAGTATCAGTAATTATACTGGGTAATTGCTGGCCTTGTGCCAAAAAATAGAAAATTATTTAGCAGATAGACGTTGGATTGGCAGTATCGGTAGAGGGTCGGCCGCCATGCTTTCCAGCATAGTTACGTCTCTTTACTATCTGAGTTCAAATCCCACCGAGGTTGACTTTGCTTTTCATCCTTACGGGGTCGATAAAATAAAGTACCAGTAATGCACTGGGTAATTGCTGGCCTTGTGCCAAAAGTAGAAACAATTATTTAGCATAGAGGGTCGGACGTCATGCTTTCCAGCATAGAGTTACGTCCCTTTGTGATCTGAGTTCAAATCCCGCCGAGTTTAACTTTGCCTTTCATCCTTACGGGGTCGATAAAATAAAGTACCAGTAATGCACTGGGATAGTTGCTGGCCTTGTGCTAAAAGTAGAAATCATTATTTAGCTGTTACATAGAGGCAATATTTGTTTGTACAGAACTTTCAGGATTGCTTATAGTTCACCTGCGAGATTGACACTGAGGATGTGTGATATACTTAAACTGTCTCCCTCATCTAACACACCAGCTGGCCATTGGACCCCTTCAGCAGAGTAGACACTATGCCAAGCATTTAGACAAGGTCTCCTAATTTAGCGTTTCGAAATCAAAGAGGTGGGTTCCGTAACCCGAGTTAAGGGTCAATTCCAGGTATAGTCAACCGAAGCCAACTGAGCTTGAAATTAAATGTATGTATTAAAGGAGTTACAATACCGAAATACATCTTTTACATTATACCACACTATCATTATTTTATGGAAAGATTTTTTGTTGGGTGGGAATATAAGCTCCGATGCCCCGCAGTCCTTGATAGGTAGTTCAGTTGATCAAACTAGAATACT
>OZ024741.1:182462247-182467247 GCA_964016885.1 Eledone cirrhosa
CACCCCTTACAGAAATACAACATATAGAAATGCACTCTGTCAATGGTTTTTAGATTGTACAAATACATGCACTCAAACGCGTGCACACTCACATATGTACATACATGCATTCATACATACAAATATACATGATAGCTGCCCCCTAGTTATCGAGTATGGCCATTGCTCGATATACCATTATTAATAATTATTAATTAATTCTATCGTGCAATGCCTGTGCGTAAAGATATTTTTTAAAGTGAGGAAAGACTGTGCACTGAACCAATCCCACTCTCTGAGTGACAGTAGCTATAACCCGAAAAGAAGAAAAGATCAATATCATCGGTAACTATTGAGCCGCAGGTTTTATATCGGAGTTATCCCTGTTTCCTGAGTTGCCTTCTCCTAGAAGAATGCCCTGACAATGGCTAGGGGTCCTTCACTCCCAGTGGTTTAACCGCGCGGTACATGTGTATATACATATTTACACACTTTTGGATGGCCCTTTTGACTCTTATTAGTTCTTCCGCCCTTTGTCAGATTTTGTTTTTTGTCCTGCAGGGTGACCAAAATCCCCCTCCTCACCAAGTAGACTTGGTGGGGTTGCCGGTTTAGTCGCCGACGACCCGACCATGCGACAGGTTGTACTGGGTTACATGTTACCAGTAGCACTCACGAGTGACCCGACAAATATACATACATACGCACGTATGCGGATATATATACATGCATTCAATATATACATACATATACATATATGGGGTGGGAGAATGTTCGTGTATTTATACATGCGTGTTTCACTGCAATTACATGTAAATGTAAATGCGTAACTCATCACAAAACACGTGAATATAAAGATATTTGCCGAGTTATCATGTGTGTGTATGTGTGTGTGTGTGTGTGTGTGTGTGTGCGCGCGCGTGTGTATGTGTGTATGTGTGCGTGCGTGCTTGAGACTGTATGTGCAAAATCATAAGATTAAACCTTAAGAGACACTAATAAGATTAGAGGTGCAGTAGTTACTACATCAGTCTATAAGCTTTCGGCACGTCAACACACACACACACACACACACATATATATACATATATATATATATATATATATATATATATATATATATATATATATATATATATATATACATATACACACATATATATATATATATACACATACATATATATATAGATATATGCATATATATGTGTGTGTATTTATACTTACACACTAACTCACATACACGCTACACATGTATATATATATATATATACATGCATATATATGTGTGCGTGTGTGTGTGTTTGTGTGAATGTGTGTATGTGTGTATACGTGTATTTAAGTATATATATGCATATGTATATATATATATATATATATATATATATATATATATATACATACATGTGTAGCGTGTATGTGAGTTAGTGTGTAAGTATAAATACACACACATATATATGCATATATCTATATATATATATGTATGTGTATATATATATGTATATATATATATATATATATATATATATATATATATATATATATATATATATATATATATATATATATATATATATATATATATATATATGCATATTTGTGTGTGTATATGAACATCTCATATTTCAGAAATTCATTTTCATTTCCGATGATTGAGCTAAGCTAATATGAATCTGATGTAATGATGCTGTGGCATATTGCATCTTAACAGAGAATGGTGAGACAGACAAGTAGATAGACAGACATGCAGACTGACAGACCCGCTTCTTCAGTGAAATATGCTTTAAAATAGACGCATCCTGAAATATGACGTGGTTAGAAGTTTTGAGCAAAATATGCCAAACTTGTCCCCGTATTAACTAATCAGTAAACTTATATTTGCTTCCTTGCATTTTTCTAGTGGCTCATTTTATGCTTTTATGTATCTATATATAAATTTGAGCGACTTTCGTCCGTCCATCCAGCCGTCCTTCCATCACACACTAGAGATGACTGAGAAAAAAAAAGGGGTGATGACGTCACTCACTAGAGATAGCTGAGGAAGGAAAGTGTGATGACATCACGTACTAGAGATGACTGAGGAAGGAAGAGGTGATGACGAACTACAGAAAACAACGCCTCACATTCACTACATTTGTGTGTCTAAGTATGACTTTGTGTAAGTTTATGTGTTGGTGTGTTTGCGTGAATGTATGTGTATGTTTGTGTGAATATATGTCTATGAGTCTGTACTTTTGTAAGTTTGTCTGTGTCTGCGCTTATAACAATATACTCATTCATGCGTCAGGCTTTTGAAAAAAATCTAGTTTTGTAAATGGTATGGCTTAATTTTGACATTGGGTTGAATATTTGATATCTGGTTCTTCTGTAGTACTCTTTATCCCCCCCTCCCTCTCCATCTCTCCCCCCCCTCTCTCTCTCCCTCCTTCTATCTCTCTACCCCTCCCTCTCTCCCTCCTTCTCTCTCTCGTTCTCTCTCTATCTATCTATCTCGAAACCTTCAATATGGAATATTTCACCCGAAATGTTAGGACATTAAATATCTTTGTTCCTATTGATGTTTAATCTTCCAGCTGCATCTGCATTGCTGTAACCTTCTAATATACATTTTTATTTTATTTATTATTCCAATGTCTAACTCTAACTTAATGTGTTTCATTTTTCATTTATTTTTGTTTTCTTAATGTTTATTTGCGACATTTCTATAATTTCATTTTGATATCACTGTTAAATCCATGTTGTTTTAGTAGACCTAATTAACTGCTGATATTAACCAATATAAGACTTAATCTGAGTGATAGATGAGAAACAATCCCGTCGAAGGGATCCGAATCACTTACCTCTCACTTAACAATGGATTGGTGCTTGGTGTGGCCTACAATCTCTTCAACAGATTGAGCAACAATCTCTTTGATGGGGTGGGCCACATCCTCTTCGATGGATTGGACTG
Organism: Eledone cirrhosa; assembly: GCA_964016885.1. NCBI lineage: Eukaryota > Metazoa > Mollusca > Cephalopoda > Octopoda > Eledonidae > Eledone > Eledone cirrhosa. Next base: position 182,465,177 of record OZ024741.1, read on the forward strand.
CAAACCCATCGCTAGAGTGAACTACAGTCTCTTTAATGAAGCGGGCCATACGCACTTCAATGGTGTGTGTCACAATTTCTTCGATGGAGTAGGCTACAAGCCCTTTCGATAGATTGGGCTACAGGCACTTCGATGGAGTGATACTCTCTCCGATGGAGTGAGCTATAGCCCTTTCGATGGGATGGGCTACAGGCCATTGAGCGGGGAGCACTATACGCCCTTGTGTGGAGTATGCTACAGTCCCCTTCATTGGAATGAGCTACAGTACCTTAGAGGAGAAGTGGGAGTGCTAAGTAACCTTTGACGGAGTGGGCTATAGGCTTTTCAATTGATTGGGTTGCAGTCATTTCGGTGCATTCGACTACAGTCCCTTTTACAGGATTGGCGCTATGTGGTTCAACGGAGCAGGTGACACCCTCTTCAGCGGATTGTAGTGTTGGATTTACCAATGCAATCATTGCCGATGGAAACCCTCACCATTTTCCTTCGATTTTTTATGTTACTCTTAAATAAACTTTGAGTATTGAGGCAGTTAATGTCTAACGTTTTAGCGTGATTTGAGGGAGATTCGGTTACTATTTCAAACAGGTTGAGTGAACCAGTACATGCTCCCTAATTCGCTTGAATATTTGTTATTAGTTGTTTGTGGTTAATTGTTGTTTTTGTCTTACGATTGGGCAGACATATGATCAAAGAAGTTTCAGATTTACGTCAGGTATCGCCATTATGAAAACTGTTCTTCCTTGTCGTTAATGTTGCTACTGTTGTTGTTGCTACTGTTGCTGTTGTTTTTATTGTTGATGATGTTGACGTTGTTGTTTCTGTTCATGCTGTTGTTGTAGGTGTTGCTGTTGTGTAGTTGTTTTTGCTACTGTTGGTGTTGGTGATGTTGTTGCTGTTGTTGTAGTTGTAGTTGTTGTTGCTGTTGCTGTTGCTGCTACTGCTACTGCTACTGCTGCTGCTGGGGGTGAAATTGTAGCCCCAATATAGAAATATGATGGCCACCCTTTAAATCTATGTCTGTTCCTTGGAGGTTAACTAAAGTCGGAAGGGACTGAACAACACCAACGATTGGCCCTCCCACTCATTCTCATTCTCCACCTTCTTCCCACTTTCCTCTTCCTTTTCCTCATTCTCCTCCTCTTTCTCTTTCTTCGTCTTTTTTTTCTCCGTTTGCACTTATCTTTTTGAAATTTTCTATCGTTTTTTTTTTTTTTTTTTTTTTTTTTTCTTAAACTTTAACATTCCAACAAGTTGAAGGAGCAGACGAAAGTAATGAGATACAATTTCTATTTTTGAGTGTAAACATATTTCCGGTCTGTAGAATAAGACTTTTAAAAGAAGAAAGAGGGAAAAAGAGAGAAGAGAGAAGAGAGAAGATGAAGAAAAAAAATGAGCGAATTCCTTCAGAAAAGTTGGTAAAGATGAAATAATTTCGTAAGCTGATAGATAAATGACTTATGTAAATAGTTCTTCATCTAAGTAATGTGTGTAGTAGTGAGAGAAAAAGTTCTTATAAATAGACCTGACCAACACGTAATTCTATATACCTGTATGTACTTATGTCTGTCTGTGAGTGATTGTGCTTGTGTGTGTCTGTATGTGTCTATGTGAGTTTAGTTTAGTGTGTGTGTGTGCGTGTGTGTGTATGCGTGCGTGTGTGAGTACCTGTGTGTGTATGTACACGTGTGTGCGTGTATCTATGTAAAAGTGCGTGCATGTGTGTACGTGTATGAGTACCTGTGTATGTACACGTGTGTGTGTGTGTGTGTGTGTGTATCTGTGTAAAAGTACGTGCGCGTGTGTGTGTGTGTACACGTATGATTAGCTGTGTATGTATACGTGTGTGCGTGTATCTATGTAAAAGCGTGTGCGTGTGCGCGAGAGTGTGTGTGTGTGTGTGTGTGTACGTGTGTGAGTACCTGTGTGTGTACACGTGTGTGCGTGTATCTATGTAAAAGCGTGTGCGTGTGCGCGAGAGTGTGTGTGTGTGTGTACGTGTGTGAGTACCTGTGTATATACACGTGTGTGCGTGGATCTATGTAAAAGCGTGTGCGTGTGCGCGAGAGTG
>OZ024741.1:182472247-182482247 GCA_964016885.1 Eledone cirrhosa
CACGAAGGCTTTTTTTTTAATAAACGTAATTTGATTGGTTATAAATGAAATTATGACTGTCACGAAAACAAGTTTTCATTAAATTTCGCGCCCGTATTTGGAAATTTATTCTGTAGTCTTTTTAGAGAATTTTATGACAAGCGAAAGATAATGGTTAAAAAAAAGCCTTCGTGACCCCTTTTTTTTTAAGTAAAAAGAAATTCAAACACTCATATATGAAAAAACAACCTGAGACCCCCCCCCCCCCTTGTTTGAAGAACTTTGTAACGCAAACTGGCGCGAAATTTATTATACTTATTGACCAACCAATCAAATTACTTCTCTAAAAACCTGGCGTTTCGAGCCACTTTTTTCCATATAAAACAAGTAACATTCAAAGACCAACCAGATGTGAGAAAAACCACAGACCCTCCATCTCAACTCTACTTTTGAAAAGCAGAAGAACTGCGAAACCGGTAAAGGAACCAAATAAATATATATATATTTTTTTAATATAAGACTCCAGTTGTATTTTCGATTTCATCTTTTTTTCTTTATATATATATATATATATATATATATAATGTATAAAAATCAATACAATATAATTACCTCATTACCAGAGGTTTCCCGAATGAAGCGAATACGAAAGAAACGTCTTCATTCGTTCGTCAGACGAGGCAATAGTTATTGTATTGATTTTTATACATTAAATTTTGCTCTGATACTTACATAGAGCACTCTTCACTTCTATGACCTTTTCTGTTTCCAACGGAAATTTCAATACTTATATATATATATATAGGTAGAATGTAGGTAAAGAGTTCGGCTGTCAGGCCCCCCAGCTCTCTAGTATATTTACACTCTACTTTCCCCAGTATCGAGTACTCTGCTGAATAGCGGTATTACTAGTTTAAACTGGTAAAATCCTGACGTATAGACATATACACACACACACACGCACACACACACACACACACACACACACATACATATATATATATATATATATATATATATATATATATATATATATATATATATATATATATATATATATATGTGTGTGTGTGTGTGTGTGTTGGGTTCAATCGGGGGTAACCACAGTAAGTAAGGTACTCAATATGATTTCCTTCGAATGAAACAGTTCACGTCCTGTAGAAGTCATTTCTATATTAAATATATATATATATCTTCTCTCAGTTATAAAAACTATCTCTTTCTCTCTATCACCCATCTCTCCCTCTCATCTCCTCCCCTTTTTCATCCTTCCCCCCCCCCCCCCTCTCTAAATAAAATATTTTTCCCAATATCACACATCAATCTAAAACCACTTTTCATATGTTGATTTAAAACTGCACTATCCACAAGTGTTTTTTAGCCTTCATATCATGTTCTCCTGTTTTATCTGATGAAAACACAAATATTATTGCATGATGATGTTTGTTTTTGAAATGCGCATAATAAAATACATGGAACTCCTTTAACCATCTTTTGATCTTATATTATATATATATATATATATATATATATATATATATATATATATATATATATATATATATATATATATACACATACATATATATATATATATATAACGAAGGAGTTGTGGTAAGGAACCAGATGGACCATAACGCACCAGAGTACTTCTGGTCCAGAAATAGCCGTCGAAACGGCTTGAGCTCTGCCGTCGGGGTCATACTTTTTCCTGTATATATATATATATATATATATATATATATATATATATATGATGAACTATCCAGACGTTTCTGTAACGATCGTCTAGTTTCTTGAAACCTTTGGTAATGAAATAATTATATTGTGTTGTTTATTATGTAATTAAATAGCTCTGTACTATACATAGAACATTTTTCTTTCCTTTACCTTTTCTACGGAAATACTTAACACATACAGATATATATATATATATATATTTATATATATATATTTATATATATATATTTATTTATATTTATATATATATGCAGGGTGAGTCATAAGTACCCGGGCAGTCAGTGCATTTTTATTGCAAAGTTCACGGATAACTTTTCCAGCATCCGCTTACTTGTGTGTAATCAGCCATGGTTATATATTTTAACTAGGCGGTGGATTGGCAGTATCGGTAGAGGGTCGGACGCCATGCTTTCGAGCATAGTTACGTCCCTTTACGATCTTAGTTCAAATCTCGCCGAGGTTGACTTTGCCTTTCATCCTTACGGGGTCGATAAAATAAAGTACCAGTAATGCACTGGGTAATTGCGGGCCTTGTGCCTAAAGTAGAAACAGTTATATATTTTAACTACTTTTGTTTGATGTTGATGTATTTATAATTTCGCAATGTATGACCAGAAATTTAGTAAATATTGTCATTTGTAATATAAATGTTGGGTTGCCCGGTTACTTATGACTCCCCCTTGTGTATTAAGAATAGCTCTAGCAGTGGATACGTCTGGTGCCCCAGGCACCACCTTCCTACTCATCACCATCGGCACGGAGTTGGCTACCCGCAAGTGTGAGCCTCGCGAGCTGGAATGACTCTTCCAGCGCGTCTCTCTCACCATCCTCCGGGGAAACGTCATCTCTATTCTGTTCGCCGGGGCCGCGGGTCGGTCAGCCTTTGACCCCATCCCTCTCCCCCACACACATTTACTCATAATAGTGAGAGATGAGGAGAGCGGGTGAGACGGAAGCATTACAGTGGCAGTTTGGTTCCATTGTGTTCGGATCTGGTGTATATGTATTTATTTATTTACCACACCACATTAATACTTTACATACACTTCAGTTCAAATAATTGCTATAGAGTCTGACAAACATCCCCAATATTTATTTCGATGATATCTTGGTCAGCCTGTCTTTATTTGAAACTATCTGACGTCATATTGTGAAAACCTCAATACACCTAATAAATATTTCATTTTGCTCTATTGTCACACGTGGCTTAATGGTAAAGGTGTTGGACTTACGGTCATAAGGTTGTGGGTTCGATTCCTGGGTTGCGTGTTGTGTTCTTGAGCAAAACACTTCATTTCACGTTGCTCCAGTATACTCAGCTGAAAATGACTACCAGCAATAGCTGGAGGTTAACCTTGCGATGACTGGCGTCCTGTCCAGGAGGGAGTCTTGTACTCTCAGTCGCTTCACGCCATGAAATGGGATAAGCACCAGCAAAATGAGCCTTCTGGCTTAAGACACACTTTAGACTGTAGTCATATATTCGTTATCAAGTTCTTTTATATATCTCGTGAGAACACTTATCATTTATAATGGGTGGATGTGTGTGTGTGTGTTTAATGCAAGAAACGTTAAAAATACAGACCCGAAATATATACGAGATTTACAAGATTCAATATCAGTCAATAAGTAATTTTTTTGCGGCAAATACGGCAGACAACTGGTAAAATGTCTTCATCATTCTTTGACTTCAATTACGAAAATATAGCAAACCAATGGCTGAAGTTCCTTTATGCATTACTAACAGGGCAGTGGATTGGCAGAATCGGTAGAGCGTCGGACAACATCTTTTGTGCAACATTGAGTTAAAGCCCTTTGCGTTCTGGTTTCCAATCCCACCGAGGTTAAATTACGGGGTCGATAAAATAAAGCACCAGTAATGCACTGGGATAATTTCTGGCCATGTGCCAAAGGTAGAAACAATTATTACCAGGACGGTTGGGTTGGCAGAATCGATAGAGCGTCGGACAACATGTTTCGCAGCATCGAGTTACGACCCTTTACGTTCTGATTTCAAATTCCGCTGAGGTTAGCTTTGCCTTTCATCCTTACGGGGTCGATAAAATAAAGCACCAGTTATACACTGGGGTCGATTTAATCGACTTTTCTCGCCCCTCACATTGTTGGCCTTGTGCCTAAATTAGAAACCATAATTATCATGACTCCTGTATAACAAAAAAAAAAAATGTTTTTGCTTGTTAGTTTGTTTTTGGTTTCTTCTCTATTGCCTCTCTAATTTGAAAAAGAGCTACTGCTCATACATTTTCCTGCACAGCAAATATTTTTACATATATTTACAATTGTTTTTATAACTATTTCATTTGGAAGATTTCTTGTCGACGCATTCTTTAAATTATGGATTACTTGGTGAGGTACCCAGCTTCACCCAGGTAAACAGATAAGAGAAGACTGGTAGATGAGAAAATGACTTTATTGGATGTTTGTCTGGTTCACAGTATGAGGCGAAACCGTGGTGTGTGTGTGTGTCTGTGTGTGTGTGACAAAAAAAATCTGTCAAAAATCTTCCAGGTTCTTCGTTTTACTGTTACTGCGTAGTATATGAAGATTTGTAGGGGTTTCCTCTCGTGAACAACCAACATATAACTGTCCATGGGTAAAAAGCGATTCTCTCATATTTAATCCTACAACTTTGAGACTCTGACCCAGAGCTTTATTTATGGTCATAGCAAAAGTGGCTCTAACAGGGAACCGAAGTCTTGGGAATTTGAACAGAAGCTCGGTAGAGGAAGAAAGGAGAGGAATATTGGGAATAAATGCATTTTCTCCTTGATGATTGCCTCTCTAGATGGTTCATCATCCGCCTGACTGTAAAGTGTGTTTCATTGCAAAGACGTAGCAGGTACAGGTTTCTCAAAAGGATGATGGGAGTTCCAATCTTTTATATTATATGTAGATATCTATCTAGAGCGGGTAAAATTCCTGAGATCCATGGACGAGTTCTCTCCAGCGGTCTCTGTCTCTCATCATCGCTGCCATGACCTGCATCTCCAAGAGACCGGTGTCTGTCCTTATGGCATCAACATATGTCAACCTCGGTCTCTCTCTTCTATATAGATAACCTAAAATGATCGTTATCACTGTTCCTATAATATATTAATAGCAAATCAAAATAGCATTATTCTTATCGTTATTATTATCATTATTGAGTTCAAATCCCGCCGAGGTTGACTTTGCCTTTCATCCTTACGTGGTCGATAAAATAAAGTACCAGTAATGCACTGGGTATTTGCTGGCCTTGTGCCTAAAGTAGAAACAATTATTATCATTATTAAGGGCGGTGGATTGGCAGTATCGTTAAAGGGTTGGACGCCATGCATGGAGCTACAGGCCTTTACGATCTGAGTTCAAATTCCACCGAAGTTAACTTTGCCTTTCATCCTTACGAGGTCGATAAAATAAAGTATCAGTAATGCACTGGGATAATTGCTGGCCTTGTGCTAAAAGTAGAAACAATTATTATTATCATTATTGATGGAATCAGCAGAGCGTTGCACAAAATCTTTGTAATGTTTAGTTATATATATAATATATATATATATATATATATATATATATATATATATATATAAACGGAAAAGATGAAACAAAATTTCATTTCCCCCTCTTAGTACAGCTGTTACTTAAATATAAGTATGTATACGTACATACATATATATGAATACAGACGTACAGTAGTATGTATATATATATATATACATGCACACATATATATATATATATGTGTATGGATTCACCGAACATTTATTATAATGCTCTGAGTGTTTATAAACAAATATCCCGAATTAAGCCGTACAGTGTCTAGCAACCATCGTTGCTCGTTTGTTCAACACTGACAAAGGAACGCTGTACTAGTTTCAAGCTTATTAGCTATCGTCAGCAACGTATACCTTCCTGCCAGATTGTTGAACGCCTGAAAGTATATGCTTTCCTTATGCATATTAACGGCTGAGTAGCCCAATTTGCATACCGAGTGGGTTAATCGGCCGGGTGCACCGAAAACGATAAACGGAAAAAATGAAACGAAATTTCATTTCCCACTCTTAGTACAGCTGTTACTTAAATATAAGTATGTATACGTACATACATATATATATGAATACAGACGTACAGTAGTATGTATATATATATACATACATGCACACATATATATATATGTACGTATGGATTCACCGAACATTTATTATAATGCTCGGTGTGTTTGTTTATAATAAATATTCGGTGAATCTATACGTACATATATATATGTGTGCATGTATGTATATATATATACATACTACTGTACGTCTGTATACATATATGTATGTACGTGTACATACTTATATATATATATATATATATATATATATATATATATATATATATATATATATATATATATATATATATATTTATTTATTAAAATAACAAATTAAAGTTTAAGCAAAGAATCGCTGCTTTTACCCTTAACGGGATCTTTTGAAACTAACAAAGTCAATCTGTAAACGCAGATTGACTTTGTTAGTTTCAGAAGATCTCGTTAAGGGTGAAAGCAGCGATTCTTTGCTTAAACTTTAATCTGTTATTTTAATAAATATTTGCTCTACGGTTCTTATATATTTGATATATATTTATCCTTATCGAGCCCTGTTTGGATTTTAGTCTTCAAATTTATTATTATTACTATATATATATATATATATATATATATATATATATATATATATATATATATATATATATATATATATATATGGTCTCATAAAATGAGAAAGGTTCTTATAACGTTTCCTACGGTTATAATCATTAGCTACAGGATAATGGCTACTGATTAACAAATGTGTAGCTGAAGAATGTAGTAAGGAGGGAGGAAGGAAGGAAAAAAGGAAGAAAGAAAGGAAAGGGAAAAGAAGGAAGAACGAAAACGAAGAGAGGAGGGAAAATGAAGGAAGGAATGAAGAAAGGGAACGGAAGGACTGGAGAGAGGGAGGAAGGAAGGTTGGAATGAAAGAAAAGGAAGGGAGAAAGGGGAAAATGAAGGAGGGGGGGAGTAGGTGAAAGCAGGAAAGGAAGTGGGTATTATTATCATGATAGATCGATTTTTTTTTCTTTTGTTTTTTTTTTATTATATTGCAATTGGTAAACAAAAGCGTCGTTAATTACAGGTTTCAAACAGACCAATCTCTGGTTCACTGCATTTCTGATTGCAAAATTGACAAGGGAGTGTCAGTAACTTGACGCAAAACAAACACATCATTTGGCCATGCTGAGGGGTTTTATCCTGTGTATAGAAATAAAGAATTTAAATAATCAAAAAATAATAACAATATACAACAAAATGAAACAAGATATTAGGTAACCCCACAGGCACCAGACTTATTCAGTTCTCTCATTGTTCTCCCAAAAAGCATTTAACTGGAGTCTTGAAAAATAAAATGTAAATTTAGCCTCGGCGGGATTTCAACTAAAAAGATAAATAAACGTCTAACTAAAATATCACGAACATTTTGTCCAACGCTCTGCCGATTCTGTCAATAATGGTTTCTTATATAGGCACAAGGCCAGCAATTTTTTTTTTTTTTTTGGGGGGGGGGGGGGGGGGGGTTCGATTAAATCGATCCTAGTCCGTGACTGGTACTTTATTTTATCGACCCCGTAAGGATGAAAGGTAAAGTTAACCTCGGCGGGATTTGAACTCAAATCATAAAGGGACGTAACTATGCTGGAAAGCATGGCGTCCAACCCTCTACCGATACTGCCAATGAAGGTTTTTAACATAGTTAGATGACCAGGCCACACATTTGGGAGAGGGTTTAGTTGATTTTGTCTACGCCAGTACATGACTGATACTTTAATTCATCGTTCTTCGGAAGGGATGAACTGCAAATTTGATCCCATGGTTATTTGGATTTAAAATATAAAAGTATGTCAATGTATTAAGTTGATAACAATAATAAACAGTTACATCGATTATATAAGATCACTGCTGCATTGCAAAGAATAATGATTTTTAATAATTGTTTCTACTTTTTTGGCACAAGGCCAGCAATTATTCCGGTACATTACTGGTACTTTATTTTATCGACCCCCGTAAGGATGAAAGGCAAAGCTAACCTCGGCGGGGTTTGAACTCAGGCCAGAAAGGGGCGTAACTCTATGCTGCAAATATGGCGTCCGACCCTCTGCCGATACTGCCAATCCACTGCAATGATTTTTAACAATGATACAAGGCTAGAATATTATATGGAGTTGGGGGAGAATCGATTGTGACTCCAGTGCTTGATTGATATCTATTTTTTCGAGGATGAAATGCAAAGTAGACCTTGGTAGAATTTGAACTCAGAACGGAAAGGTTTGTAACTAAATACCTCAAGGTATTTTATCCGATGCTCTAAGGGTTCGGTGGGATTTGAACTCAGAACATAAAGGACATTGTGAGTGGTAGAGGCTGTCAACCAGAGAGAAAAGTACGAGGATCATATGATGTACAGTGACCCACACGGAAATCGAAACAACGTTGTAAACATTACCTCTCTAGGAGATTAATCTCTTTTGATACACTCTTAAGACCACATTAACTATGTTAGAAGTAAACGTGGGAAAGAGTTGTATATATTGTTTATATATCAAATATATACAATAAATGCAACTGTAGAGAGATCGCGAATTAACAATTCACAAAAAAAAAAAAACTGTTGTTTCAAACTTAATCTTGTTTTGGACTATAGAATTATTGAGCTCTGAAAAGCTTGCTCATGTTAATATGGTTCTCGGGTGAAAAATTGCTAGATGATAACTCAAAACGGGGAGGAATTGAATAAATCTGGGATCGCAAGGGGAAGAATGTGAACTGAGTCGCTGAGAACCAGTGCGTTCATACTAATAAAACATAGTGTTCCAAGGAAATATTTTTCTCCACTTTTATCCGATACTAGTACCTTTAAAACATATGCATCATAAGACTGGGTTGATTGTCACTCTGTAATACGTGTAGCTATGTCATGCTAAATTTAATGTCATCATGTAGTGTTTGATTAGATTTACTGTTCCTATGTAGTGTATATAGCTACACCAGGCTTGATTTAATGTCACCCTGTACTACACGTAGCTACGTTAGACTTTCTTTAATGCCATCTTATAGTTCATGTAGTTATATCAGGTGACATGTAACCATACCAAATTAAATTTGGTTTCCACCTCTTAAAACAGATGTTCTCAAAGTGGGCGCTACCCCCACACACACCACCACCACCGAGAGGGGAGGGGGGGGGGGGGGCTTAAGAAGGTCCAGGAAGTGCTGGATCCTAAGGGGTGGTGGGGGAGCGGTAAAGATGATGTAATAATATATTAAATATCAAATGATATATATTATATGTAAATATAGTAAAATAAAAATATATATATATATTTATACATTGTATATATTATATTATCGGGCAGTATCAGTAGAGGGTCGGACAACATGCTTTGAGGCATAGAGTTATTGCCCTTTACTTTATGAGTTCAAATCCTGCCGATGTTAACTTTGCCTTTCATCCCTACGGGGGTCGATGAAATAAAGTACCAGTAATTCACTGGGGTAATTGCTGGCCTTGTGCCTAAAGTAGAAAAAAATATATTAACGACAGAATGGTAAGAGAGTATAAAAAGTTTCTTTGTGGTATTCATTCTGGCTCTTTGTTTTCTGAGATCATATTTCGTAGTGGCCTGCTCTGAAACCCGGTTTAACATCATCACCTGGCACTTGAATGCCTTTGAGCGGAGTCCACTCGGTAGTAACCATTTGGATTTGGTCTCCAGTTTGAGAATAATTCCCTCCCGCCCTTCTACCACTCTTGGAGGTTTCAGAATATTGTTCTTCCCTCTGATTCATCAGAAAAAAACCAATGATGACTAAAAACTATTGAACACTGTCAATGGCTTCAGAAGAGTTGAAGAGTTAATCGGACGGAATTGGGTTCAGAGAAATAAATGTGATAAGACCTAATTGGGGAGAAGACACCTCGTAAAAATCAATAATATTTTGTTAAATAAATAGAAATAAAACCATTGCATCCATAAAAAGATTGATTGCTCACAAATACTTAGGAATGAATTAACTAATCAGAGTACAACACATACATGAAAGAAAATAGATAGAAGGAATATTTATAGAAGCACTAGTTTTATACAGAAAAAAATATCTAAACTAAACTCTAAAATGAGATAATAGCTATTAATACTTTAGCTGTTTCACTAATCAGCTGCAGTGTATAATATAATCAACTGAGAATTAGGTGAAGTT
>OZ024741.1:182487247-182489747 GCA_964016885.1 Eledone cirrhosa
AGGTGCACCATATAATGAGAGAAACAGACAGACAGATGAGGTGGAGGATGAGGAGGAGGAGGAGGAGGAGTAGTAGTAGGAGGAGGAACTGTTTAAAGACATCCCTCTAGGGGAGGTGCACCATATAATGAGAGAAACAGACAGACAGACAGATGAGGATGAGTAGTAGGAGGAGGAACTGTTTAAAGACATCCTTCTAGGGGAGGTGCACCATATAATGAGAGAAACAGACAGACAGACAGACAGACAGATGAGGATGAGTAGTAGGAGGAGGAACTGTTTAAAGACATCCTTCTAATAAGACAGACCTTCCTCTGTAATCACCTTTATCTTTGGCAGATTATAAGCTTTAGTAAACTGACCTTTCTAGCGAATTGTGGCACGGCCCCAAAACCGCCGAGTACAAGGCCCACATGCCATCACCCTCTCCCACTTCGCATCCCTTTCTGCTCTGGCCCTAGATTCCCCTCGTTTTCCTCTTATATATATACCATTCCTCTTCTCCTTCCTTCTCATCCTCCTCCCCCCTGATCCTCATCTTCATCGTCGTCATCATCATCCTCATCATCCACCTCTTCCTTCTCTTCACTCTACTCCTCCTCCTCCTTGTCCTCCTCATCCTCATCCTCATGCTCTTCTCCTTCCTTCCTCTTTCTCCTCCCCCCTCCCTCATCATCATCATCATCAACCACCTCTTCCTCCTCTCCCTCCTCCTTCTCCTCCTCCTGATCATCATCCTCATCATCCACCTCCTCCTCCTCATCATCATCCTCTCCCTCCTTCTCCTCCTCCTCATCATCATCATCCTTCTCCTCCTCCTCCTCCTCCTCCTCCTCCTCCTCCTCATCATCATCATCATCATCATCATCATCCTTCTCCTCCTTCTCCTCCTTCTCCTCCTTCTCGTCGTCGTCGTCGTTGTTGTATTACTTCCATATTGAATTTAATGCATGTTTTTGTAGTAATTGTTGCTGTTGTTGTGGTGGTGGTGGCGAGGGAACTGTGCGGATGCTGCTGGTTTTGGTGGTGATGGTGGTGTTGGTGTTGTCAGTGATGATAGTGGTGATAGTGGTGGAGTTGGGAGTGATAATAGTGGGGATAGTGTCGATGGCGGTGGCTGTGTTGTATTACTTACTGATGCTGATGTGTTTGTTATTTGTATATTTATTTCTTCTTCTTCTTCACCCACTTATTCCTGAGAGGGTTGTGGAGGCAGAGTCCTCAAACACTCCTTCCAGCGGGTCCTGTCAGAAGCAACCGTCTCCAACTGGTCCGGCTGGATCCCCAAGCGAGACCAGCCAAACTCATGGATGTTATCCAACAATCTTGCTTGAGGGTCTACCCCTGGGTCTCCTACCTGTTGGTTTCACTCGTAAAATCTGTCCAGCGATTCTTTGCTGAGACACTCTAACCACATGCCCATAGTATTGGAGCTGTGATCTCTCACGGAATGGAGATTGTTCAGCACAGCAGTTTCTGCTTCCGCTGTTAAATGTTGTGGCCAAAAGAGACTTGGTGTGGCGCCGAATGGTAGGAGGACTCCTTTGTTCAATCAAGAGGTCAATAATGTCATCTGAGCAAAGAAAGGGGCTTACAAAGCTTGGCTTGGAAATAAGGCCTCCTTCTTGCACTTGTGGTACAAGCAGGTACGAAAAATCGCAGCAGAGATAGTAAAAGCGTCCAAACATGAGAGGAATTTGGGATTAAGCTGGAATCCGACTTCAGATCAGCAAATAAAGTGTTCTGGCAGACCATCCACCGACTTCGTAATAAGAAGCCCTCCTCCACACCTGCTATATTTATTGATTTATTCATTCATTTATTATTTATGTATTATATCAAGCCGGTGTATTGGCAGAATTGTTAACAGAGCGTCGAACAAATACTTCACGGTTTCTATTCCGACTCTTTATGTTCTAAGTTCAGATCTCGCCAAGGTCAACTATGCCATTCATCCTTCTCAAGTCAATAATGAAGTAATGGTTTCGATTTAACCGACTTTCCCCTCCCACTAAATTGTATAAATTAATTAGAAACCATTTTACAGTTGTTGCTGTTGTTATTATTGTTACTGTTCTGAGCGCGGTGACTTTACAGTTCCGGTGAAACATCGGACAACATGCTTTGCAGCATATGGATGCGGCCCTTTACGTTCTGAGTTCAAATCCCGCTGGAGTTAGCTTTGCCTTTCATCATTATCGGGTCGATAAAATAAAGTACCAGTAACGCATTGGGGTCGATTTAATCGACTTTCCCCCTCCCCAAAAATTGTTGGCCTTGCGCCTAAATCAGAAACCATTATCGTTATTGTTCTTCCATATTGAGTTTCATGCTGTTGTTAAAACGGAACAGTTATACTGGATAATGAGGTCGTAGATACACTATGCCTAAATCCACCTCCAACTTAGTCACTTCGACCACAAACCCCGGTACCACGGCCCGCCATGCAGAGGAAAGGAAGATAAACAAATACCAGGGATTGTCCGGCCTCTTTCTTTTC
>OZ024741.1:182499747-182552247 GCA_964016885.1 Eledone cirrhosa
TCGCGTTGGACGTCCGTTGGTTCCAGGTCACGTAGGCCATCTTGCGTTCCTGATCACAGTAGGTTGTGTTGTGTTATGGAAAACCCTTTTGAGAAGAACACGGCCGACGGTCACTGACGAAAAAAATGCCGGCAAGACCAGTGAGACTAGCAGAGACCGAGGTCACCATAGCTGATGAGTAAGGTGACATGTTGCCATCCGGTGTCGTCAAACTGGACGTTGCATATCTCCTCAGTATCGTGTCGGATGCAGGCGTCGAGATCTATAAGGAGAGATGCGTGGTTATAGCAGGGGATATTGCGGAAGGTATACAGAAGCTTCGGTATAGCGAAGCAGTTTCTCAACAGGAAGAGTGCCGGATGAGCGTCAATTCAATCAGGTTCAATTTGCTCATAAGTGTTTCGTGTTGGCGAAGTCTAGACCTGATGGTCGAGGTGATAACAGGTGAGACTATCGGTGAACCGAGAATGAAAATTGTACCCGGTGGAGCATTGATCACTCGTCTGAGACGTAGGCTGCGAAAACCTCTGCGTCTCGCAACATGTCAGCCCCAATGTCAATCGCATTACTCTCACTGGTAACCTCAGAGATATGTTCTACTAAGGACCGCATAATTAGTAACAGAAGCAGAAAGGAATGAAGGAGAAAGAATGAAGGAGGATAGGGGAGAGTAATGGGAAGGTGAGACGGTGGAGGAGGACGAGGAGAAAGAAGGAAGTAAAAGAAGGGTGGGGAGAGAACGAGAACTGAAAAAGAAGGAAGTAAAAGAGCGGAGTAAGATAAAAAAAAAAAGGGAAGGGGTAAATAAGAGGCCGGCAGTATTACGAAAATAAGAAATAAGACATGTAAAAGGTGAGGGGAGAGAAAGAAAAAGATAATGAGGTAGGGAGAGGTAAAAGAAGCAGAAAGAGGAGGAGGGGGAAGACGGGAGCTAACACCTGATGGCGTCTAATCCCCGTTTGTAAGTAATGCTGAATATCTACATTCCATCACCAATCCATCTAACATACCTACACTACCTCCATCACTACCACCACTAACAACAACACCGCCACCACAACCAACACCACTAACAACAACACCGCCACCACAACCAGCACCACTAACAACAACACCGCCACCACCACAGCACCACCACCACCACAGCCACCACAGCCAGCACCACCACCACTAACAAGAACACCGCCAACACAACCATCACAGCCAGCACCACTAACAACAACACCGCCACCACCACAGCACCACCACCACCACAGCCACCACAGCCAGCACCACCACCACTAACAACAACACCGCCACAGCTAGCAGCACCACTACTAGAAACAATACCACCACCACCACCATCACCACTATAGCAGCAACACAGCCACCACAGCCAACACCACCAGCACCACCAGCACCACCACCTCCGCCACTAGTAACACTGTCAGCACCACCAGCACCACCGCCACCGCCACTAGTAACACTGCCAGCACCACTAGCACCAACACCACAACCACTACGAACAACACCGCCGCCACAAACAACAACACTGTCACCCCGACACCACAACCTCCCCCTCCAATTTATCTCCTCCTTCCATTGTACTAAATGCTACCTAGTTTATTTGATGCAAACTTAACATAACGCCAACTCTATCACCACCACCACCACCACATCCACCACATCCACCACATCCACCACTACCACCACCACCACCACCACATCCACCACATCCACCACAGCCACCACATTCACCACTACCGCCACCACATCCACCACATCCACCACATCCACCACCACCACCACCACCATTACCACCACCACCACCACCACCACATCCACCACATCCACCACATCCACCACTACCACCACCACCACCACTACCACCACATCCACCACATCCACCACTACCGCCACCACCGCCACCACATCCACCACATCCACCACTACCACCACCACCACATCCACCACATCCACCACCACCACCACCACCACTACCACCACTACCACACAGCCTGGATCTTGTATAATTCTAAGTAAGACATACAGAAATCGGCATCCCATTTTGGCCTGTAACCTGATACCAATGCACATGTATTTATATATACATCTGTACATATATACGTTTACACACACACACACACACACACACACACACACACACATACATACACACACACACACATATATATATATATATATATATATATATATATATATATATATGTGTGTGTGTGTATATGATATTCACTACGCCTGTCGCATCTCCAACTGATCCATCTATATTATTTTTTTTTAAAAAGCTGTATTATGTTTTCATTCTAACACAGTATTATGTTTGTATGATTTCTTTTACACATATGGGTGTCTGTGTGGGTGTGTATGTATAATATATATATATATATATATATATATATATATATATATATATATATATATATATATATATATATATATAACCCCTACGGCAGAGCTCAAGCCGTTTCGACGGCTATTTCTGGTCCAGAAATAGCCGTCGAAACGGCTTGAGCTCTGCCGTCGGGGTTAAACATTTTCCTAATACCCACTCTACTACCCTAAGTATTGAGTACTCTCGTGCGTTATGGTCCATCTGGTTCCTTACCACAATTCCTTCGTTATATATATATATATATATATATATATATATATATATATATATATATATATATATATATATATATATATATATATATATATACTATAAAGTATGTCCATAGAATCATTTGATAATATATATACACCATTTCCTCTCCCACTTACCATAATCAACCACATAAAAAATCAATTAGACCAGGCTATAAGATTAAAAGGCACCTATGAAGAAATATAAGATAAACCGACCGCCATAGAATATTTACCCAACATTTCAATAGCACGTGGAAATCGACTAAATATACCGTCAACCATACACAATTAGGTATAAAATTAAAGTTAGAAGAAATGCGTACACACTTACCAGGATTATGTCTCTACCCTCGGGTTTCGTTCGCATTTTGAGATATCCTATTAAGGATAAAATCTCGAGCTTCGAACTCGTCAGGAAACAAACTCATAGGACAAGTAATTTTCTAAAATGATCCCCGCCAGAAACAAATTCAAAATAGCTAAAAATCGTGACGTGGCAGTGGTCAAGTCAGAAAGAATGTGATTGGATGCTTACGGCGAGTGATTTTTATGTGGTTGATTATGCTAACTGGGAGAGGAAATGGTGTATATATATTATCAAATGATTCTATGGACATACTTTATAGTATATTGCTCTGATTATTTAATTTATTAATTCATCATTGAGCCACATCGTGAATGGTTGCCAAAACATATATATCTGTGACTTTGTTTAGTTTGTGTATATGTAAATCTTTATATATATATATGAATGTATGTATAGTATATTTGGCAATATACTATAATTAAAAAGATTTGGCAATATACTATAATTAAAAACATTTGGCAATATACTTTAATTAAAAACATTTTGAAGACCTTGCGCTATCATTTTAAAGTAGTGACTATGTCACTTACTTTTTTTTCGGCAAAGGAAGAGAGAGAAGCTGACAGATTCTGTTTCACACTGTTTGTGTTCCTCAGCCTCTGCCGAAAATTACTTCTTTTTTCGGCAAAGTAAGTGACATAGTCACTACTTTAAAATTGATAGCGCAAGGTCTTCAAAATGTGTTTAATTAAACATACGGTATATTGCCAAATATACTATACATACATTCATGTATACATCGCTATTTCAGAGCACCAATCCTAATTTTTAATTTCCACGACGGCTATTTCCAGAAATAGCCGTCGAAACGGCTTGAGCTCTGCCGTCGGGGTCAAACATTTTCCTATATATATATATATGCCTATTCCAGAAGATTTTCTAACCACCATATATATATATATACCAACATAAGTCACACACAATGGCATATATCTATATATAATGCTAGCGAGTAAAAGAGAGAAATCTACTATACGTCTCATATATATAGCACAGGATAATCACTTGAGCTGGTAAGCAGTTTATTTTTCATGTTGAATAATTTGAACTGTGATCTACTAATCTAAATCGTTATATATACAGACATGTATGAACATTATCACTACTATAAATGTGCACACATATACAACACATGTAATATATATATATACACACACTCACACACACACACATATATATATATATATATATATATATATATATATATATATATATATATATATAAAATTTCAGCGAGATCGCATTTCGGCTGTGGTTTAAAGCCAAGCGAAACGCAATTTTAGAGATATCCGGCAACCGCTCAATGGACTAAAAGAGGACCAGACCAATTAACATACGTTATAGAGCCCATATAAACTGAAAACGGCCGCCATGAAGCCATCAGCCACCGGAGCCGAAAAAACGAAGCAAGCTAAACAGGTTAAACAAAAGAATTTACCTGGACCTCCTGGAAATTGATGGTATAATCCAGTGGGAGGTTTCTGGGACACCTAAATTAATTATACTGCCTGCTTTCAATGTAAGCTTTTGGTATAACGATCGAACAAGGCTGCCATTTCGTCAACAGGTATTTTGTTCTCAGCCAGCGAGCGGGTTCTTAGCAGTAGTAGTGTTGGATGATTTACCCCCACGTGTTTGCCCTGCAAGGGAGGTAACCCCGGTTTTGGCGGATGGGTTCAGAATGTGAAAACTTATTGCAAGAATTGCAAAAAACTGCACAAATCGAATTAAGCTCTCGACCGGGTTGTTTTTAAATAAACTTAAGCAATTAATTAGTCAATAAAATTGTCTAATAGAATTAACAAGTTAACTGCTAGGCCCGGTAGATTAATAAAAATATAATTTCAGCGAGATCGCATTTCGGCTGTGGTCAAAAACAAAGTGAAACGCAATTTTCGAGATATGCGGCAAGCGCTCAATGGACTAAATGAAGAACAGAGCAATTAACATACGTTATAGAAGCCAAACAAACTGAAAACGACGCTCATGAAGCTATCAGCCACCTAAGCCGATAAAACGAAGCAAGCTAAACAGGTTAAACAAAAGAATTTATATATATATATCAATGATATTAATAAATGGAAACTATATTTATAAAACCATATTTATTTTATCATATATATTTCAAGGGTACCAAAATTTTGGTACGCTCTCATCAGATAAAATACAAAATTTGTTTTATAAATGGTGACATACCCAAGAAACCAGTTTGGATATTAATATCATTGATATTATACTCCAGAAAACCTGTTCGAATCTGTTATAAATAAATTTGTTGAATAACCAACAAATTAAATATCTCTCTGTTTATATATATATATATATATATATATATAGATATATGTAGAGGTTATATTTAATTTGTTGGGATACAACAAGCAAAATATTTTTATAACTGATATAAAGCACTCAACAAATTATTGGAGTAAATATGCAATATATTAACAAATGGAAACTATATTTATAAAACCATATTTATTTCATTATACATATTTACCTTGGTGACCCTTGAAATATGTATAATGAAATAAATATGGTTTTATAAATATAGTTTTCATTTGTTAATATATTGTATATATATATATATATATATATATATATATATATATATATATATATATATATATATATATATATATATATATATGTATATATATATATATATATATATATATGTATATATATATATATATATATATATATATATATGTATATGTATATATATATATAAATATATATATATATATATGTATATATATATATATATATATATATAAGACTCTACAAAGTAAACTGTCTCTAATACAGCTTATTACATATACATATTTACATAAATATTTGGCTTAAATTTAATATATATATATATATGTGTGTGTGTGTGTGTGTGTGTGTGTGTGTGTGTGTGTGTGTGTGTGTGTGTGTGTGTGTGTGTGTGTGTGTGTGTGTGTGTGTGTGTGTGTGTGTGTGTGTGTGTGTCGCATCTGTATGCATACACATACTCAAAAACAATTTTATGTATATGTATGTGTGTGAGTGTGGACGTGTGTGTGTATGTGTCTTTCAAAAGATAGTACAGTGTTTTGAATAATTTGAGATGTCAGGCATACCTGGTTAAATAGAAATGCAATTTTTGTCTTGTGAAAAGTGAAGAAAGTTGTTCATCACGAGTTTTCTTTAATCTCTTCGTTGGCAGGAAAAACGGAAGATCTGATTAGTTTTCTAGTCTTATTCGATCTTCATCTTAGAAAGTATACTTATTTTCTGCTTTCAGTGAGATTAATAACATATAGCTATTTATAGTGTATTTAATCTGAGACACTATTAAACTGGTCTGGTTTCTTCCTATCCTCATTGCGGAGTGTTGGAATCATGGGGATGATAGCACCAATACTAATCAATATGACGTTATATGTCCATAATTCTCATCGGAAAAAAATTGACAACGCCGGTGGGTCCAGAATCCTCCTCCGAATATTATTCGGAAACTGGATACTGAACTGCAAAGTTGTCACCAGGAAATTACAAGTACAATCCATTAATGGAATAGTAAAAATATGTAAAACATTCCTAAAATTCTGCATCTAATAACTGCATATACACATGTACAGATACAAAGCATATGCACATACACACATACAACTCAAAACATACATATCCACACATACAATAACATCCATACCTGCACACACATGCATGCAGACATGCATACAAATCTACCTAGTTGATGTTGTGTAAATTCCAATGAGAGAGTCTTGAAACCGACTCTCTCTCTATTGGCAAAAAATAGTGAAATTATAAAACCAGAAGAACATAGATACATACATGATGGCTACCCCTTCGTTATCGAGTATAGCCATTGCACGATATACCATTTTTAATCATTATCAATTAATGCTATCGTGCAATGCCTGTGCGTGAAGATTTTTTTTTTAAGTGAGGAAAGACTGTGCACTGAGCCAATCCCACTCTCTGAGCAACAGTAGCTATAACCCGAACAGAAGAAAAGATCAACATCATCGGTAACTACTGAGCCGCAGGTTTTATATCGGAGTTATCCCAGTCCCCCTGAGTTGCCTTCCCCTAGAAGAATGCCCTGAAAAAGGTTAGGGGTCCTTCAATCCCAGTGTTTTAACCGCGCGATCGGGTATCCAGCCCGATTATTTCCATGTCCCCTCGTATATATATATATGCATATATACACATGTATATACATCTTTACCCATAAACTTGGTGGGGTTGTCGGTTTAGTCACCGACGACTCGACCATGCGACAGTTTGTACTGGGTTACATGTTACCTGTACCACTCAAGAGTGACCCGACATACATACATACATGAACGAGTGTGACTTTTTAGTCCAGCCAGCGACTTGAAAACTCTGGTACAAACACTACACTTGCGACAATTATTGACACATAGTGCTGGGCCCATGGTACCATGTGACGACAAGTGCAGAGAGATCTCCAGATATAAAGCAATGCCTGTGCCGTGAAGCTTTTATAGTGAGCAAAGGCACTGCACAAAGCCAGTCCCACTCTCTTAACCAAGATGATATTTACCAAAAAGAAGAACAAGTCAACATCATTGGATACCATCAGGGTTGCAGGTGTTATATCAGAGTTTTCCTTCTCCTAGAATTCTGCCTTGACAAAGGTTAAGGGGTCATCTCTCCAGGTGATTTTGGATGGCCATTGACTCTTAAGAGCTCCTTTGCCCTTTGACAGGTTTTGTTTTTAGTCCTGCAGGATGTCCAAAGTCACCCTCCTCACCAAGAAACCTTGATGGGGCTGCCAGTTTAGTCGCCAACGACCCGACCATGAGACAGGTTGTACTGGGATACATACATACATACATACATACATACATACATACATACACACACACATACATACATACATACATACATACATACATACATACATACATACATACATACATACATACATACATGTGTCATTTACCATGCTTTGTGATTGAAAATGGGTAGACAGAAACATTTTGGAAGGCAGTGGGATGCAAACTTCTTCACATTTTAGCCATGCTGCGTCCACATGTTAACAATTATTAACTAAGAAATCAATAGTTATTATGTATTTTATATCATTGTTAGCAAGCTTACTATCTCATTCTCTCCCCCTTTTTCCGTCTCTTTCTCTCTATCTATGTTTATCTGTTTCCTCCTATCTCTCTTTCTCTCTCTCACTCTCTTTCGGTTTTTCTCTCTGTCTCTATCTCCCTCTCAATCTCTCTCTCAATCACTGTCTCAATCTCTCTCTCTCTCTCTCTCTCTCTCTCTCTCTCTCTCTCTCTCTCTCTCAATCTCTTAATCTCTCTCTCTCTCTCTCTCTCTCTCTCTCTCTCTTTCTCTCTCAATCTCTCTCTCGCTCTCTCTCAATCTCTATCTCAATCTCTCTATCACTCTCCCTCCTCCTCCCCCTCGTCTCCTCCTCCCCATGATCTCCATGGACATGGAATTACAGTGAGACCAGTAGTAAGAGGATTAGTTTCTTCCTACTATTCATTGTCGAGTAAAAGTAGCAGATGAATTGACTCTACCTGTCTAGTGTACAGCCTTGTTGTGTGTTGTTGTTGCTGTTTGTTGTTGTACTTCTGGTTGTTATCACTATCGTTGTTATTGTTGTTGTGATTGTGATGGCGTTGTGGTTGTTGTTGTGGTTGTCATTGTAGTTGTGGTTGTTTTTGTAGTTGTGGTTGTTGTTCTAGTTGTAGTTGTGGTTGTCGTTATGGTTGTAGTTGTTGTTGTAGTTCTGGTTGTTATCTCCATCGTTGTCACTGTTGTTGTTGTTGTTGTGGTTGCTGTAATTCTGGTAACCAAGATAGGTCTTGTCATCTGTGCTACTTGTCTCCTTCACTGTTCAGGCTTTTGTGTAGCCCAAGATCAGAACTGATCAAGCAGCTTTATGACACAGAGATAGCCATGCCAATCAAATAGGCAGACCCAACACACAAATCGTTTTTTTTTGGGGGGGGGGGTTCAAACACTTCATATCTCCCTTACCCTCCTCCCGGGGGGGGGGGTACCTTCTCCATTCTGTCCGCCGGGGCTGTGGGAGGGCCAGCACGTGGGACTCCATTTGCTCACCATACGGAGAGATGGGGAGGGCGAGAGAGATGGAGGCGATGACAGTGGGAGTTCGGCTCTTCCACGTTCGGATCATATCCTTGTGGTTGTGTTCATCAAGCCCTAGTGCAGTAATGAAATCATTAGTGCCTTGTGAGAGGAATATAATCTATATGTGTAGAAATTCTGAAACCTAAGCTGAAGCACGATCTGGGTGGTCACCAATTCATTTTTGTCGATTCTATCAACGGATGCCAACCAAGTCGACATTTATAGCACTAAAGTTATGCTGTGAAAAGTTTGGATTCATAACTCAAATCCACCTGAGTAATATATGTTGTACTTCTACAAGCAGTGGTATGTCGAATGTAGTTTAATTTGACAGTCGGAACATTGCATACTTTCTGCTTTCCTCTCTATGTATTTCTGGTGGTGATCACAGTTGTGACAGACAACGTGGACTTGATCAGAGCGCGACAATTGCAGTTCTTCGCTAGTTAACATTCTTGTTGTGCATTATTGCATGGCAGTATAGGTAGAGAGTCGGACGCCATGCTTTCCAGCATAGTTACGTCCCTTTACGATCTGAGTTCAAATCCCGCCGAGGTTGACTTTGCCTTTCATCCTTACGGGGTCGATAAAATAAAGTACCAGTAATGAACTGGGTAATTGCTGGCCTTGTGCCTAAAGTAGAAACAATTATTAAACTGACAAATGTTTCTACCGGCCTAGAATTTCAACCACTAAGTTACAATTATTGCATATTGGTTAATGTAAATTGGGCTAATGAGCTGCACAGCAGATATTTCTCTGTGTGTGTGTCTGTATATATATATATATATACACATATATATATATACACATATATATATATACGTATATATATATATATATATATATATATATATATATATATATATATATATATATATATATATATACGTATATATATATATATATATATATATTTATATATATATATATATATATATATATAAACTATTAGCTTATAAAATCGGGTAAAATACTCCTAAGGACGGAAGAAAGAGGCTAGCAGCCGCTACGTATCTCTTGCCCGGTTATATATATATATATATATATATATATATATATATATATATATATACTACTACTACTACTACTACTAAAACTCTGTGATTGTGTGCTTGTCTGTAATATGATACAGCCAAAACGTCGCATAATGGGAAAATACTTTGAAAGGAAGTTGCCCCTGAAATGGGAATACAAATGGAATAAAACAAGTTTCGCGTAAATCAGAGCACAGGTTCCCGAGATACGGTATTTTTCCGGGTACCTTCATCAATAGAGAGAGAAAGATAGAGCGAAAGAGATAGTAGTTGTGAGAGAGTACATTGAAAGAGAGAGAGAGAGAGAGAGAGAGAGAGAGAGAGAGAGAGAGAGAGAGAGGGGGAATGGAAGAGAGAGTGAGAGTGGTGGTGATGTTGTTCAATGAAATTATAACTAGTGATTTCCAAGAATCGAATACAGCATTACTGTATCTAGCTTGAATTTGGTGACTGAATATTAAGTTATTTGTATCATATAACTTGTGTTAGGTCACAGACACCCACATACACACACACATACACACACACGCACACACACGCACACACACACACACACACATATATATATATATATATATATATATATATAGGCCTTCCCAATTTCATTCCACATTATATATATGTCTGTATATATGTTTATTTAGAAATTATTTCTAAGTGAGCATGATTTTAAAAAAATATTTTTTGGTGTACGTGACCCAACGGGTCACAGGTGGTCTAGAGTATATATATATATATATATATATATATATATATATATATATATATATATATATATATATATGGGGAGGTAATTAAGCTGTTATAAATTTTGAACCGGGTTATTTTAATGAACTTTCATCACGAGTACACAGACCCACCTTCCATTATTTCAGTTGAAAAGTTTCACTGAGAAATAGGGCAGAAGAGCTTGTCTCTGAGAGAAGAAACCAGATCGTGTGATTCTTCTTCGCACATTAGTTATTTTTCGAAGAATACAAAACCTCTCCTTGCTCTGCCTCTTCTCTCCTAACTAGAGAACCATTGTGTCCGCTGGAACCACGAGTCAAACTAACCCCTAAACAATAAGATGTTAACCTTATTTCGTTAACTGGTTACTAAGCTTGGGAAAACCCAGAGCTAAACAAGCTGCCGTCACCGGCCTCTTGCTTCGTGATGAAAAATAACACAGCCTCTATGTGATCATGCTACCTGCTAGAAATAACAGTCAGATCAGTATTTTTTCCGTTAACTCTTAAAGAGCTGCCATTCACGGTAAATTGATCCTTGGTGTTCGTAATGTTGATAGCACATTAACAGATACATTCAATAGTGAGAATTCTTTTCGGTATCTATGGTAGAGTCTTCAGGCTCCTTGTGGATTTATTTTGAACTAATTCCTGCAACTCTTCAACAGATATATTTTAACTATGCGAATCTATTAACTCCCCCAAATCTTCCATATTGACATTTTTCATTCTATCTCAATAATGTTAATAATTGTTTCTACTTTTGGCACAATGCCAGCAATTACCCCAGTACATTACTGGTACTTTATTTTATCGACCCCGTAAGGATGAAAGGCAAAGCTAACCTCGGCGGGATTTGAACTCAGATAATAAAGGGGCGTAACTCTATGCTGCAAAGCAAGGTGTCCGACCCTCTACTGATACTGCCAACCCACCGAATAATGACTGCTTGTACTATGTCTTCGTCGTCAAATTCCATGAAAATTATTATATACTTCTGATAATAGCATTTTCCAAAGTCTTCTCCGATAATTCTCGGTTATTTTATCCAAGGCTGCCCCCTTTGATATTATATATGGCCTTCGTGATATAACTTTGCCAAAGGTCTTTAACAGATTGTTTGTTTTGGGATTTCTTTCTTTGAAAAAGCGACAATAGAAATTATACGTCGACTCATGGATTAAAAAAAGGAAGAAATGTTTGCTGCTAGGCAAACTACTTCTACAGAAATCTATATCTGAAGAGTATCGATATTTTAGGTGTTACCTGAAGTATTAGCAATCTCCAACAATGCCTTATGTTATTTCTTGCGTTCTGTATTCAAATCTCGCTGTGGCCTAAACTTAATCCTTCGCCCAGCTTAAAACCACCACCTGCTCCTTGAGTTCCTTTAGCAAAGTCAAATGTATGAGAAGCATTTCATCCATGCTTTCAGTTCGAGGATACTTCATTCTCTACTTACCTCCAGTCTTTGAGTCAATGAAAATAGGTCAGGGACACTGCCCCTTCCTCCTTGATGAAACAGTAAAAAAAAGAAATACAGATGAAGCCGTTTATTACAACTACAGATAATGTTATCAAACGGTTATTGTTTCATTTACCTAATTAAAGATTACCGCCTCCTTAGTGTTGGAGAGGTGGAAGCGACTGGTGTATATTAGAATGAGAAACAGATAAGGGAAGGACACAGAGTAGAGAAAGAGAGAGACGGGAACAGTGAGGGACAGATAGAGGAAGATTAAGAAATGGAGACGGGCTGACAAACAGACAGAAAAGAGACAGTGAGATACGTAAAGAGAAAATAAAAGGACTTAAAAAAAAACTAAGTCGAGAAAAGGGATCATTATATATTGTTTAGACATCGGCCCTTGTGGCCAATAAATGAAATCATTATATATTGTTTAGACAGACGGTGAATTGGCAGAGTCGTTAGAAGGTCGGATAAAATGCTCTCTGATTTCCATCCCGCCGAGGTCAACTTTGCCTTTCATTTTTCTTAGTTTCAGATGATCCCGCTTACTAATTATAAATATTTGCTCTATGAATTTATATATACTTATATAAATATACAACCTTTATCAGGTCCTCTTTTGATTTTGGCCTTTGTATTATATATATATAATGGGCTCAAGCGCAGACGTTCTATAAAGATAGCTTATCTAAAATAGGGTGACGACCCTTAAAAGAAGTTCCCGACGGCCGCTATGGGGAATTGAACCCCTTATCTTCCAGATACCTATTTTATATAACTTATACTTTGTAGCCCTTGTATCCTTGAGCCTATTCTTTATACATATATGTATATCTATATGTATTATATGCGCTTAAAAGCCGCAAATTCGGCTTCGTACAATGTTTGTTTACATAAGGATGTCTGTCTATCAGTCAGCCTGCCTGCCTGGTGACATCTGAAAGCTGTTGTTCAGCTAACTATAATTGTTAAAATAACGAGAAGAGTGTTGTCTACGGTTCCTTAACTTAATACTTAAGACATCTAGCTGGTATCAATTCCTCATAACGGCCGTTGGCAACTTATTTTCTGTCTTTTAAGGGTTTTTACCCTATTTTATATAAGCTATCTTAATAGCACATCTGTGTGTCAGCCAATTCTTTATACTTGTTATATTTATATACAATACTCTCAACGCTTAAAGCCGAAAATTCGGCTTCGTACATTGTTTGCCTATATATATATATATATATATATATATATATATATATATATATATATAAGTTTAACCCGGGTTCAATCGGGGTAACCACAGTAAGTAAGGTACTCAACACAAAGCAGAGTATAAATATTTAATATAGAAATGGCTTCTCCGGACTAGAACTGTTTCATTCAGGCGAAATCATCAGGAAGCCGACTGTCCAAGTAATATGGTATCTATACCTTTTCTGGTGGTAAGAGAGGGTGGTGATTGGAATGGGTGGAGGTCATTGGTTGATGGATTTAAAGAAAAGGGAATTCTATAAAAACGATATTTAGAATAACAAAAGCAGAAAAAATTCTATAGACAAGTTCACACTGGTGGGACCACTCCTGATTATATATATATATATATATATATATATATATATATATATATATATATATATATATATAGCGAAGGAAATGTGGTAAGGAACCAGGTGGACCATAACGCACCAAAGTACTCAATACTTAGGGTAGTAGAGTGGGTAATAGGAACGAGTAGGACCCCGACGGCTGAGCTCAAGCCGTTTCGACGGCTAATTCTGGACAAATTAGCCGTCGAAACGGCTTGAGCTCAGCCGTCGGGGTCCTACTCGTTCCTATATATATATATATATATATATTGAGTATGTGTTGGTTGTTTACCAACACCTCAGTATGCAGAATATGGAGAATAGAATGGCTGTGTAGTTGCTAGTTAAGGTAGGCTTAAAAATAAAAATAAGTATAAGAAGCAAGAACGTGGGAGAGAAGGGAGAAGGGAGTTTTCCTCATCAGATGTCTACTGGGGTTCTCGGATATTTCAACGCTTTAAAGACAATATATCTGGCTTCAGTCGTCTCTTCGAGGGTAGGTGGTTCTTCGAGCTCCTCTTTGAGTGGAAGTTGAGGAACACGATGGATGGCAGCGTCTTGTACGGTGCGGTCAGCACTGAAGAGGCTTTGGAAGCGCTCGAACGCTTTAAAGACAATATATATCTACCCTCTAAGCCTATATATATATATATATATATATGATAATAATGGAGCTGTGGTGTTGCAAATGGGTTACATATGAAAAAGTAAGTCCTTCATCAGTGGCCCTCCAACCGTCCTAGGCATTTCATCGCTTTAAGGGCCATATACCTCAGGTTGGTGCGAACAACGGCTAAAAAAAAGTCGTTGGGACACGTAAATAAAGGGGACGCTAGGGTGAACAAACAAAATGGTTTAAGCAACAGAAAGTGAGAAGAAAGAGACAAGTCCCAGATTTCTATGAATATAAACTTGGTGAAATCGTGAAATATATAGACAGAGAGACAGAGAGAGAGACATATTTATATATGCATATATCAACAGAATGAATGATTGAAAGATTGAATGCTAAAGTAGCCGCTTACACAAAAGTATAAGCACATCTTTAAAAGGTTTAAGTGATTATTGATTCTTCCACCTTCTCTCGTTTTTTTTCTGACTCCTCCTACTTCTTCTTCTTCTTCTTCTTCTACTACTACTACTACTACTACTACTTCAACTTCTTCGTCTCTCCTTCACTTTCTTACTCTTCATCTGCCTCATCTTCTTCTCTTTCTACTACAACTACTACTACTACTACTACTACTACTACTACTACTACTTTTACTACTACTACTAGTACTACTACTACCAGTACTACTACTACAACAACTACAACAACTACTACTACTACTACTACTACTACTTGTACTACTACTACTAGTACTAGTACTACTACTACAACAACTACTACTACTACTACTTGTACTACTACTACTAGTACTACTACTACTACAACAACAACAACTACTACTACTACTACTACTACTTGTACTACTACTACTAGTACTACTACTACAACAACTACTACTAGTACTACTACAACAACTACTACTAGTACTACTACTACTACTACTACTTGTACTACTACAACTACAACAACAACAACTACTACTACTACTACTACTACTACTACTACAACTACTACTACTACTACTACTACTACTGTCCTTTTTTCTTCTTTATTCCTTATTCTTCATTCTTCTTCCACTAATCAATGTCTGTGTATATATTTTATGAGAATTTAAGAGCATTCCTATAAAAGTCAAGTGCGAAACGAAAAAATTTACTAGCCATTAGCAAAGTGGAGGAACGAAGAAGGAGGCTGATGACGGAAGAGATTGAGAAAGAAGAGGGATGGGAGATAAACCAAAAGAAGGGGAGATAAGAACGCGGAGGCAGAGGGTGATAAAGATGTAACAGGCGTGGTCCCTGAAAGATGTGAAGATAGGATGAAGTATGGCGTGGAGAAAAAAGAGGGTGGTGGATGGTGGGGTTATTATAAAACCGTATGATTATTTACATTTATCAATACACATGGGAGTATACACACATATACACGTACATATACATACATGCATACATACGTATATATATATATATATATATTTAGAGAGAGAGAGAGAGAGAGGGGGGGGGGCAAGAGAGACAGAGAAAGAAAGAGTCTGCGGTCGGGAGATATATATATATATATGCATGTGTGTATGTTTGTGTGTGCATGTGTGTATGTGTGCGTGTGTGTGCGTATGTATGCACGTATATATATATATATACATACATCTTTTTCTTGTTGGTCCACTTATTCCTGGGAGTGCCGTAGGGCGGGGAAGATTCCTTAAACACTCCTTCCAACTGGTTCTGTCAGAAGCAAACGTCTCCAACTGATTCGACTGGATCCCCAAGCGTGACCATCCAAGCTCATGGATGTTATCCAACCATCTTATTCGGGGTCTACCCCTGGGTCTCCTTCCGGTTGATTTTGCTCGTAAAATCTTGCCCAAGAGTCATGACCCTAGGTAAGGGTTTACACGAATACTGAATTGAAGATAGTGAGTTTGGCTTTTACACCTACCTTCCTTCTTCTGATTACCGATTGCTGAAGCTGGCGCGTTACTGCACCAGCTCCTGCAATTCTTGCACTTAATTCAGTATTCTGCATTCCATCACTCGTGAACACGCCCCCGAGATACTTGAACTTCTCCATGTGCTTCAGTACAACTCTGTTCACATATAGAGTGCACATTGCAGGCTTCCTTGAGAGGGCAATTGTCTCAGTTTTCGCTGCACTGAT
This sequence comes from Eledone cirrhosa, assembly GCA_964016885.1. NCBI lineage: Eukaryota > Metazoa > Mollusca > Cephalopoda > Octopoda > Eledonidae > Eledone > Eledone cirrhosa. The sequence goes on from OZ024741.1 coordinate 182,516,458, forward strand.
TTTCATTCCAACCATGCAGCACTCAGCATCAAACCTATCGCGTACAAATCGGCGATCATCTTTTGTCGTGTTAAGTAACACCATGTTAACTACAAATTCCAGCCGACTGATTTTACACCCACCAGCCATGATACCACGTCTAACCTGGCTGCGCATACCAGTGCTGTTCATAGAAATAATGAACAGGAGAGGTGACCGTACAAACCCTTGACGAAGTCCGATTCCCACATTGAATAGTTTTTATTTAGCACCATTTATCTGAACACAAATACTCGGGGATTCATATAGAGACATCAAGGCAATAAGAAGCTGACCATCGATCCCATACTGCTACAGAACCTTCCACAGCAGGTACCGTGCAAAGCGGTCATATGCATTTTCAAGGTCTACAAAACAAGAATATATTTCTTGGCAATAATCCCACGATTTCTCGAAGACCTATCTCAGTATGAATATTTAATCGTTTGTGCTGCATCCGGGGCGAAAAGCGCACCGTTCATCAGCTAGCTTGGACTCGACAATCTCCCTACATCTCTTTGCATAGACTTTACCGAGGAGGCTTAACAAGGAGATCCCTATATGATTGGAACAATCACTCTTGTCTCCCTTTTTGAAAATTGGGATTATAACTCCATATTGCCATTGCTTTGGTGCTTTTCCAGAGATCCAGGCCACCTGGCACACACAAATCAGGCAGGGAATACCTTCTCTATTTAAGGCTTTTAACATCTCGGGCCGGATCTCACCTTCCCCAGCGGCCTTGTTATTTAACTGCTCTTGTAACCTCAGCCTCCGAGAGATTAGTCACCGCTCTCAGATGTACCTCCTGTCATCTGAAAATGGTGTTGTGATCGGGTTTAGGATATCAGCAAAGTATTCTTTCCTCCTCGCGAGGATGCATTTCTCTGAAGAGAGAAGAACCCCAGAAGCATGCCTGATAGCAGGTGTAAAGAACTTCTTATTAAGAAGTCGACGGATGTTCTGCCAGAACACTTTATTTGCTGATCTGAAGTCGAAGTTTAGCTTAACCCCAAAGTCCTCCCATATCTTAACTTTGGACGGCATTACTGTCTCTACTCCGATACTTCGTGCCTGCTTGTACCTCAAGTGCAAGAAGTAGGACTAATTTTCAAACCAAGCTTTGTAGGCCTCTTTCTTTGCTCGGGTATCATCTTTGACCACTTGATTAAACCACGGGGTTCTCCTGCCATCTGGCGTCACACCAAGCCTCTTCCGTCCGCAGCCTTTAACAACTAAAGCCGAAACTGCTGGGCTGAACAATCTCCACTCCGTTTCAACGTCCTCAGTTTGCTTAGGGAGTTATCTGAATTTGGATGCAATAGTATCTGCATACATGGTCCTGACTTCCTTATCCACCAACATTTCCCACTTTATCATGTAAGTCGACCTAGACATGCCAGTTTTGTGGGATTCTTCGGGTTTAGGTAGTCTCGAGCTGCAGATAACTAGATGGTGATCAGTTGGCAGCTCAGTCCCCCTTTTAACACGAACATCCAGCTCAGAATCAAAGAGATCAAGGGCAATAACAAAATCAATTATTGATCTCTGTCCCTTATTCTACTTAAACCATGTATATCTATAGATGTCTCCGAGTTAATGAAGATAATTATTTATACTGTGCTTCATAATAGGGAGTCCATTGCTAAAACAGAAGTCTAATAAGGCCTTTCCATTCGCATTTAGATCGGGGTCACCGTTCATTCCAATCACTCCTTTCCATGTGCTAACATGTGCATTGAAGTTTCTTATCAGGATATATGACTCAGTCTTAACTACTTAACTACATCTAACGCTGCAGCGACTTCATCGAGGAAGGATCTGTATTCTGACGCCTTCCTTCTATGCGGTTGAGCTATTGAATCCTAGACCTACCTTGGTGTCTTATACACACACACACACACGTACACACACACACACACACACACACACACACACACACACACACACACACACACACACACACACACACACACATATGGGTCTTGACCTCCTACTGTTGATTTTATCGGGTTGAGGTGACCGCAGCCTCGTATAGCACGTACGCCGCATTGCATACTCGGCATAAGGGATATGTCCCTGGTTATCTCATGAGGAATCTGGTATATAGGAGATCATGGATTTACTGGTAATGCATTATCTAGTATTTTGGGCACCGGTGTACTTTGGGCACCAATTTTAACAGTATGTTTGCTAAAAATCTTACTTGTCCATATGAACGAAGAATCTGTTTCCTACAAAGATTTTGGCGTTTGATGAAAAGTGGGAGGTAAACCATATATTTTTTTCTGGATCTATTTCTATAAAATCTGGTGTATCTATTCCACTAATCACATACAAACTACAACATTATCTCCCTTGTTTTCATCTTATAAAAATTGATGAAATCGATGCAGACGTTTCATTTTTATTTATATGTTCTCAGTGAAGCATACTCATTCACTTTGTAAGTTAGCTTAACTAAGAATGGCCACATATGAATATAGGAAAAGGCAAAAAAAATAATGCGTTGATTATGTATATCGGCAAATTTAAGGTAGAAATGTCTAAGTTGAGACCCTCTTCAAAAAATGCATACATACAAATAATCTCGTTTTGGGGGTGTTTCATCATGGAGACAAGCAAGGCGACATATGATCACTCTTGTGAGTGTGAGGCTGTATGTATGTCTATCTATATGTGTGTTCATATGGATGGCTATATTATGCAATAATGGCGGTATGAAATACGAGAGTGTTGTTGATGTGCAAGTTCTTTGATATGTTGAATAATGTGTGCGTGTGTGTGTGTGTGTGTGTGTGTGTGTGCGTGTGCGTTTGTATGTATGTGTATGTTTGTGCATGTGTTTGTACATGTTTGTTTTTAATATATATATATATGTGTGTGTGTGTGTATTTGCGTGTGTGAGTGTGCGTCCGCGCGTGTGTGTGTGTGTGTGTGCACGTGTGTGTGTGTGTGCGTGTATGTGCGCGCGTGTGTGTATGTTTGCAGCTGAGCCATAGATAGATAGAAAAATAGATTGTTAGATAGCTAGAGAGGAGTGATGAACAGATATATAGTTAATAGATAATCATTTACGTATCATATATATATATATATATATATATATACATATATATATCGTATATATATATATATATATATATATATATATATATATATATATCGTATATATATATATATATATATAAATATATACATATATATATCGTATATATATATATATATATATATATATATATATATATAGCTGTGTACGGGCGCGCGCTTGTGTGTGTAATCAGATCAGGTCAAATTCCTGGAGTTTTCAGTAAAGGCAGACGATCTGTATATTTGCCAATTTTACATTACGTAAGATTACACTTAATAATCTTCTATACGCAAGTGTTTCCGTAAAGTAGATCATTGGAAAGTCTGAATAGAAACAATCGCTATAATAATAGGTGCCTTGGGAATGATTTAAAACGATGCAGACAAATATATAACCTATACTCCAGAACTTACATATTATACACAACACGTAGAAAAAGATATATATGCAGCATACAGAAAATATGTTTCGTAAACTATTTTATATACATTAAGAAATATAAAGCCGAAACAAACCATGCAGGTAGTCAAATATACGTTGTCCTGTTGTATGTGGGTGTCACTCTTCTTCTTTTATGTCTTCCAATCTTTTTTTAAAACTCTAATGCTCTCACTGTCAGTTTTCCCTTCTAGTTCTTCCTTCATCTCCATCTAATCACAAGACGATGATGTGGTGGTGCTGCTGGGATAGGAGAGGCCCTTCTCATCAACTTCTGGTCATATGACCGGAGACGAGGCAGGCTTTCTGGCAATACTATAACATATAGTGTATACAGGGTATCCCAAAAGATGTATACACAATTTGATTACCTCTACAGGCAATATTTATTAGAATGCTGTTGAAGTGTGTATACATTCTTTTGAGACACCCTGTATATATATATATATAGGGTTTTGATCTAGTGATCTTCGTAGTCCACAAAGGAGGAAAAAGTTAAAGTTTATAATGGAGTATATATATAAGTTGATTTATTCAATTTCTCATTTCTTATTTCTTATTTCTTATTTCTTATTTCTTTATTCAATGTTTCAGCAAAACAAGTGTTCATCAAGCCTGTTCGGAGAAGTAATGAGGTGTTGATAATTTATTGTAAATAGAAGGCGAAGATGAATGAGGTATGAGGGTTAGGAATGGCAGTGTATAGAAACTAAACATATTTAAACTAAATCCCGTCTTACCCATGCTAGCGTGGAAATGAACGTTAAACGATGATGATGATGATGATGATGATGATGATGATGATGATGATGATGATGATAAATCAAATGCACCTCATACTTCGCTAAAGGGACTTAAAGAGTGCTCATTTTGATGAAACATCGTAGTTATGTTGTACGAAAATGATTAAATCAACTTTATATATAGTCATTGATTCATTCAATGATTGATTCATTCATTCATTTAAAAGATTGGGGGTGGATAATTCTCTCAATGAAAATATATCCACTTTTTTATAGTTTAGTCAAGGATAAGCACAGTGTCCTTGACCTTTTCCAGTGCCATCAAAACTGGTGGGAAGGAGAGAGAAAGGTACCATGAAACAGGAGGGTTGGTGCAAATGCTTGCAATATAGTGGAGTCCGCTAAAGGAACCAAGGGATCAGGTGGTGGTATTAAACCGGTCAACAGATAATATCTACCAGCCATAAAAAGCATGTATTGAGTTCTATATATGTGTGCATGTGTGTGTATGTGTATATACATAAATGCACACACACATACACACACGCACACACACACAAATACATATATATATCTATATATATATATATATATATAGGAACAAGTAAGACCCCGACGGCTGAGCTCAAGCCGTTTCGACGGCTAATTCTGGAGTCCAGAATTAGCCGTCGAAACGGCTTGAGCTCAGCCGTCGGGGTCTTACTTGTTCCTATTACCCACTCTACTACCCTAAGTATTGAGTACTTTGGTGCGTTATGGTCCACCTGGTTCCTTACCACATTTCCTTCGTTATATATATATATATAGGGCGGTGGATTGGCAGTATCGGTGGAGGGTCGGACGCCATGCTTTCCAGCATAGTTACGTCCCTTTACGATCTGAGTTCAAATCCTGCCGAGGTTGACTTTGCCTTTCATCCTTACGGGGTCGATAAAATAAAGTACCAGTAATGTACTGGGTAATTGCTGGCCTTGTGCCAAAAGTAGAAACAGTTATATATATATATATATTATATATATATATATATATAATATATATATATATATATATATATTATATATATATTATATATATATATATGTGTGTGTGTGTGTGTGTGTGTGTGTGTGTGTGTGTGTGTGTGTGTGTGTGTATAAGTTAGGTTAGACCATTACTCACTAGAGTACTCGATACTTGGAGTAGTAGAGCATGGTAAAATTATAATGAGTCGGGACACCGACGGCTGAGCGCTTGCCGTTTCAACAGTTCGTTTCCAGAATCTGGAACTAGCTGTTGAAAGTACAATGGAATCTTATGTCTACATATATATATATATAAGCAAAAAGGATATTTAATTTGTTGGTAATTCAACAAATATATATGTTTATAACTGATTCGAAGCACTCACCAAGTTTTCTGGAGTATAATATCAATGATATTAAATAAATGGAAACTATGTTTATAAAACCATATTTATTCTATTATATATATTTCAAGGGTACCAAAACTTTGGTACGCTCTCATCAGATAAAATACAAAGTTTGTTTTATAAATATTGACATATCCAGGAAGATCTTAACAGTTCAAGTTTTTCCAGGAAAAACTTGAACCGTTAAGATCTTCTTCCTGACTATGTCAATATTTGTAAAACAAACTTTGTATTTTATCTGATGAGAGCGTACCAAAGTTTTGGTACCCTTGAAAATAGAATAAATATGTGTTTATAATATATATATATATATTATATATATATATGTGTGTGTGTATATATATATATATATATATATATATATATATATACAAAATTAAGATAAATTAAATGAATTTAATCCAAATCGAAATTGTGGGTGTCATGTCATAACGGCATGCGCCATATCGCCTGGAAATAAGCTCAAAGATACATCCGAGCATTTTATAATAACTACAAGTTGATTAACATATAAATATACATGAATAATCACAGGAGATTATTCATGTATATTTATGTATATATTTATGATTATTCATGTATATTTATATGTTAATCAATTTCTAGTTATTATATATATATATATATATATACATATATACATATATGAAAAGATTCAGGATCCCGACGGCTGAGCTCCGGCTGTTTCGACAGCTAGAACCGAACAGTTCGGATCTAGCTGTCGAAACGGCTGGAGCTCAGCCGTCAGGGCCCTGAATCTTTTCATATTACCCACTCTTCTACCCCAAATATCGAGTACTCTGTTGGGTTACCATAGCCTCTTTTATATATATGTATATATATATATATATAATAACTAGAAATTGATTAACATTATATATATATATAAGTTTCTATTGTACTTCTTCCTATTTTAATGAATGAAGTACCTTATCTTTACTACTTTGCACGCTACACACGTAGACACAAATATATACACAACAGCAACAACAACAATAACTTATTAGCAATATTAACTTTTTTTCTTTGCATTTTTTGTTTTGTTTTATTTCTTGTTCTTTTTGTTGTTGTTTTTTTATCGTTTCGTTTTTCGTTGGGTGGGGTGGGGTGGGGGTGTCTGATATAAACTTTGTTTTCATTACAGCTGCGCTATCTGGTGGAGAAATTATAGCACAACTTGCCATTTTAATTCTTTGCAATGCTTAACAACGAGCCAGAGTGGCAATTATGAAGCTATGTTACTGAAGAGAGGAACATGCTGAGTTGAATTGGGCTTATGATAAAAATGATAATAATAATAATAATAATAATAATAAAAATAATAATAATAATAATAATAATAATAATAATAGTAATAGTAATAATAATAATAATGATTTCATTTATTGGCCACAAGGGCCGACATATAGGGGACAACACAATAGACAGGGACAGTGGGGGTTTACATAGAGATCGAGTAAGTATAAATAACAAAAAAACAAAATAACAATAAAAATACAACAATGAAAGTTCCCCAATAAGAGGGATCACCACCCAGGGTTGACTCAAGCACCCCACCAGTCCTGAGCCACCCGACGCTCCTAGGGCACCCGGGAAGGGCACCCCTCTCCTTCTCGAATTCACCAGCCTACAGGCGCATGATCAGAGTAGGCCCACTCACGCGGGCCATTCTCGCCACATTCACCCACCTTTCAGTAAATGTACTGGGGGGCAGCACTCCTCTCTCCACCCTCACCTTCCTTTCCAAGTGAAACTTGAAGAAGTTGATGAGGGATTGGCCGAAGAGAAAAGTGTCTGTCTTCAGTCCTTTCAACCTGGTCCACCATGCAACCTCTTTCGCTACTGCCACCAGGCAGAGGAAAATTGACTGCCCTTCTTGACCAAAAGAAGGCGGCGGGTCAATCTTCACTATGGACTCGGACGATAGCCGGATCCGTTCTACACGCGACAATAGCTGTTCGACATAACCCCACAAGTCAGCAATGCACGGACACTGGACGAGTGCGTGCAGAACGGTTTCGTCGCTCTGCGCGCATCTCGGGCAGGTTCGTCTGACAGCACTTCCGTGCCTGTAGAGTTTATCCCGAACCGGCAGCGCCCCCCGGTAGCACTGCCAAGCGAGGGATTTCTGGAAGTTATCCATCGTCCCCGGCTCGAAAGTCCTCCGGAACATACTGGTCAGTTCTACTTCGTTGACGCCTAGAACCTCTCCTAGTACGTCATCGTACTTGCCCTCCACTAATCCTCTATAGAAATCTTGAGTGGAAGTTCCACTGACCGCATTGCCCACCTTGCAGAGTGCAGTGAGCGCCTGGCAACATTCCAGATGCCAGTCGCCCAGTCTCGGTCTCTTCTTGACCCAGGACTGCAGCTCAGTCAAAGAGATGAGCTGCGGAAAGGCCCGTCTAACAAACGGCGACCACACCTGTTCACCGTTTAGGCAAAATATCTGGAGATGTCGCAGCCTCAGCGCATGTCTGCGCATCATTAGCCACGGCATGCCCAGCCCTCCACGAAGAGGGTGCTGGCAGCAGATGGACCGCCTCACCAACGGGACCCGTCCCCTCCACAAAAATTTGAAAAGGAGCCGTTCCAAATTGGCGAGGCGTGGACGGGGGCAAGGCACGACGGTCAGGCGGTAGTAGATGACGGATGCGATGTACGCGTTCGCCACCTCCGCCCGCCCTTTCAGTGATAGCTTTCTCTCAGCCCATTTCTGGGTGAGGTTGGCTATCCTGCTCGTCACCTCGTCCCAATTCTTATCCACCTGGAGGTCTGGTCCGAACCAAACCCCGAGCAACTTTACCGGTCCGTCTGTCCAGCGCCCAACGACGCTGTTGGACGGCATGGACTTGCCTCTCCAGGTGCCGAGCTGCAAGCCCACCGACTTTTCCGGGTTAAGTTTTGCTCCCGTCAACCTTTCATATTCCTCCAAATGGGTGCGGATCACCTCGATTTCCGAGGTGTCCGACACCATCACGGTGATGTCGTCCGCATAAGCGGACGCAGCCTTTCTGCGTCCCGGTTCGAGCGGGATGCCCTGCAACAACTCCAGCTTCCGCAGTAGAGGCTCAAGAGTCAATACGTACAGAAGTGAGGAGAGAGGGCACCCTTGACGGACCGATCGAGAGATCTGAAACGGTTCCGAGAGGTGGCCATTAACTTTGACCACCGAGCAGATGCCGCTGTACATTGCAGCGATCCAGCTTCTGAAGACGAGGCCGAAGCCAGCCGCCTCGAGGACAGCCTCCAAGTACCGATGGTCGACCCTATCGAATGCTTTCGATTGATCTAAATTGATCAGAGCCCCACCGAAGCCAGGTTTGCACCCAACCCTCTCTATGATGTATCGCATGAGGTGGAGGTTGTCGTGTATGGACCTGGTCGGGATTGCGCAAGTTTGCGCCTCCCCAACCAAATCTTTGACGACAAGCGCCAACCTTTTCGCTAACACCTTGGCCAAAATCTTAAACTCTGTGTTGAGCAGGGTTATGGGCCTGAAATTATCTAGTGTGTCCCTCTTGTTCTCGTCTTTCCTTATCAGCGTCACTACGCCACGGCTCACAGAACTGGGAATGCTCCCGTTCTGCTGCCAGTTGCAGTAGAGCGCTTCGAGGAGATCGGAGAACAAGTCTGGCATATTTACGTAAAGCTCGTAGGGCAGACCATCCAAACCGGGTGACTTGCGACTCGAGCAGCCGACAAGGGCGTCCTGAATTTCGACTGATGTTATCGGCTCTTCGCAGCGCTCAGCGTCGGCCGTCGAGAGGCGTGGCAAGCCGTCGAGGTAGGGACTGAAGTCCGCCGCCGTCTCCGACTCACCCATCCTCCCGAACAATCGAGCAAAGTGCTGGCGAAAGGCCTCACACATCTGCTTGGAATCGCTCAGTTCGTGTCCATCTCGATCCGTCAAAGACCGAATTGTGGTTTTATTTCCACGCTGCGTCTCTGCAAAGCGAGCCCATCGGGCAGCTTTGGTTCCCTCGTTCCTCAGAGCACGCGCCTTAGCTCTGACAATGCAACCTTCGTGTTTCGCATTGAAGAAATGGTCTAGTGCCATTCTCGCCGCTAGCACGTCTGTTGCAATGCCACTACAAATAGCCTCGTCTAACTTAGCTATCAGCCCCTCCTCCTTTCTATTTTTCTCTATTGCTACTTCTTTGCTAAATCCTATCGAGGTTGCTCTAATCTCACTTTTGAGTGCCCCTCACCACCTGTTGTTGACAACCCCCCCCTGTCAACTTTTGCTTAACTAAGTTGTTGACCCGGTCCCTGTAAGCTTTACGCGCCGGAAACGACATGTTTAGCTTCCAGTAGCTAGGTCCTAACCTACGTGTCTTATCTAGGTCGACCATACAGATCACAAGCTTGTGATCTGAATAGGCAACCGTTTTAAAATGTGGACATCCTACACTATTTCTATCTCTTTTCCTAATGAAAATCCTATCTATGTACGATCTAGATGACCCTATGCGATTGGTCCAGGTCCATACTGGCGCATTAGGGAAATCTAGTCGGTACCTGTCAGACAGTTGAAACTGGCTGATCAGGTACTTGAGGCTTTTGCACCCCCCCGCTCCTATCAGATACTCCCACACAATCCCAGCGTGCTTCTAAGATGCCATTCCAATCCCCTATTAACAGTAAAGGGCGAGACGTAAGCAGAAAGTTTTCCAGGCGCCTAAAGAAGTCCGGCCGACCGGCCCCAGTAGGGGCGTAGACGGCCACCAGTCTAAAGGCACCACCTTCGCTATTGCTCACGTCCAGGACCACCAACTTTCCGTCAGGATCCCGGAAGATTGACCTTACCTCGAGATCCAGACATTTCCTAAACAGCACAGCCACTCCACCTCCCATTCCCGGCCGACTAACAGATGCAAAGATCTGATAATCGTCGAAAATCGGCGCCAGTGCGCGTGTGTCGGAAATTCTGGTCTCGCTGATGGCAATTACGTCCATTCCTAGTGACCTGAGGTCGTTGAGCAAGTGACCTTGCTTCCAGGGCGACCCCAGGCCACGAACATTTAAACTTCCTACTCTTATGGCCATGCTGGCAGGATGAATGGGAGAGGAAAGGTTTACTTACCTTCCGGGGTCTTGTGAAGGTCGGGTGGTTCGACCTCCATGGTTTGTGGGGTTTCTTTTGGGAACCCCTTTAATAGTCTTGACGTGGGTTTTACGTTCGGGGTTCCCACATCCCGAGGAAAGCTCTTTCGAATTTCTTTGTATGAAGCGAGCGACATTCGCATCAGAAGCAAATTATCTGGTACGCGAAATGTGCTCGCTTCAAATGTTTCCCCGTCTTTTTCGATGTTTGTGCTTCGTGCTACATGGGCCATCAATTCCTTGTTGGCCCTTCTGGCAAGCACGAAGTTTTTAATGTTTTGTTGCTCGGGTTTTATTTGTTCGTGTGATTGTGGTGGTGATAGCTTTGTTAGTGTTGTTTCTATTGTGTCTGCGTTTGTTGTGGGTGGGGTGTCTGTAGTTTCTGATGTTTGTGTGTCTATTTGTTCTTGTGTCTGTTTAGCTTGTTTGCGTTTGGGGGATTTTGGTGGTTGTGTTGGTGATGCTGTGGGGAAAATGTTTGTGTGGGTGGTGTGTGTATTTTTTTTGTGGGGGTGTTTGTGCTTTGTGGATTTCTTTTTTTTTTGTGTTTTGTTTTTTGTATTTTGGGGGACTTTGGTTTTCCCTCATCTTCACTGCTGGAGGATGAGGGGTCTGTGGCTGTGAGCGTGTTTGTGTCTGAGTGAGTGTTTATGTTCTTGTTCGTGTGTGTATTTTGGGGGGGAGGGGGAATGGGAGAGCTTTCCTCGTTTCCCCCCTGGGTGTGCAATTTTGGTGGTTCCATTGTTGACGGTGTTGCTGGTGGTCCTTGTCCCGGCGTCGCCAGCAGTGGAATCTTTCGACCCCTTGCGCTTTTCGGCAGTTGAGGGCAGAAGGCTCGCAAGTGTGTCGTTTCCCCACAAAGGAAACAATGCGGCCTTTTGCCCTCAGTCATTATATGCAACACCCTCCCGTTTTGGAGGCGGATGTGGTCCGGGATTGCTTTTACGTTTTCGGGTCTGATTTGGAGCAGTATCTCCAGATCAACCCCGGACCAGTCGTCCCTGGCAGTTCTCGTTGCCTCTACCGGGACTGTATCCGTTCCTTCCACGATTACGCAACCCAGGAGCCACCACATATCAAGTCCTGGTGGAATCCTGGGAATGCGCACACGTGCTATTCGTTTTCCCATGTGGGAGGGGTACATTATGACCTTGCTGGTTTTGCAAGGGGTCATTGAATGCTTCACAGCGAGGGCTTCAGACTTGAACAGCACCGAAACGGTGCCGTATTGCCTGCCCCTCTCTATGAAGTCTGTGTCCTCTCTGATGTATTTCAGTGCGGCTTCTATATCAGCTTGGGCGATTATCGCTGCCCTCTTTGTCTCTACTGAGATGCATCTGAAATGCACCGTTCTTTTTTCTACTGCCTCAATGGCTTCTGCCGGGACAGTTAAGTTTGCCCAGGTCTGCTCTTGATTTATGATTTTCCAGGCCTGGGCCAACTTTTCCTTTCTGTTGGTTAAGTCGATGCTGTAGCATGGTCTCCTTTTAGCCGCTGCCACAGCAGCGAAGGTGTTCTTGTTGGTGTTGTCACTGTTGTTGTTCTTGTTGGTGTTGCTGCTGCTATTGCTGTTGTTGTTCTCCCCTGTGTCGTGGTTACCCTCTGTGCTGTTGGCCTTGTTGGTGCTGTTGCTGTCGCTACTATTACTCTCTGTGCTGTTCGTTTTGTTTGTGCTCTCGCTATTACCACCTTCTGCGCTGTTCGGCTTGTTGGTGTTGGTGTTGTCGCTGTTACCACCTTCCGCGTCGCTCGGCCCGTTGGTGCTGGCACTGTCGCTGCTCACACTCGTGCTGGTGGCGCTCCTCGCCTCACCTCTCCTCTCAACGCTCAAGTCGCCGTTGCACGACAGCAGACCCGCCTCTAGGGGGCGTGGCTCCGCCATGTTTTTTTGAGAAAAAAAATTATTATTTTTTTCCAAAATAAAGTTCAAATATTTGGGCCAAAAGGCCCAAATATTATGAGTTATTCCTTCACAGGATACAAATGAATGTCTTATAATGCTTCAGCGGTACAAAAAATAAACAATTCTCTACAATTAATCCTCAAAAAATTGCTTACTCACGGAGCTTCAAAAAACGTACATCCACTTTCGTCAATAATAATAATAATAATAATAATAATGGAGATCATGAGGAGGATGAGGATGAGGAGGGGGAGGGTGGAGGTGGAAGATTTCTACTTTAGGCACAAGGCCAATAATTTTTATGGAAAGGGAAAGTTAATTATACCAACCCTGGTATTTTACTGGTACTTTATAGTATCGACACGTGAAGAATGAAAGGCATTTGAACTCAGAACATAAAGAACCGGAACAAAAACTGTTAAACCACCACCTTTAGTGCTACGTGTAACATATGTCTCTAATTATTTACATCCACTCAAATACCTTGTACATAGAAACATTTCACATATACAATAGCGTTGTATTTTGTACATAACCTTGTGTGTGTGTGTGAGAGAGAGAGGGGGGGAGTGTGTGTGTGTGTGTGTGTTTATCACCTCAGGCGATCTTCCGATCGAACCAGGAAAACAAATTCATACTCGATGTCCCGCTCCAACATTACTGTTCATATGTTTGATAAAGCCTTCAATGTGATAAACAGGTGAAACTCCAGAGTAACACGACTCACTATTTACCCTTAATAAAATGAATATTAAAACTCCACATACGGATTTATATATATATATATATATATATGTGTGTGTGTGTGTGTGTGTGTGTGTGTGTGTGTGTGTGTGTGTGTGTGTGTGTGTGTGTGTGTGTGTGTCTGATGGTAGCTAAGATACTTCCATAGGCGGTATGCCGGTTGAGCACTCTATGTTCTTACAGAGCAGAGTATGATATAATATAAAACAGTGAAAGAATTTGCTCCGAAATCATTAGACGTGTCCGTCGAACCTGCGGATCCAGAATCAGACAGATCCACACAATGATCTTGTCTCGAGCTGTCCGCCGGCGAAACAATTGTAACACACAATAAATTGAGTTCAGATGCATCACTGATTTTTCGTTTTATATATATATATATATATATATATATATATATATATATATATATATATATATATATATATATATATATATATATATATATATATATATATATATATATATATATATATATATATATATATATATATATATATATAAATTTTAGTACAGCATAGACGAAGCTCTAGTATACGGCCAAGCTAGCGTGTATGTTTATTCGGTTTGTAGCTTTAGCACTCATATGAGTATAACATTATGTTCAGACAGCTTAGCAAATTAGATATAGCAGTCGGCAGTCCGACCGCATCACTAGAGCAACGAAAATACAGGACCCAGGTAAAGATTTTTTACTGACCTGGACATAACGCTGAGGCTGGGTGTAAAATATACAATCCACATGGTGTTTCCACAATATTGATCGCAAAATCGCACGCAGCGACAGCGCTAAGTTTCTGCAAATCCATGATCGACAAATTCCTATTGCAGAAGTCTGCAATATAATGGTTTTTGACGACAGAACATAGGATTTACTTCTTCAGCAAGTCTTTCGTTCTTAGCCAAAGCGGGTATATATATAAACAGTGTTTTTCTCGACGATCTAGTTGGAGTGTATTAGAATGTGTAGAATAATGAGAACTCTACGCAAGGAAGCTGTTAAAATAGCAAAATGCCGTCAATGACAGCGTCAGGTAAAATTTACCTCAAAGGACAGAAATCAGCGCCTAGAAGTGTATTGGCTCGCAGAACTGATAGGAAGAACACACAAACATCTTTTTACCTCATCAGCTGTGACCGACTGTGGTTTCACACTATTTAACTTAAGCGTACCACTGTCCTTTGAAGTAAATTTTACTCGACGCTGTCAGATTCTAATACACTCACGCTCCAACTCGATCTTTGAGAAAACTTTGTTTATACTTTTTATCACAGTTATATAAGTTTTCTATTTTAGACGGATACCATGGCCTGAGGTTCGTTGGCTATTTCTTTCCCTCTTCCCTTTCCCCTATATATAGAGTGTACTTATCGCTTAAACCAGACTTATATTATATTTTTTACGCGAAAATATTTGCGAGATATTTATAACACATTTCTGTATTTTGACTTTAAATTAAATTCCTATTGTTAATCTTTCTCCTAAAGAGGAGCACTCAAATCTAAAAGTTAACACGTTGAAAAACGTTATTTTTAAGTTTGATGTTTCCTCTGCTTACAATAATTTATAATTCTACAACACTCCGTATTTACCGTCATGTATGGAGTCCCGTATATACTGAAATGAAGATGTGACCTGGAGAATCCTTATTTCATATTCGGAGAGAATATACTGCATATATACATAAACCCTCTTCCTGCTATTTCAAGCGTTAACCTAATATATTCCTTCCATATACTGTACCGATTGTGTTGTTATTTCTGTTTACCTTTTACATATATATATATATATATATATATATATATATATATATATATATATATATTCATGTAACTAAAAAGCTCTGTAGCCTACATAGAGCACTTTAATTTCCTTTACCTTTCCTACGGAAATACTTCATATATATATATATATTAGAATTGGTGCTCTGAAATAGTGATATATATATGAATGTATATATATAGTGTATTTTGCAATACACTGTATGCTTAATTAAAAGCATTTCGAAGACCTTACGCTATTCAAACAGGCGGAGTACTTAGCTTTGATAAGCACCAAAAAGTGCGAAACAGAGCTCTGTCAGCTTTATCTCCCCTGTTTGCTGAAAAGTAAAGGAAGTGAGACTGTCACTACTCTAAAACAATAGCTTAAGGTCTTCGAAATGCTTTTAATTAAGCATACAGTGTATTGCAAAATACACTATATATACATTCATATATATATATATATATATATATATTGTTATGCTTTGGGAGGGTCATGTTGCCAATAAGAAACACGCACCAGTTGCTTTCACTCCAATTTATTATAAATTAAATTTATAAGTTTAAGAATTTATAAATTTAATTTATAATAAATTGGAGTGAAAGCAACTGGTGCATGTGTTTCTTATTAGCAACATGACCCTCCCAAAGCATAACAATATCAGTTTCAACACACGTTTTCAGATAAAGAATCTTGCTAAACAAATTCAGAAACGATATATATATGTATATATATATAAGTAGAAGGGGTATTTAATTTGTTGGAAGTCCGACAAATATAAATGTTTATAACTGATTTAGAGCACTCAACAGTTAAATTGGAGTAAATATTTAATGATATTAAATATATGGAAACTATATTTATAAAACCATATTTATTTTATTATATATATTTCAAGGGTATCAAGACACATTGATACGCTTTCATCAGATAAAATACAAAGTTTGTTTTATAAATAGAGACATACCCATGAAAATCATACCTTATCGGTTGGATATTCACTGGATAGACTATATATATATATATATATATATATATATATATATATATATATATATATATATATATATATATATATATATATATATACATGGATATATATATATATATCGATGTATATGCGTGTGTATGCATATATTTATTATTTCAATATATATAACTTGTCTTTGTATTATAATGTCTTGTTATATATATATATTGTATATATATATATGTGTGTGTGGGGGCGGAGGGTGTATATATATATATATATGCGTGCGTTTATGTGTGCACACGTATTTGTGCACAAGTATATGTGTGGGCACTTTTATGTGTGCATGTCTGTCATTTAATACCCAAAACATCTGAGCAAGTAATTAATTATACGTAACAACACACACATGCGCACATACACATACATATACTAACATATAAAGCGACAAGTAACCAACACACACATACACAAATTCATTAAAACTACGCTACAATATGGCTGAAAAGTGAAAACGTACGCCATGTTTAGTTTGTTTGTTTTGTTTTTTGTTTTGTTTGTTTTTTTCCCAGCTTTACTACAGCTCAGCTCTTTTGTGTCTGAAGGCAATTATGTCGTCTTAAGTTTCAATCGCCTTATTTTGCCATTGGCTGATGTCAGCTTCTGTCATCTGTCTTTTACATCTGCCTTCTTCTTCTTCTTCTTCTTCTTCTTCTCCTCCTCCTCCTCCTCCTCCTCCTCCTTCTTCTTCTTCTTCTTCTTCTTTCACTACTACTACTAAAACTACTAAAACTACTACTACTACTAAAACTACTACTACTACTACTAAAACTACTACTACTACTACTACTACGACTACTACTAAAACTACTACTACTACTACTACTATTACTACTACTACTACTACTACTACTAAAACTACTACTACTACCACTAAAACTACTACTAACTACTTCAACTAATACTATTAATACAACTAGAGGTAGTAGTACTACTACTACTACTACTACTACTACTACTACTACTACTGCTGCTACTGCTGCTACTACTACTACTACTACTACTACTACTACTACTACTACTACTACTCCTGCTGCTGCTGCTCCTACTACTACTTCTATTTCTACTACTACTCCTACTAAACCCTTCTAGTTCTTTTTCTGCTTTTATTCTTTTCTTTCTATTTTCTTCGTCTTGTATTTTTCTTCTTTTTCCTCTTTCTTTTTTATCTATTTGCTATCTTTTTCTTAATCATATACTTTAATATATATATATATATATAAAAGTATGTGATAGATAGATAGATACATTTCCTTATTTGCCACTAGGGCACAAGAGAAAGGGACAAATACACAGGGGGG
This sequence comes from Eledone cirrhosa, assembly GCA_964016885.1. Classification (NCBI taxonomy): domain Eukaryota; kingdom Metazoa; phylum Mollusca; class Cephalopoda; order Octopoda; family Eledonidae; genus Eledone; species Eledone cirrhosa. Next base: position 182,534,005 of record OZ024741.1, read on the forward strand.
AGTTTACATAAATGCGAGTAAAGAAAAAGGCATAACAATAAGAATAATATAATAATAAAAAGTCCTCAAAAGGGAGGGGGCGTGTTGGGGATTGCACATACCCCCGAAAAGTGTGCAACCCTTTTCGCGGGGGAAGCCCAGAGAGGAGGCGCTCCCCCTTTCCTCTTCACTTCTTCACCTACAGAACAATGTAGAGAGAAGGCCCATTTACACGAGCCATTCTCGCTTCTTTCACCCACCTTTCATAAAACTGTCTGGGGCCAAGCACTTCTCTCTCCATCCTGATCCTTCTTCCGAAGTGGTATTGGAAGAAGTAAACCAGGTGTTGGCCGGAGAGAAAGTCACCCGACCTCAGACCTTTCAGGCGCGTCCACCACACAACCTCTTTCATCATGGCTATTACGCACAGAAAGACCGCCTCTGCTTCATTTTTGAAGGGAGGAGGCGGCTTGATGTTCACCACAGACTCGGCGGCCAATCGAATCGGCGCCACACGCGACAGCAGTCGTTCGACGTAGTCCCACAGATCGGCAACGCCCGGGCAGTGTACTAGTGCGTGCGCAACGGTTCCCTCGTCGCGCACGCATCTGGGACAGAACTTTTTCGCGGGATCCCTGCCCGGGCGCCCGTGTCTGTAGAGCTTTTCTCGAACGGGCAGAGCCCCCGGTAGCACTGCCAGGCTAGGGACCTCCGAAAGTTCTACCGAACAGGCTGACCAGTTCGTCCTCCTCCATGCCTAGCGACTCTCCAAGGGTGTCGTCGCCCCTGCTAGCCACCAGCCCTCTATAGAATGTCGAGGTGGATTCTCCACTGATAGTCGGGTCCGCTTGCCAGAGAGCCGTGAGCGCCTGGGCACACTCGGTGTGCCAGTTGCCCAGTTTTCTCGGTCTTTGCTTCACCCAGGATTGCAGCTCGGTGAGCGAGACGAGCTGTGGGAAGGCTCGCCTCACAAACGGGGCCCACACCGGCTGACCGGTGAGGAATACCTGTAGATGACGTAGCCTCAATGTGTGCCTACGCATCAACAGCCACGGTATACCCAGCCCTCCTTTCGAAGGGTGCTGGCAGCAGATGGATCTCCTGACCATGGGAGGCCGCTTCATCCAGAGAAACTGGAAGAGCATGCGCTCCATGATGGTGAGCGTTTCCTTGGGGCAAGGCACGACGGTCAGGCGGTAGTAGATGACGGACGCTATGTAAGCGTTCGTCACCTCCGCCCGACCTTTCAGTGATAGTTTGCACTTGGCCCACTTCTGGGTCAATGCAAACACCCTGCTCGTCACCTCGCCCCAATTCTTCTCCACCTGGAGGTCCGGTCCGAACCAGACCCCGAGCAGCTTCACCGGGCCCTCCGTCCACCGCCCGACGACACTGTCTAACGGCATCGGTTTTCCCCTCCACGTTCCGAGTTGCAAACCGACTGACTTGTCCCGGTTCAGCCTAGCCCCCGTCAGCCTTTCGTATTCCTCCAGTAGGGTGGCGATCGCCCCGATTTCCGAGGCGTCCGCCACCTTTACTGTTACGTCGTCGGCATAGGCCGAGACCGCTTTGTGCAATCCCGGTTCCAGGGGTATGCCCCGCAGCAACTCCAACTTCCGCAGCAGTGGCTCGAGAGCCAATACGTACAGAAGGGAGGAGAGAGGGCACCCCTGCCTGATGGACCGGGTGATTTGAAACGGCTCCGAGAGGTAGCCGTTTCTTTAACCCTAGAGCAGACGTTGCCACTGTGCATGGCAGAAATCCAGCCCCTGAAAACGGTCCGAAGCCCGCCGTCGCTAGCACCGCATCCAGGTAACCATGGTCGACCCTATCGAGTGCCTTAGATTGATCCAAGTTGATCAGGGCCCTACCAAAGCCGGGTTCGTTCCCAACCCTCTCTACGATGTATCGCATGAGGTGGAGGTTGTCGTGAATGGATCTGGACGGGATAGCGCATGTCTGCGCGTCTCCCACCAAACCACCCACCACAAGCGCCAACCTCTTCGCCAACACCTTGGCCAAAATCTGTAACTCTGCATTCAGCAGAGTTATGGGCCTAAAGTTACTTAAGTCGTCCCCCTTGCTCTCGTCCTTCCTCACTAGCGTGACTACGCCCTTGGTCACAGAACAGGGAATTCTCTCGTTCTGTTGCCAGTTGCAATAGACAGCCTCGAGGAGTTCGCAGAACAAGACTGGCATAGCTAAATAAAGTTCGTATGGTAGACCATCGAGACCCGGAGATTTGCGTCTGCTGCATTGGCTGAGCGCTTCACCGATTTCAGTGGCTGTGATTGGCCTTTCGCAGCACTCCGCTTCGCCGCTCGAAAGACGCGGTAGACCGTTGAGGTATGGACCGAAGTCTACATCCCCGTCCGGCCCCCTGCCCCCTCCGAACAATCGAGCAAAGTGCCTTTGAAAGGCCTCGCACATTCGCTCAGGTTCAAGGATCACCCGTCCATCCTGGTCTCGCAAAGACCGAATGGTGAATTTAATCCCACTCTTGGCTTCTGTCACGCGGGCCCAGCTAACAGCTTTGGTCCCCTCGTTTCCTAAAGCACGTATTTTACTTCGGACAACGCAGCCTTCGTGCTTCGCGTCAAAGAACTGACTCAACGCCGTTCTCGACGCTAACACTCTGGCCACGTCTCCGCTCCTAATCGCCTCTTCTAGTTTATCTGTTAACTCCCTTTCCCTCCTATTTCTATTCGTCGCTAGTTCCTTACTGTAACCTATCGAACTTACTTTAATCTCTCTCTTTAGAGATACCCACCACCTGCTGTTGACGATCGCTCCCGTCAACCGCATCTTAACTAAGCTACTAATCCGGTTCCTGTAAGCTTCCTTTGCCGGCAAGGACAAGTTCATCTTCCAGTAACCGGGACCCTGTCTATGCGTTCTATCAAGGTTGACCACGCAGGTCACTAATTTGTGATCTGAATAGCCAACCATGAGCAATTCTGGACAACTAAATACGTCCCTATCCTTACTCCTAACCAAAAACCTATCTAGGTACGATCTAGATTGACCACTGCGGTTTGCCCAGGTCCAGGTTGGCACAGTTGGAAAATCTAGTCGAAATATATCGACCAGGTCGAATCGATGGAGTAACCCTTGAGGCTGCTACACCCCCCTCTATCGGGACATGCCCCTGCATAGTCCCAACGCGCATCTAGGATTCCATTCCAGTCCCCCACTAAAAGCAGGGAACGCGACGTTCCTAGAAAAGTCTCCAGACGCTGGAAGAAGTCGGCTCTTTCAGCCCCGAAGGGGGCATAAAGACCGACCAGTCTAAAAGCCCCGCCTTCACCGCCTCCGACGTCCAGCACCAGTAATCGACCCCCCGGGTCTGAGGGAACAATCTGTACGTCGAGAGCCAGACGTTTATCCAGCAGTACTGCAACCCCACCCCCGCCTCCGGGTTGACAGAGAGATGCGTGCATCTCAAAGTCATCGAAGGCGGGAGCCAGCTGTCGCACGCTGCTGATCCGACTCTCGCAAACAACCATCACATCTATACTTCGTGACCTGAGGTCACTTAGAAGCTTTGCTTGCTTCCAAGCTGAGCCCAGGCCACGCGCATTCAAACAGCCAACTCTCAATTGATCTATTTTGGTGTTGAAAGTGAAGAAAGAAAAGCACCTACCTCTCCGGGTTGTGTAATTTCCATGGGGTCGGGTGTGTTGGGTGGAGGGATGTTTGTGGTGGTGTGGGGGTATCCGAGTGTGGTGGGGTTGGGGTATTTGGAGTTGTGTCAGGGAGAGGGGAGGTTATGGGGAAATCTTTCAAGAGGACGCGATTTAACGGTTTTAAACAGGGGGGGGCTCACGTCCTGTTTAAATTGTTCTTTTAAGGAACGATAAAGGTCCAGAGGGACCTTTATCATTTTTAAATGGGTGAAGTTCTCTGTTGAGATAAAGTTTGGCCCTTCGGTCTGCACCAAAGGGCTATTGTTTATTAATTTAAACAGTTTTTTCTTTTCTTTATTTATATATGTGTATTGCAAAGTCTTTTTTTGTGATGCTGTTAATGTTTCGAAGAGGGGAGGCGCAGATTTATTTTTGTTTGTCGAGGGTGGGGTGTTTTTGATTGGAGTTGGTGTTTGTGTGTGGGTTATTTGTTGTTGTGGTGTGCTGGGTGTGTGCTTTCGTTTTTTTCTTTTAACTTGTCTGAAGGCTTCTCCTCCTTCTTCTTCAGAAGTTGGGGGAAACTCTTCAGCGCTAGGTGGGAGGAACGTGGTGTCTGGTTGTTTTTTTTTTTGCGGGAGGGGTAGATTTGTTGCTGTTTTTTTAATTATTAGTTTGGAATGTGTTTTGTGGTGGTGGTGGTGGTGATGTTTGTGTCGTGCTTGTGGTTGGTGATGGTGGTGGTGATGTTTGTGTTGTGGTTGGTGATGGTGGTGGTGATTTTTGTGTCGTGCTTGTGTTTGGTGCTGGTGGTGGTGATGTTTGTGTTGTGCTTGTGGTTGGTGGTGTCTGTATTTTGTTTGCTGTGTGTGGTATTAGTGTATTTTTGGAGGTGGGTGGTGTTGGTGTACTGTTTGTGGTGGGTGTGGGCAATAGTCCTTTTTGGGGGATACGATTCGGGCAGTTAGCCTTAACGTGTCCCCTTTCCATGCATGAATAGCATGCTGGTCTTCTCCCCTCTACAATTATATATATTGGGGTGAGGTCATCCAGCCAGATGCGATCCGGGATTTGCGCTATTCTTTCGGGCCTCATTTGGACTAGTAGGTCGAGGCCCATTCCCAGGAAAGCATCTCCAGATGCCTTCCCCATTGACAGCACTGTGTCCTCGCCCATGTCTATGAAGCCAGCAATAGCCCACCAGAAGTCCATTATGAGCAACATTGTCTGTATTTTGACTCTCTGAGTTCTTCTACCCATGTAGGAGGGATAGAAACTGTATGCTGTTGTTGAGAGTGGGCTTAGGGAAAGCCTCTGTGCTGTTTCCTTGTCTTTTGTTAAAACAGAAATGCTGCCATAGAGTCGGTCCTTTCGTATGAAGAGAATATTCTTCATATAGTCTTTTAGGACCAACTCTATCTCCATTTGGCTGGGCTGTGCTGGCTTTCTCGTGTGGTTTAGAATTGTTCTAAACAGAACAGTGTTTTCTAGTCTCGTTTTCTTGAATTCTGGGGGGGGGGGAATTAATGGAAAACATTCCGTTCTCCCCCAAGACTATGTGCTTTTTTGCCTCTGCCAGTTTTTCTCTGGCGGCAGTCAAGTCAATAGGTGTATATATTATAGATTTTGTTGTTGTCTGGGCGAAAGTTGCCTTGTTGTTTTTTGTATTCTTATTTTCTGTTTGTTTGTTTTCCGTTTGCTCATTTTCCGTAACATTTGTTTTTTTCATTTTCCTTGTTTGTTTCGTTGTCTAGTTTTGTTGTATCCATTTTTTGTTCTTCAGACTTGGGGGGCGTGGCAGAGCTAATGGCAGACATGTCTGCCATCTTTCCCGCCATGCGTCCAAGAAAGAAGTTTTACAGAAAAATAGTTATTTATTTTACCCCCTAAAATAGGGGTAAATGTAAAAAATGTTTCCCTAAATAACAGGGGTAAGTGTTCCAAATGTGTTGCACTGAAAAAATTCACTGGTACTTACTATAGTTAGGGTAAATTCCGATAGAATAGCAGAGCCGATGTGAAGCGTGTCTCACTCTATCAAGATAGATAGACAGACAGATAGATAGATAGATAGATAGATAGATAGATAGATAGATAGATAGATAGATAGATAGATAGATAGATAGATAGATAATTACAACAGTGCATAGACATGTACTCAAGTTTCGTTGGGTTCTGGGCCCCAATTTCTTCAGCCTTTCATTAGAAAAATGAAAGACAAATGCCCAAACTCGTCCTATGGACTGAGTGCTCTTACTCTTGGATATTTCCACTTAACTTTTATTTCAGTATATATATATGTGTGTGTGTGTGTGTGTGTGTGTGTGTGTGTGTGTGTGTGTGTGTGTGTGTGTGTGTGTGTGTGTGTGTGTGTGTGTGCGTGTGTGTGGTTGCCAAAAACATATATATATATATATATATGTCTTTCTCTAGTTTGTGTATATGTAAATCTTTATATCTGATAATCTCCCATATGGTTGAGATGCAATTTAGGCAATATTAGGCTGCGCTTTCTAGCAACCAGCCCACTCGCCGTAGGGCACCAATCACATTCTTTCTGACTTGACCACTGCCACGTCACAATTCTTAGCCATTTTGAATTCGTTTCTGGCGGGGATCATTTAAGAAAAATCTTCGTCCAAGTGAGTTTGTTTCCTGATGATTTCGAAGCTCGTGAATTTATCCTTGATCGGATATTTCCGAGGGCGAATGAAACCCGATGGGGTAGAAACGTAATTTTGGTATGTTTATATACATTTTTTCTTCTAACTTTGATTTTATACCTAATTGTGTATGGTTGACGATATATTTAATCGATTCCCACGTGCTATTGGAAATGCTGGGTAAATATTCTATAGCTGTTGATCACGAATAGATAGTTGTCGTTTATTTATCTATTATTTCTTCATAGGTGTCTTTTAATCTTATAGCCTGGTTTAATTGGTTTTTTGTGTGGTTGATTATGCTGATTGGGAGAGGAAATGGTGTATATATGTTATCAAATGATTCTATGGACATACTTTATTGTATATATATATATATATATATATATATATATATATATATATATATATATATATAATATACACACACATATATATATATGTGTGTGTGTATGTTTGTGTATGTATGTATCTGTGTATGTATATTTGCATGAATGTATGCATGCATGTGTAAGAAAACCTCGTTAAACTGAACTCCGTTTGAACCAAATATCGGATAAACCGGGCGGAATCTGATATACTAGAGTAACTATCTGGTAACTTCTGCCCCCATCTTTGAGTGACAGCGTTTTGGGGTGTGTATTGTATGTGTGTTACGTGAATGGGGTGTGTGTATTCTGTGTTTTAGATAAATTATTCATTAATACTTGTATGTATGGTCCCGTAACTCCTGGGTAAATCGTAGGGACGCCGTATTAACATACGGCGTTTCTTGGGAATTTTAAGCCTGACGGAGCCCATCTTTCTCCAGGCCTGAGTATAGCAGATTTCTTCCAAAGAAAGATAGAAAAGAGAGAGAGGAAATGAGAAAGAGATATAAAGAAAGCGATATGAAAGAAGAGATATAAAGGAAGAATGGTACTTTTTTATCGACCCCTGGTACTTTTTTATCGACCTCGAAAGGATGAAAGGCAAAGTTAACCTCGGCGGGATTTGAACTCGGTGATCAGAGAGTCGGAACGAATACAACACTGCATTCTATCCGACGTTCTAACGACTCTACAAATTTGCCGCTTCATTAATACTTAGCTCACTCAATAATATAATCATAGATCATAATGGAAAATTAATTTTCTGTTCCATGTTATAAGATATTGTGTTAGTTTTCCCGAGGTAATCCAACACTCACAATCGATATCCATTGGATTCATTGAAGGATAATTGAAGATAGATAAAATATAAAGATGAAGGTGATCGACATTTCAATTGTACACTGATTAAGAGAGTCAACTGAAAAGTTCATAAGCTGACTATGAATGAGTAATGCTAGGTCTGTTAAATCTTGCATGCATAAATTTCAACTCTTATTAATGACTGCATTGTTTGTTTCCAGATGCTATGTTTATAAATAAACCCCATTTGGTCATTCCATGGGAGTATCTTTTTCAGCCTATGAACTTTTCTGTCGATTCTCGTTATACCCTTTTACACCGTTCTTTAAGAAGTATGCCCTTTCTTTATAGCAACCTGGTCTCTTAATTCACTAATTATTCGAATTCTTTCACTTCAGTTTCTTTCTGTCTATATTCTGCCTGATACTTATATATAAACCAATTAATTACCAGTCCAAGAAATCGTGGTTCAACATTCGTTTCTTTATTGATTGGTTTTTCTAGCATTTTATTCCTGCAGTCCACAAAGGCAAAGGATATTTCCTTAAATCTTCTGCTAATGAGATGAAGGCGTTACTAATTTTGAACAACGCGACTGTTCATCAAAGGGAGATCATCAACTTGTTGGTAACTATGGTAAAATAGGGAGTATGTTCTTGCCGCCGAATGTTCCCTTCACAATTCAGCCAATTCATTAGGTATAGTTCTAGATCGCAAGTGATTATAACAACGAAAGTATTTGAACAAAGTTCTCACGGTAGTTGAAGAAGATAATCTTAGGCAACATAAACGAGAAAAAAAAAACAACAACTTTCAGTGACATTAAAAACTACAAATTTCAATTTAGCACTTCATGGAAGGATCTGGAGATTACCACTATTTCTATCACTAGGAAAAAAACTTTTATATAACCAAGAGGCAGAATACAATTTTGAAGGATTAGAACCAAAGGATATTCATCACATTCTTCAAGGAATATACGAAACAAATTTTACAGATGGTGACATCAGAACGAGGTCGCAAAACACAGAGTACCAAATGTTAATAGAAGATATACTGGATGGTAGCAGACATAGTGAAGATGGTGACATCAGAACGAAGTCGCAAAACACGGAGTGTTACTCAGAATACCAAATGTTAACAGAAGATATACTGCATGGTAGCAGACATAGTGAAGATGGTGACATCAGAACGAGGTCGCAAAACACAGAGTGGTACTCAGAGTACCAAATGTTAACAGAATATATACTGCATGGTAGCAGACATAGTGAAGATGGTGACATCAGAACGAAGTCGCAAAACACGGAGTGTTACTCAGAGTACCAAATGTTAACAGAAGATATACTGCATGGTAGCAGACAGTGAAGATGGTGACATCAGAACGAGGTCGCAAAACACAGAGTGTTACTCAGAGTACCAAATGTTAACAGAAGATATACTGCATGGTAGCAGACATAGTGAAGATGGTGACATCAGAACGAGGTCGCAAAACACAGAGTGTTACTCAGAGTACCAAATGTTAACAGAAGATATACTGCATGGTAGCAGACATAGTGAAGATGGTGACATCAGAACGAGGTCGCAAAACACAGAGTGTTACTCAGAGTACCAAATGTTAACAGAAGATATACTGCATGGTAGCAGACATAGTGAAGATTGTGACATCAGAACGAGGTTGCAAAACACAGAGTGTTACTCAGAGTACCAAATGTTAACAGAAGATATACTGCATGGTAGCAGACATAGTGAAGATGGTGACATCAGAACGAAGTCGCAAAACACAGAGTGTTACTCAGAGTACCAAATGTTAACAGAAGATATACTGCATGGTAGCAGACATAGTGAAGATGGTGACATCAGAACGAGGTCGCAAAACACAGAGTGTTACTCAGAGTACCAAATGTTAACAGAAGACATAGTGAAGATGATGAAGATGAAACCAAAACTAAGTTTACGAAAATCCCTAATGACGTCATTTCGTGCATTGACTTGTCAACAGAAATTGATATTCAACAACACAGTAAGTCCTCTACTTTACAAACATCCTACTTACGAACTTCCACAGATACGAACAGTCTCACGAAAAGTTTGTTTTGTGGGCTCTTTCGGGTCATGGGTTCCTTCTTTTGCAGCATAAAAACAAGCCGAAAACGTACCTACGGTATGGGATACCATTCTGTTTTCGCAGAATTGAAAAAGTACTCTTTTTTTTCTTTAACAATTTATTGTGATTAGCTTTACAGTATAGAGTTACGTCCCTTGCCATTCTGAGTTCAAATCCCGCCGAGGTTAACTTTGCCTTTCATCCTTACGAGGTCGATAAAATAAAGTACCAGTAATGTACTGGGTAATTGCTGGCCTTGTGCCAATAGTAGAAACAATTATTACATGTTATATCTCTATCGCTATATACTGTGTGTGTATATATATATATATATATATATATAGTGTGTGCGTGCGTGCGTGCGTGCGTGTGTGTGTAAACCAATTTTATATATATATATAGAGGAAAAGAGTCAGGACACCTCCGGCTGTTTCGACAGCTAGATCCGAGTTCGGATCTAGCTGTCGAAGCGGCCGGAGCTCAGCCGTCGGTGTCCTGACTCTTTTCCTATTACCCACTCTACTACTTCAAGTACTGAATACTCTGGTGCGTTATGGGCCACCTGCTGTCTTACCACACCCTCTTTGTTTTATATATATTTATTTATATTGTTATACTTATGGAGGGTCATATTTGTGTAATATTGCCAGAATTAATAACAGAACACACTCACTGTTTGGTTGGTTTTCGCAACAGAAAACAGTGTCTTTCAATAACCTTTCAGCTTGGCACAAATATGACCCTCCCCAAGTATAACAATATTTGTTTCGACACACGATTTCATATAAAAAACCTCGCAAAACTAATTCATCGCCGTTATGGCATTAGCTTGTGCCAAGCTGAAAGGTTATTGAAAGACACTGTTTTCTGTTGCGAAAACCAACCAAACAGTGAGTGTGTTCTGTTATTAATTCTGGCAATATTACACAAATATGACCCTCCCCAAGTATAACAATATTTGTTTCGACACACGATTTCGTATTTATTTATATATATATATATATATATATATATATATATATATGTCACTCATATGGAAACCTGCAGTATCAATGTAACAAACATAGTATGTACTGTGTTAGACGATCAACTAACGAACAAATCAACTATCGAACGGAATCTTTGAACGTATCTCGTTCATAAGTTGGGGACGTACTGTATTATCAACATCTTAAAGCATTACATAAACTTATTATCCGGACAGCATAAGCAAGGCAAATAACTGAAACCCAACTCATTCTTCTGTTGCAGTTGTTAAGCCTGCTAATGATATTAATGGTTTCTTATATTATATTATATATACTAGCAGAAAAACCACCCTTTTTTCTGCTACCATGTATAGTGTGTATATTGATATTATACGCAGGTATATATACATATATATATATGTAGATATGATACATCAAATAAAATCGTAATAAGAAATTGAACGAAGACTGTGTTACACTGTGTTATTTAATCAGTAACGTGATCCATGATACATTAAAAAAGACGATATTATATATAAACTGCATTAGGAGAAAATTAGTATGTTTACTTAAGGAAGTGTTGACATTTCAGGAAGTGTTGACATTTAAGGAAGTGTTGACATTTCAGAAATGTTAAAGAAGTGAATCTTTAAATAAACAAAATATGAACAGCCACGGTATTTAGTAGATAAATTAGGTAATATTCATTCATTATTTAGTCAAAGTAATCCAACTTATTTTACTAATGGGATAAAAAAGTATAAACCGTACGCAGTCCCGCGCTCCTTACTTTATTATAGTTTAGATATTTAATGACCTACCTTCAGTTGACTGAGACATCCTCAGTCATCTCAAATTTGTACAAGCTAGAAGCAAGTTGAACTTAATGGAAATAATTTCATCAACACTGAGATGTATTGTATTTTTAGGAATATGGTAAGAAATATAAATAATGACGAGTCTGAGAGGTAAACCCGGTACACACACACACGCGCGCATATATATATATATATATACAGTTAAAATTCCGTTATAACGAATACCATTATAACGAATTTTTCAGTCTCATTTTTCAATATATATTTACACACACCGCTGGTATTCACGATCGTATTATTTCTGTCATTACCAAAGATTCTTCACCATAGATAAAGATTGACACGAAGACCGAATTGAAGAGAGCGAGTTTGTCTTTTACACCTACCTTCCATCTTATGATTACCGATTACCGATTACTGAAGCTGGCGCATTACTGCACCAGCTCCTGCAATTCTTGCACTTAATTCAGTCTTCTGCATTCCATCACTCGTGAACACACCCCCGAGATACTTGAACTTCTCTACGTGCTTCAGTGCAACACTGTTCACATATATAGACAAGTGTCTCAGTTTTCGCTGCACTAATTTTTATTCCAACCATGCAGCACTCAACATCAAACCTAGCAAGTGCAAATCGGCGATCATCTTTTGTCGTGTTAAGTAACACCATGTTATCTGCAAATTCCAGCCGACTTATTTTACACCCACCAGTCGTGATACCACGTCTAACCCGGCTGCGCATACCAGTCCTATTCATGGAAATAATGAACAGGAGAGGTGACTGTGCGCACCCTTGGTGGAGTTCGACGCCCACATTGAATGGTTTTTATTTAGCACCATTTATCAGAAAACAAATACTAAGGCATTCGTATAGAGACATCAAGGCAATAAGAAACTGACCATTGATCCCATACTCCTGCAGAACCTTTCACAGAATATCCCGAGGAACGCGGTCATATGCATTTTCAAGGTCTACGAAATAAGAATATACCTCTTGGCAATACTCCCGTCATTTCCGCAGCGTGAATATTTGGTCGGTTGTGCTGCGTCCGGGGCAAAAACCGCACTGTTTTTCAGCTAGCTTGGACTCGACAATCTCCCTACATCTATTTGCCAGACACTTAGCATAGATTTTACTGGGAAGGCTTAACAAGGAGATCCATCTGTAATTGGAGCAATCTCTCTTGTCTCCCTTCTTGAAAATTGGGTTTATCACTCCCGATTGCCATTGCTTAGGTATTTTTCCTAGGCATTCAAGCGACCCGACGCACCTGAGTCAGCCAGAGAATACCTTCTCTATTTAAAGCTTTTAATATCTCGGCCTGAATTTAATCCTCCCCCGCAGCTTTGCAACATTCGAGCTCTTTAACTGCTCTTGTGACCCCAGCCTCCGAGAGATTAGTCACCGCTCTCAGATGCACCATCAGACGATGCTGTTGTGATCGGGTTTAGAAGATCAGCAATGTACTCTCTCCGCCTCGCAAGGACGCACCACTCTGAAGAGAGGAGAACCCCAGATGCGTTCCTGATAGCAGATGTGGAGAACATCTTATAAGGAAGTCGGCTGAATGTCGACCAAAACATTTTATTTGCTGATCTGAAGTCGGATTCCAGCTTAACCCCGAAGTTCTCCCATGCCTTAACATTGGACGCCTTCACTGTCTCTGCTACGATTCTTCGACCCTACTTGAACCACATGTGAAAGTAAGAGGACTTATTTCAAAGCCAAACTTTATAAGCCTCCTTCTTTGCTCGGAGAGCAACTTTGACCTCTTGATTGAACCAAGGAGGTCCTCCTTCCATCCGGCGCCACACCAAGCCTCTTGTGTTCCGAGAATTTAACAGCTGAAGCAGAAACTTCTGCGCTGAACAATCCCAACTCTATTTCAACGGCCGCCAATGTTTCCCACTTTCTCCTGTGGGTCGCCCTGGACTTACCAGTTTTGTGGGAATCTTTGGCTTTTGGTAGTCTCAAGCTGCAGATAACTAGATGGTGTTGACAGTTGACAGCTCAGCCCCTCTCTTAGCACAGAATCAAAGAGATCAGAGACAATAACAAAATAAATTATTGATCTCTGTCCCTGATTCCCCTTATACCATGATTCCCCTGATTCCCCTTATACTTATACCATATATATTTATGGATGTCTCTGTTCTGGAAGAAGGTGTTCATTATTGAGAGTCCATTGCTAGATCAGAAATCTAATAAGGCCTCTCCATTTATATTTAGTCTCCTCTACCTAAGGCCTGAACACGTCTCTTGGTAAGCCGCGCGAAGGACGATGCGGTATGGTTCTTTTTAGTTCCTCTCACCATATTGCAGTTTTGGTGGTCTTATTCGCGCCAGTCACCAATCTGGTACTTTCTGAAACCCGTGAATATATATATATATATATATATATATATATATATATATATATATATATATATATATATATATATATATATATATATATGTATATATATATATATATATATATATATATATATATATATATATATATATATATATATATATATATATATATATATATATATATATATATGTATGTATATATATATATATATATATATATATATATATATATATATATATATATATATACGTATACGTATATATACATGTATGTATACACACGCGCGCACACCCACACACCCATGTATATAAAAGTTTGAAATGAGGAGAACAGAATATTGTCGAAGATATTTAAAGTAATTGGAGATGTGACAGATTTGGTTGTCTATATTAACTATGGAAGGGGATAGTATATACTGTATATATATATATATATATATATATATATATATATATATATATATATATATATATATATATATATATATATATATATATATATATGCAGAGGTTATATTTAATTTGTTGGGATACAACAAGCTGAAAAATGTTTTTATAACTGATATAAAGCACTCAACAGTTATTGGAGTAAATATACAATATATTAACAAATGGAAACTATATTTATAAAACCATATTTATTTTATTATACATATTTATTTTATTATACTATCCAGGAAGCTCCAACCGTTAAGGTTGTCTTTTTTCAGGGTATGTCAATATTTATTTATAAAACTAATCTGTATTGCATTTTATCTGATGAAAGCGCACCATAATATTTGCCTTGGTGGCCCTTGAAATATGTATAATAAAATAAATATGGTTTTATAAATATAGTTTCCATTTGTTAATATATTGTGTATATATATATAATATTTGTGTGTGTATCAGTATGTGTACCAGTGTGCATATCAAGATTTACATGATACTTGCGTGTATGTATAACTGCGTGCATTCGTTGATGTTTATTCGTGTGTGTGTATATATATATATATATATATATATATATATATATATATATATATATATATATATATATATATATATATATATATATATATATATATATATATATATATATATATATATATATATATATTAAAAAACTTGCACTACGGGACATTCCTTCATCATCGGTTGAGTGAAGATCATACATGAAGGAGGCATATGTGTCCCTATAATGAAAGTCTGGTGGATTAATATACTAGAGACGGCTGTCACCTATTCTGTTTACCTTTATTGGTCTTCGACAAAATCTTCTCGAAACCTCTTTTTCGCTTCTAATATAGTTCTTTATATTAATCCATACAAAAAAAAGACACCGCAGCGCGTCTCTAACACAATCGAACTTGCCTACCCTCACTTTTCTCTCTGCTTCGTTATTTCAGAATGCCCCCTGCCTTTCCATGCGATCATCTGCGTAGAGAGCAGCTTATAAAAACATAGGCATGATACGAGGCAACGTGGGCCCCTGACATGATCATTCGACATGCTAGAAATAGTAACCAAATCTCTAAATTAAACCACTTCACGGGTACTTTATTTCATCGATCTCAAAAGAATGGAGAGCAAAGTTGATTTTATCAAGACATGGACACAAAATGTACTCCCATATAATATTACACAAATAATTTAGTCTTGTACTTTTCTGGTTCTCCCGATCCATTACCGCAATATTATTATAGTTATAATAATTTCTTATATAATTACTACCACAATTATTAAAAGGCAGCGAATTGGCAGAGTTGTCAGAACGTTAGATAGAATGCTTTACACTATTCTTTCCGAATCTCTGCTCCCTGAGTACAAATCCTACCGAAGTCAACTTTGCTTCAAAGTCGGTTAAAACGTACCAGTCTAGTATTGGGGTTGATTTTTCTTCTGTGTCTCTTTCTCTTTTCCTTTCTCTCACTCTCTATCCTTCTCTGGAAGAAATCTGCTGCATTCAAACCTAGAAAGAAGATAGGCACCACCGGGTTTTAAAAATGCCCTAGAACTGCCATATGTCAATATGGTGCTGCTACGACTCCCTCGGGAGTTACGTGTCCTTATTACTACAATTATTATTTATTATTATTAGCAGTATCGGTAGAGGGTCGGACGCCATGCTTTCCAGCATAGTTACGTCTCTTTACGGTCTGAGTTCAAATCCCGCCGAGGTTGACTTTGCCTTTCATCCTTACGGGGTTGATAAAATAAAGTACCAGTAATGCACTGGGTAATTGCTGGCCTTGTGCCTAACGTAGAAACAATTATTATTATTATTATTATTATTATTATTATTATTATTTGTCTATATATAAGGGCAGTGGATTGGCAGCATCGGTAGAGGGTCGGACACCATGCTTTGTAGCATAGTTACGGCCCTTTACAGTCTGAGTTCCCGCCGAGATTAACTTTGCTTTTCATCCTTATGAGGTCGATAAAATAAAGTACCAGTAATACACTGGATTAATTGCTGGCCTTGTGCCAAAAGTAGAAACAATTATTATTTGTCTATTTATCACGACCGACTTTGATGTTGCTGTGGGCCTGTTATTTTAGGGAATACCGGGCTATAACTAGTAACCTAGGGTAACTTGAACTTTTTCTTATCATTCCTTGTCATTTCACGACTGTTGATAGTCCAGAACCTTTTTCTATATTTGGGCTGTTCCCAGTAAGTATGACTTCTGGAGCAGTTCAATCCCTGGTTCAAAGTTTATTTTCGATAGATAATTCTCACCATACCAAGAGTACCAATCACCACTGGGAGAGTGACGACTTTCTTCACTGCATTACTCCAACATTTCAAGATCTCATATGTTAAGCCCCTACTTTCTCCTCTTTTCGTTTAATGTTGGTGTCAAAATGACACGTTACATCTATAAGGGTACAGTTTCTCTGCTCTGTAAAATCCCGACTGCGGTTCTTAGTGATTTCGGGTTGTGTGTTCAGCAAGCCTTTCAAGGGTGTAGTAATATTTGTAGGATGTTAAAAAATAGGTCACTAGGCTTAGTAGTGCTTTGGTTGAGTGTATTATATTAGTAAATTGGTACCACAGGATTATATATATATATATAGTTGTTATATAGTAAGGTGTATTATTGGTTGTGTCATACGGTCCAATAAACTTTTGTTAGCAATATTAAGTTCTCCACGCTTTTGTATATCTCCAATTCCATTTATGGGAACAGCTAGATGATGTAAAACGGAGTATTTGTATCAAAATAAAGATCCGAAGGCATGGTATAAATTTCCAATCATTTTAATCACGACACATGTTTCAATAAGAGATAGATCGATCGTGTGGTTATGATCGATTATGACTGATCTCGTCAGGTGAAAATGAATTGTCTTCAAATCTTTGATATGAGGGAGAAAATTTAACGATGTTCACTCACTAGAGTTTTGTCCCCCTTGAGTGAACATCGTTAAATTTTCTCCCTCATATCAAGGATTTGAAGACAATTCATTTTCACCTGACGAGATCTGTGATAATCGATCATGGCGGCACAATCGATCTATCTCTTATTGGAACATGTGTCGTGATTAAAATGATTGGAAATTTATACCATGCCTTCGGATCTTTATTTTGATATATATATATACGTGAAGGCGTATGGCTGAGTGGTTAGAGAATCGGATTCGCAATCGTAAGGTTGTGAGTTCGATTCCTGGACCAGGCTATGCGTTATGTCCTTGAGCAAGACACTTTATTTCACGTTGCTCCTTCTACCTGGAGTTGCGACCGATAGATAGTATTAGCAATTGGAAAGACCAACGGAAACATTGTTCCCTCGGTCCGATTTGACGAAAGTCGATCGATTCTAAAAAATATATATATATATATATATATATATATATATAACGAAGGAAATGTGGTAAGGAACCAGGTGGACCATAACGCACCAAAGTACTCAATACTTGGGGTAGTAGAGTGGGTAATAGGAACCAGTAAGACCCCGACGGCTGAGCTCAAGCCGTTTCAACGGCTAATTCTGGACTAATTCTAGTCCAGAATTAGCCGTCGAAACGGCTTGAGCTCAGCCGTCGGGGTCTTACTGGTTCCTATATATATATATATATATATATATATATATATATTGAAGAAGGGTACAGTCATCATGCTTCGCAGTAACCTGGGATCAACTATGATTCTGCAATGAGACGTGTATGGTTCTGACTCAACTAGAGCCACATATTATCGAGGCTAAAATCCTCACTGGATGTGAGAAGGGAGACATCGTATTCATACCCAGAATACAGCTAATTCCAACAGATGTCGCATTTCGTTTCAAACTATTGCAATTTCCAGTGAGAGTCAGTTACGCAATGACCATCAACAAGTCCCAAAGTCAAACCCTGCAGGTTGTCATTCTCCATCTAGAAGAGGGCTGTTTCTCAGATGGTCAATTGTATGTAGGTTGTTCCAGACTAGGAAGCCCCCATAAACTCTTCATATATGCTCCGAAGAAAAAAGTTCAAAACATTGTATATTCTGAAGTTTTGTATGTGTTTAATAATTTTCGTAGAATGTATTTTTGTAGTATTTTCTTTATTTTTTTTCTATATTTAGAT
>OZ024741.1:182562247-182584747 GCA_964016885.1 Eledone cirrhosa
GGACAGGCGGCGATGATGACGTACAGAGACCGCTGGAAAGAACTCGTCCATGGTTCTCGGGAATTTTACCCGCCCTAGTTATATATATATATATATATATATATATAGATATATAGATATATATATATATATATTGATTTACGGAATATAAGAGTCAAAATACATGGATTATGTCTTAGATCAAGTATAGAAATTTAGTTTATAGTTAGCTTTGTTTTCTGAGTTATTTTCGTGTATGACTTCGGGCTTATTCTAGATATATCTACGTTTAGACATGTGTATTTGTGGTCCTATAAATACATACGCACACATATGTATATGTGGATATATATAGGAGGTGCAGTATATATTGTTGCATATGAACACATAATTATCACCTAATTTTATATTTCAGAAGATAAGAATACGTAGGTGGGTGAGAATAATGAAAAACAGACAATCCGTCGCCCTTTGTCGCTCGCACTTCCATGCACTCTTTCTGTTCTATCTGCTACAGTCGGTTGTTTATAATATATATATATATATATATAAGAACTGTAAAACCGGTGAATGAAACAAATAAATATTCTTAAAAAGACTCCAGTTGCATTTTCGATTTCTTTTCTTTATATATATATATATATATATATATATATATATATATATATATATATATATATATACATATATATTAAATATTTATACTCTGCTATTTATTGAGTACCTTACTTACTGTTGGTACCCCAGATTGAACACACACACACACACACACACACACACACACACACACACACACATATATATATATATACATATATATAAATATTTATATATCATATCATATACGCTCGTGTGCAAGTCGCACCGTTTGATAAGTGGCACGCCAATTTTACCTAAAGAAATGCGACTTATACACGAGTATATGTGTATATGTGTGTTTGTGTGTTTGTATGTGTTTGGGTGTGTTTGGGTGTATGTGTGTGTGTGTGTGTGTGTGTGTGTGTGTGTGTGTATGTGTGTGTGTGTGTGTGTGTGTGTGTGTGTGTGTGTGTGTGTGTGTGTGTGTGTGTGTGTGTGTGTGTGTGTGTGTGTATGCATGTGTGTACATCACTGCGTTCCCCTATTTATTTAATGGACTTTAATCAACGTAATTAGCTACATGTACGACAGTTTAAGTACTTCATTCTATAATTTAATTTTCAATACAACTACAGTGCTGGCTTTGCTATTTATCACTCAGGGGGTTATATGATCTACCTTAGCAATCCCTTAACAACATATATTATAGCGTAACAAATATGTTATTGCTGTTTTGCCTGCAGATGAGATAAGATTTAGGAAACGTATACACAAACACATTCCAGTCTTGATTAAGCTGTTTTATATATCTAGAACTATATGTTCCAATGTTGCTTTTTTTAAGACGACTGGCTGTGATTTGAGGGACTTGGCTGTTATTTCTAGTTGATCTAACAATCACAATTATTGTTATTATTATCCCCATGTATAGGGCGGTAGATTGGCAGTATTGGTAGAGGGTCGGACGCCATGCTTTGCAGCATAGAGTTACTGCCCTTTATGATCTGAGTTCAAATCCCGCCGAGGTTAACTTTTCCTTTCATCCTTACGGGGGTCGATAAAATAAAGTACTAGCCACTCACTGGGGTCGATTTAATCGACTTTCCCCTCCCCCCGAAAATTGTTGGCCTTGTGCCTCTATAAGAAACCATTATTATCACCATGTTTATAAGTGTGGTGGATTAGCAGAATCGTGAGAGTGTCGGACAAAATTTTTTGCGGTATTTATTTATGACTTTCGATGTTCTGAGTTCAAATCCTGCTGAGATCAACTTTGGTTTTCATCCCTCCGGGGTCGATAGAATGAAGTACCAGTTAAGAATTGGTTCAATACAATCGACTTTCCTTTCCTCCAAAAATTACTAGCCTTCTGCTAATGCTAGAAAGTATTGTTATCATCATGTTTCCAACAATTACATCTCAGTAGCAACTGAACCACCAATTGCACCACGTTTTTTCTTGCAGTGTATGCAGGATTGTCGTTTGAAAATGTAGAACTGTGTCAGTGTACTATTGGTTTTATTGTAGTGTTTCGTCTGTTTGTTGTGTAATGTCAGTTATGCTATTTGGTTGGGTAGTAATTGTGTTTAGTATGTGTTATGTGGGTTGTGGTATGTGTTTTGGTGTTAGGTGGTGCTGTGTAAATTGTGTTATATTATTGGCTGACAATTGTGTACGTAGTTGATGGTATGAGTGATGTATTGAAGTATCGTATGGTGATTATGTAAAAGTGTGTTCTAACATCTATACTATAAAGCTGACGGCCGTATGTAGGAAACAAACTTTCCGCCAAACGGCTGGACCAAAAAGCACCAAATTTGCACCATAGATGTAACTTTTTCCAAGTAAAAAAAGTGAGGGTATTTTTGTCTTCTGAATTTTGTTAAAAGATTAAAAACATTATTTAAATATTTACTTCTTTAAAATTTCAAATGTCAACACTTCCGGTTATACGTCATTCCTCTTTTTTCTTATGACGTCACACAACATTCCCCTCTTTTTCTTAGTCTGTATATTTGGCTGCCTGCATTAGATAACGTTTTTCTGCGTTCTTTTAGTTTCAGAAGATCCCATTAAGGGTGAAAGCAGCGATTCGTTGCTTAAACTTTAATCTGTTATTTTAATATATATATTCGTGTACAGATATTTTTGCATACACAAAAACAAAAACCTATTTATTTCACGAAAGCACAGACGGCTTATCGTCATTGTTACTGTTCGAGGTTAGAGGACCAGTCTTTCCAAAATCTGAGAAGTATCAATGGCCATCAATGTTCCACTTACCGTTTGGCTTGCCAGATGCTGTGTATGTAACACGATGACAGCCATTGGCACCTCACCCTGCAAGAAGCAGCAACTGCTAAAGTCCCTTCTCAGCTGCGAAAACTTTTCGCTATTATCCTGCACAACTGCGATCTCGCCGACCCTCTCGCACTGTGGAACAACTACCGCGAAAATCTAGCTGAGGACATCCTGCGCACACGCAGACACAATCCGAACGTAACATACGATGTCGTTTTCAATGAGGCGCTCATTTGTCTTGAAAACAGTGTCATGGAGATTGGTGGTAGGCCTCTAAGTCACTACAGGTTACCTGCTCCTGACAGGAGTGTCCAGAGGTCAACGTCTACAGAGCTTCTCCGCGAGACGAGCTACGAGATCAGTGATCCTCCCATGGTCAATTGTATGTAGATGCTCTAGGGTGAGGTCGCCAAACAATCTCTTCATCTTTGCTCGCGGGGGGGGGGGGGACAAATTATATCGTATACTCTGAGGCTCTAACAATGTAATTTAAATATTTTCTGTTACTTGGAATTTCCATTATGGTTGTACAAATTATTGTTTGTTAAAAAAATGTATTCTCTGTTCAGCCTTTTTTGTTGTAACTATCAATTTTCTTTAACGTACTGGCTGCTGAACTGGGAACTCCTAAAAACTATTCAAACCCATCAGAGCACGTTAACCCCCTCCCCCTCTCTGACATGAGAGGGCCTGCGATATATTTGCACTTGAGTGTAGGGGGGATTTCTGAAAAAATATAATGCCGTTATACCTAGCCCGACGCCAGCCGGACGAGCCAGCTAGTATTACATAACGCAGAGGTTGTAAAATTTTTTTTTTTTTTTTTTTTGCAAATGTTTATCTTTCCAAATCTCTTGAACGGCTGTTGTTCTCAATGCTCCTACATGTAACAGAACGGGGATAATTTTAACTCGAAGGTTGCACAGTTTTCTCAGTTCTTTGTAGTTAAGTCCAAACACGTTTTCATCTATTCTGTCAATTTTCACTTTACACTGGTAGATTAGAACAAAATAATATCTATAATATTACTAGTGTACGCGTGACGTTAAAAAATGATGTCATATGGATTTGATAGTTTGTTAATATTTTATTACTATTTGTTTTTAAAGTTTTGGTGTGAAACAATTTTGATATCAATCTGCCCAAACACAGCTCGGATTCTATGAAATAAAACCACCTATTTTAAAGATTTCTTATTAAAATTTAAAATTTTCAGCATAATTTAAAGAAATTTTTAATTACTAATTTAGTAATGGGATAATTAATAGATCACTCAAACGTCGTTATTAATTAATTGAAATAGAGTGTATTTCATTAGAAATACGACCATGAAAGGGTTAAATATATATTTTCCTTTGCATATACGTATACATATATATATGCATACATACGACGTAAATACATAACTTTTGATGAAAAGAAATTAACACTATATGTTCGTGGATTCAGTTAATCGAGCTATTATTTTAATCATTTCAAAAACATGTCAGAAAGAGATAGTGTGTGTGTGTGTGTGTGTGTGTGTGTGTGTGTGTGTGTGTGTGTGTGTGTGTGTGTGTGTGTGTGTGTTGCGTATGTGTATGTGTGTGTGTGTGTATATATATGTATATATATATATATTTATAACGAAGGAAATGTAGTAAGGAACCAGGTGGACCATAACGCACCAAAGTGCTCAATACTTAGGGTAGTAGAGTGGGTAATAGGAACGAGTAGGACCCCGACGGTTGAGCTCAAGCCGTTTCGACGGCTAATTCTGGACTAATTCTGGACTAGTCCAGAATTAGCCGTCGAAACGGCTTGAGCTCAGCCGTCGGGGTCCTACTCGTTCCTGTATATATATATATATATATATATATATATATATATATACAATGATATTAAATAACTCTCTCTCTCACTATTTTGTCCTTCTTCTCTTCTCTCTTCTCTCTCTCACTATCATATATTATATATAAACACTCTCAATAGTCGTTTAAATAAACGGTTGCTTTTCAATTATTTACATATCATTTGCATATTCACCCACAAGTTTGAAAAATCCATAATACATTTCCACTATCCAGAGAATATCCAACTGATAAGGTATGATTTTATATACATATATATAAAAATAACAGATTAATGTTTTAGCAAAGAATCGCTGCTTTCACGCTTAATGGGATCTTCTGAGATAAATATTTGCTCTACGTTTTTATATATTATCCTTATCGAGCCTTCTAGGGATTTTAATCTTCACTTTTATTATTATTACTATATATATATATATATATATATATATATATACATACACATACATTTATAGATATACCGCCGATTTTCGTTACTTTATTTTATATATATATATATATATATATATATATATATATATATATATATATATATATATATATATATATATATATATATATATATATATATATATATATATATATATATATATATATATATGCATATATATATATATATATATATATATATATATATATATATATATATGCATATATATATATATATATATATATATATATATATATATATATATATATATATATATATATATATATATATATAACATACACAACAAACATATCAAAACAAGTAAATAATTTATTATTGAACAAAACACAAGCTGAACGGCTAAAACACACAATAACAGTTAATATGAAAAGAACAACATACACAAAAGTCAACGCACTCTACAGACAAAAACGCATCAACGGTAAGGAAATCCGAAATCTCATCACAGCAAACGAGAGAGATGACTTCATGAGCGTCATCCGACGCGAAACGAAATATGCTCAAAACGAATGCTGTAGGCATTTCAAGAAGAAATTAGAATGGATGAATAAGAAAAAACTACAAGAAAGGAAAATCGAATATTCTCAAAAATACCCAGATAACATCGACAACATCCGTATGAGTGATGTAAAACTACCGGAAGAATTTACCAATGACCACACAGTAAATATCTATGGGAACACTTTAATCAGTGAACAAGAACAACAAATCCTAAAGTTACCACCAAAATTTGCCATCTACAAAAAAATTAATCCTATGGAATGCAAAACGGAGCTGGAAAAGTGTTTCACAAAAATACGTTGGAATGCAAAGGTAAACAACAACAACAATAATAACGGTAGTAGTAATATAAACAATAACTCTGGGTATAGAAATAACAGCCATAACCATAACAATGGCAGGAAAGTGAGAAATAGTGATAATGGTAATAATACTAGCGATAGACAGAACAACAACAACCACAATAATAATAATAATAGAAACGTTAACCACAGACACAGCAACAGTGACCACAGTAGTAATAACGGTAACAATACGAACAACAACAACAACAATAACCACAGTGGTAATAATGGAAATAGTACATGTAGCAACATCAACAAAAACAAGAAACATAATAATAGTAACAACCACAATGGTAGAAATAGCAGTAACAACAACAATAACGGTGAAGTAAACAACAATACATCTAGCAATCATAACAATAATAATATTAATGCTAAGGATAGAAACAACAACAACCACCATGATAACAATAATAGCAACACACACAACTATGACGATAGAAATAACGACAACCCCTTAGAGAAACTATTTTTCAACCCAGCTGACAAAACATATAAGATGGGTAATATCTATCCTACGAGGTTACCCTTTAATAAAAGAGTTTGCATACCACAACAAATAGATGACGAGACGGAGGCACAGTTCACCATAGCTAGAAATAAGATTAGACAAGTAGTAGACAGGTACACTATGAGACAGAGCAGACCAGAGGCCCAACAACTTGGGATAAAACCTGTAGAAGGCTTGGTTAGCCTCAAGCAGCGCACAAGGGATGGTGAGGTAGTGTGTCTACCCACAGATAAGTCTGGTAGGATGTCAATAGATAGCATGCCGAACTACATCGAGGCAATGCAACCCCACATCACCAACACGAGCGAAGTTGCACAACTAACACACGATGGGAGAGAAAAAATCCTCAACGCTCACATGATGATGTGGACTGACATCCTAAAGCCAAGCAGACGCACTGCCAACAACTTCCAGGCGTCTAACAATGGCATACCACCCTTGTATGGGCTCCGCAAAGACCACAAGACAGTCGACGACCCGACAATAGGACCACCAACAAGACCTGTATGCGGAGCTAATATAGCTAGCAACTACAGGATCTCCTACTTCCTCTCAGTGGTTATACGCCCCATAATCAAGATGTCCCCAGATGTATGTGAAAGTACAGAGGACCTCCTCAGCAGAATCAGTGAGTGCAACAAAAACAGGAGCCTATCCAACTGCATAATAGGCAGCATGGATGTGGTGTCACTGTACCCATCCATTAACATTGATTTTGCTGTGAAAAGATGTGTGGAGATGATCATTGAGAGTGAGGTGGAGTTCTGCGACGTCGACACAGACGAACTGGGCCTCCTACTTAGACTTACCTACGACACTGACTACCTAGACAGCCATGACCTTAGATGTTTCTGCCCTAGTAGACCTATAAGAGGTAGACCCCCCACCATAACCTCAATGGCTAAAAAGACTCCCATAGGAAGGTGGATTGGGTGGACCAAAGCTATACGGACCCCCCAAAACACTGATCAGGTAAGAAAAATGGTCGCACATGCAATAGGGGCTAGTATCAAAACTACCCTAAAGGGCCACATATTTAAGTTCAATGAGAAAATCTACACCCAAAATGAGGGAGCAGCCATCGGCGTCAGCATAGCTGGCGATGTTGCCAACCTTTTCATGGTATGGTGGGAAAGGAGACTTAAAGATCTCCTTAATGAAAGCTCCATAGACCTCATCATGTACTCTCGTTATGTAGACGATATCAATATAGTTATAAGAACACCCCCACTAGACAGCACTAACAAGTTTGATTTAGAACGTAGCACGATGGAAAGCATCCAGCAGATAGCTAATTCCATACACCAGAGTATAACTGTAACTATAGACTTCCCTTCCAAACACCCTAACAATAGACTACCTGTATTAGACACAGAACTCTGGATTAACACTATAGACGAGAGAGCCCAAATTCTCCACTCACACTATGCTAAACCCATGGCCTCCAAATACCTGATACTCAAAAACTCAGCAATGTCCAGTAGTGCTAAGTTTAATATTCTGATCGCAGATTTGGTACGAGTGATGAAGAATGTGTCCAGCATGTGCGACCCAACAGAAATGGAAGGACACATCCAACACTTCATCAACCGCATGCAGTTCTCTGGCTACAACCAAAGAGACAGAGTCAGAGTATACGAAGGAGCCATGGAAAAGTATAAGACCCTCATAGAACTGGACATGAAAGGAATTTGCCCACTATACAGGAGCAAATCATGGAATAGCTTAGATAGGGCTAGACATAAGATAGGGAAGGCCACATCATGGTACGACAACCAGAGATATCAGAGTGTCATGTTTGTGGACGCCACCCCTGGAGGGAAATTAGCTAACCAGTGTAGAAAGGCCCTGAGAAAGACCCACTTAAAAATAAAGGTGGTAGAAAAGCCAGGAACCACCATAAAATCCCTGATCAGCAAAACCTACCCTTTTAAGAAAACCCACTGTACCAATAGGAAATGTATCATATGTAAGGTGAACCCCCGGATAAACTGTAAAACTAGAAACGTAGTCTATAGCATAAGATGTACAGAGGGTACTTGCAGAAACACGACAACAACATACATAGGTGAGACAGCTCGTAGCATAGGTGAAAGGATAGACCAACACTGGGGGGAACTAAAAGGACGAAAAAACGGGTCAGTACTATACGAACATGCTAGACAACATCATGACGGTAACATAGACAACATAGAAATTAGAATAATATCTAAACATAGGAATGACCCAGCAGATAGGCAAATCAGAGAGGCCAGTGAAATAGAAATTAGAAGACCAAAGCTAAACAGAAAGAATGAGTGGAACAACAACAACACCCAAACAAACAACACTGACCTAAGAGAAGTATAAATAAATAAGTAAATTAAATTAAATAAAATAAGATAAATAAATACATACACAAGCACATAAACACACACTAGTCACCCAGCAGACACAACACTATACACACTAGTCACACATCACACATAACACTATACACACACGCAAACGCATGCGCAAAGAAGACAAAATAAAATAAGATAAACAAACAAGCAAATAAATAAATAAATATATAGACAGACTGAACAAAAAAAAAAAATGGCGTAGACATACAACACAACAGGAGGAACAATGAATATAACACCACTGACGATGTTGCAGATGTGCAACGAAAGATTTATGTAAACTATATATATATGTGTTTGTCTATATTGTATCTGTATTATTTTTGACCGCCGGTCAGTCAATGGCAACATTGAGGACCGAGTAAGCTAGATCGCAGATATATATATATAAAAGACAGCGAGAAGCGAAAACCAACCAAACAGTGAGTGTGTTCTGTTATTAATTCTGGCAATATTACGCAAATATGACCCTCCCCAAATATAACAATATATATATATATATATATATATATATATATATTTATTAAAATAACAGATTAAAGTTTAAGCAAAGAATCGCTGCTTTGACCCTTAACGGGATCTTCTGAAACTAACAAAGTCAATCTGTGAACGTAGAAGTGAATATTTCAAAAAACGTTGCAACCGGAGGAAGACAGGAAGACGATACTTTGGTTCGTGGAAACGTTCCCTGACAAAGAACGGGAAAAAAACGAATATAATACGTCATTATTTGGAACGGTGAAAAACAATTATACGCAAAAACAAAACCACGTTTATGGTATAAAAGAAGTCGTAGACTAATATTCTCTTAGGTGGTTCATAGAGACGTTCTCTGGCAATGAACGGAAAAAACGAAGATAATACGTCATATGTGGAGCGTCGAGAACAATAGCACGCAAAGACAAAACCACGTAAATGGTATAGCAGAAATCGTAGACTAAAATTCTAACTAGGAAACCGAATGATTCTCGGCTTCAGAGTTAAGAATAAAGTAAATAAAATACAATACAGAGGTAATTGAAATTAAATAAATACATACACGCATCCAAATACGTACATACACAAGCATACGCGAAAACACTCGGCATAGTTATACAAATACACGCACATATAAATATGTGTGTGTGTGTGTGTGTATACAAATAATTAAATAAACGTATATAAATAAATAAATACGTATATAACAAGCGCACACACATACCTACATGTAAATACACATATGTTCGGAGACGTACAAGCATACGCGAAAACACTCGCCATAGGTATACAAATACACGCACATATAAATATGTGTGTGTGTGTGCGTGTATACAAATAATTAAATAAACGTATATAAATAAATAAATACGTATATAACAAGCGCACACACATACCTACATGTAAATACACATATGTTCGGAGACGTACGTCAACCAAAACACGAAGTACACATATACACACACCCTACATACGTACGAACCCGCATACTCACATAGACGCAAAACTCACGTATACACATAACCAAAAGCATATGTACCAGAATATATAAAATATACGCCATAACATATACAATCAAATATACGTACGAGAAAGTATACGTACCTTCACAAAACATACAGGTAATATATACTTACCTATACAAATAAGTAATGGTATAAACATAACATATACTTAGCTACCATATCAAGACGTAAAATATCCGCGTATAGATCGACTATCCGTTAGGGTATAAAGTGGGGCTGTAATACAGGAAAGTTTTGTGCAATTTATGTTTACAAGCCGAAATTGCCTCAGATTTTTTGTTAAAGATGTGGTCTGTGGCGTAGACTATTTCTAGGGCCTCAGCGGTGCAGAGGTCACATGGTCTTTTATTTCCGTTATACGATCTAGCCTTAGTTAGGATCTCCCAGTGTAACTTATATTGGGTGTGGTTGTCTTTTAGACTCCAGATATAAGCTGAAAGTGACGTCATATTCCTTCTTAGAGGGTAACGAAAAGAATGAGTATGCATGTAAAGACACTGCTTGAATCTATTGGCCGTTAACCCTATGTAGGCCCTACGGGACGTGGGTGTTTCAACCTTACATTTGTAGACAATGTTACTAGAGAGGCATTTTCCGGATAGGGGGAAGTCAACCCGATTCCTACAATTACAGTTAGTACTAACTACAGGGTTGCACGTGTTCTTACGGCTAGGTAGTTTAGCTAAATTAGAAGCTGTGATGTTATGTGCAAGGTTAGGAGTCGTAGAGTAAGAAATTTTAATAGTATTTCTATTAAAAATGTTACTATATTTATGTGTAAGGGGAAAATGCTTCGTAATAAGGGAGAGAAATATCTTAGCTAATGGTGTGGCCACCTTCATATTATATGGTGGGTTATACCATATAATGCGTCGGGATCTATTTCTTCTAGGTCTATTCTCGTACTCTGTATATGCTACCTTATCGACAAATCCACTCCGAGCAAGAGCTTCATTGTAATATGTGGAAGGGTCGTTGAAAATATGCTCGTTAGTAGATAGACGGGAAAGCCTCAAAGAAACGTTTCTTACCAGGTTCTTGGTTATGCTGGCAGGATGGTTAGAATGCTTACTTATGTAATTAAGCGTATCATTCGGCTTTCTATACAACCCATTCGATACATTGAGGGTAACGTCGAGGTAATTAACGACCGAGAGGCTGGCCTCAACCTGTATAGAGTGGTTGAAGCCTTTAAAGAAGACTGTGAGTTCTTTTCTGAACCTGTCGCAAGCACGTGGGCCGCACTTAGTCATGGTCAAAAGACCATCATCACGGTACAAACCACCGCCCACGAATGACGTATTATATTCGTTTTTTTCCCGTTATTTGCCAGGGAACATTTCCACGAACCAAAGTATCGTCTTCCTCTCTTCCTCCGGTTGCAACGGTTTTTGAAATATTCACTTCTGCGTACACAAATTGGCTTTGTTAGTTTCAGAAGATCCCGTTAAGGGTGAAAGCAGCGATTCTTTGCTTAAACTTTAATATGTTATTTTAATAAATATTTGCTCTACGGTTCTTATATATTTGATATATATTTATCCTTATCGAGCCCTCTTTGGATTTTAGTCTTCAAATTTATTATTATAACTATATATATATATAGATAGATAGATATAGATATATATATATATATGTATGAGAATAATATAACAACAATATATATGTGTATATGTATGCAATATGAAGTGTATACGTGTATATGTGTGGATATGAAAGCAAAATTTATAAAGTTGCTGCCTCACTCTCTCTCCCTCTCTCTCACTCTCTCCCTCTCTCTCTATCTCTCTATCTCTCTATCTCTCTCTCTTTCAAGGTATCTGTCCTTTTCAAGTGTATCTTATGTATAGTATCAGTTTCAGTTCATCAAAAGATTTTGTACTAAAACATCTAACACATCCTGTGTGTATATGTGTGCACATCCTTATGTGTATGGTATCTTTGTGCATGTATACACACACACACACACGCATATATATATATACATATATATATATATATGAAATGTCACCGAATTAAAAACAAAAATAAGATATGTATATAAATATATATATATATATATATATATAAATATATATATATATATATATATACATATAGCATATTGGATACATGCATACATACATGCATGAATGGATGTGTGTGTGTATGTGTGTGTATGAGTGTGTATGTGTGTGGGTGTGTATGTGTGTGTGTGTGAGTGTGTGTGTGTGCGTGTATGTGTGTGTGAGTGTGTATGCGTGCGTGTGTGAGTATGTATGTGTGTGTGTATGTGCGTGTATGTGTAAGTGTGTATGTGTGTGTATGTGTGTGTATGTGTGAGTGTGTATGTGTGTGTGTATGTGTGTGTGTGTGTGTATGTGTAAGTGTGTATGTGTGTGTGCGTGTATGTGTGTGTGAGTGTGTATGCGTGCGTGTGTGAGTATGTATGTGTGTGTGTATGTGTGTGTATGTGTGAGTGTGTATGTGTGTGTGTATGTATGTGTGTGTGTGTGTCTGTGTTACCCTCATTGCCACCGTTCCGTCTGTCTATTTACATAGCTGTGATATAACGTTAAGCTCCCGTCGTCAAATTATGTGAAGCATAAAATGTAAGAAACCAACAAACAAACAAACAACCAACAAACAACACCAACATTTGGTATGGTGGTGGGTGGAGAGAGCTTGTTATATCAAGCTGCTTTATGCATTCTTTAATGAAACTAACAGCATTGAAGTCTCGTGCTGGTCGACTGACATACAAGAAATAGCAGGCAAATCTTCTTTCAATCACACATCTACCATTTTAACCTCTAGCATTTAAACCAGTCGCATCCGGCCAAAATTCTTTCACCTCTTTCTGTTCAAACCGGCTGTAATCAGCCACTCAATCTGATGTTAAAGTACTGTTCTCAAAATAAATAATATCAAAATCTCTTCAGCAGTTAAGATGTAGTGCCACGAGTGACCAGTTCTGTAGAAAGATGTGGTAAGAACATCGACAACGACTTTGGCTTGTTTTACATTATTTATTAACAAGGTTGAGCTATGTAGAGATGAGTAGAGCAGGGATGCCAAGAGTAATAAAACAAACGAATTAAGAATATCAGAAGGCACGGTCCACTGGCTGAAGTGTTGCCAGGCCGTGGTTATGCTGTTGTGTTACATATTGGCTAGTGATTTCACGGCGAAAGAAAGTTAGTTGTTTACCTTTCCGCGGTCAGGATGCAAGAGAGAGATTTCTCGAATCGACGCGGGAAGTTTTCCCTCAGGGCGCGTAGAGATACATTCTCCTCCGCTGGCTGTCATTGGCTGGGCTGAGCCAAATAACGCACGGAGAATGTATGTGAGCCCGCGGATTGTAGGTCACTACATCTCCTATATTCGATATTATGTGACGTAAAGCCTTTTTTCTGTGAAAATACAATAGTATATATAGAGTAATGTAAATGCTAAAGGATTAAAGTATTGGATTATATATGGACTTGTAACTCTTGACGGAGTTGTATGGGTGCCGTAGTGATATATGGGTTCCTTGAGAATTTGAACCTGACGAAGCACATCATTCTCCGTGTCACAACCGATTTCATCTAGAGAAGGAAGAGAGAGAAAGAGAGAGAGAGAGAGAGAGAGAGAGAGAGAGAGAGAGAGTGAGAGAAAGAGAGAGAGAGAGAGAGAGTGAGAGAGAGAGAGAGAGAGAGAGAGAGAGAGAGAGAGAGAGAGAGATGGTGGTGGTGGAGGTTTTCGTGGTGGTTTCTATGATGAAATTGGAGAGGAAGCCCCCACTTACACCTCGTTCGTACAACCTAAATTCCCATCTCAGTATCCGCAGCAGGGATCCTGGAAAGTTATCAACGGCGAATCACTATATATATATATATATATATATATATATATATATATATATATATATATGAAAACAGGGAGAAAGAGACGATTATTAGAAAGAAAAATTTTTTTTTTCCTTTTTCGTTTCTCTCTCTCTTTTTTCTGAGTTAGAAAATGATTAAAACAAAATGTTTTACTTTGTGTGAAGTGTTAAGGTATTAGTTGATTTATTTATTATTTAACAATGGCATTTATTTATCTATTTATATATTTAAGAGAGAGAGAGAGAGAGAGAGAGAGAGAGAGAGAGAGAGAGAGAGAGAGAGAGAGAGAGAGAGAGAGAGAGAGAGAGAGAGAGAGAGAGAGAAACGGGAGAGAGTGGGAGATGAGGGGAGAGAAAAAGAGAGGGATAGTGAAAGAGGGGGGAATGGGATGTTTATTTGTTTATGTGAGTGTGTGTGTGTATACATACATACATACATACATACATACATACATACATACATACATACATACATACATACGCGTAACCAGGGAATACTACACCCGATTAAGAAAGATCTGGTCATCGGAACTCTCTGCGCAAAACAAAACAGTGGCTCACAATGTGTTTGCTGTGCCTGTCCTAACACCAACGTTTGGAATACTCAATTGGACGATAGACGAAATCCGAGCAGTTGATGTTGGAACTCGAAAAATACTGAACAACACCGGAAACTTCCATATCAACAGTGACATAGACCGCCTTTACTTGAAACGTAAGCAGGGAGGCAGAGGCCTAACATCAGTCCAGATAACATTTGAATGTCGCATCATATCTCTCCGACAACATCTACGAACCTCGAAGAGTAGGAGCCCGTTTCTCGAGCAAGTCTATCTGCATGAAACAGATAAGATCATGAGAGTTGGGAAGGAACTCCTCAAAGAGATATTCCCTGTGTGATAATCAAAAACTCACACCCAGGGATGTCGCTCAACAGTATCGCAGTGAATCCATGGATGAAAAACTGCATGCCTATTAGCAAAAAATCATGCATGGATATGTTGCCAGGAAGCTCCCGAGTGAGATTAATATAGATAAGGAAAGTAGTCTATCTTGGACCAACAACCACTATATTGGCTCCCACTTTGAAGGATACGCTTTTGAAATCCAGGAACAGGAGATTAGCACGAAATACCTGATTCACAAAAGAGATAGGGATGCAGGCAAAACACCTAGATATGATAACAAGTGCAAACTCTGCAGAACTAACATCGAGGATATCACCCATGTCATCAGCAGCTGTCCAAAGATGTCATCGCGGTACTATCTACCTATGAGGCATGATGTAGTGGCCAAAACACTGTACAATGCAGTTCGTAAAACAGATAGCCCCGATAATAAACACATTAAAAGCTACAGCAATGTGGAAGACATCCATGTACATAATATGATAGAGTACTGGTGGAATGTTCCAGTAAAAACCCCAATAAAATGCAGGCATAACAGACCAGATATTATGATATGGGACAGGGAGAAGAAAGCATGCACAGTAGTGGAAATTAGCTGCCCAGCAGATGCCAATATAATATCAAAGATTGGCGAAAAGGAGAATATTTATGCAGAACTGCTGAGAAATCTGCAGATACTCCATCCTGATTACACCTTCAGATTTATGCCTGTGATTATTGGGCCACTGGGATATGTTAGTAACTGCCCCAATACAAATCTTGAGAAGCTAGGCTTCACAGGAACAGAAAGAACACAACTAGTTAGGAAATTACAAGTACAATCCATTAATGGAACAGTAAAAATATGTAAAACATTCCAAAAATTTTGCATCTAATAACTACATATACACATGTACAGATACAAAGCATATACACATGCACACATACAACTCAAAACATACATACAATAACATCCATATCTACACATGCATGCATACATACATATCTACCTAGTTGATGTTGTGTAAATTCCAATGAGAGAGTCTTGTGTCTATGTTAGAAACCGACTCTCTCTCTATTGGTAAAACTTTGTGAAATTATAAAACCAGAAGAACATACATACATATATGTGTGTGTGTGTGTGTCTGTTTATACAAACAAACATGACCCGTAAAAGAAAGTGAGAAAAATAAAACAGAACAAAAAATAAAGCGATAAAGATGCCATGAGATCGATTACGTTGCTAAATAATGCCAGCAGATATCTTCACGCCAAATTCCACCTAAAACTATCATAACGACTTATCACTCCGTTGATGAAGAACCCTGCCAGAAACGTCAAGTCTCTCTTTCTCATCCTAGCTTACGTCATCCTCACTTACTTTACTTTGAGAAATGTGTACAATAACTGAATTAAACGGAAGTGATGTTGAAGAGAAAGGAGTGGAAATCAGAGTGTGTTGGGTGTAAGGATGTGACGGTGTAAATAAGACGGAAAAGAAATAGATAAAAAAAAATATCGTGTGTGTGTACGAGCGTGCACACTAACACACACACACACACACACACACACACAAACACGCACATATTTATATGTATGCGTATTGCGTATGTGTTATATTTTAGTGTGTACGTGTATATATAAATGTGTCTGTGTGTGCGTGTGTGTGTATGAATGTATGTGTGTGTATATATATCTATATATATATATATATATATATATAGCGATGAACTGGACTCCGCCTGGCGGTAAACGGAGGCGGGGTTGCCCAAGGATCACCTGGCGACGACCGTTTCGGAAGGACCTGATGACAGTCAACATCACCTGACACGGTCTCGAAAAAGTTGCCGCTGATCGTGACCGTTGGCGAGTACTTACTGCTCGATGCGCCGAACGGCGCGAAAGAATCTAAGACTAAGATATATATATATATTTTAAAAAATATAGGTGTAACACACGAGTTGTGATATATTAGTAAAAGGAAAAGAAAATGGTGACAAATTTTTCCCAGTGAAAAATAGTTTAATTAGGAATAAGTATAAATTAGTAATAAGTATTGGTTAGTATTCAGTTTTAGTTTTCAGTTAGAGCGCTCGTGATGTTTGCTCTAATCTGATTAGAGCAAACATCACGAGCGCTCTATCTTAAAACTAAAACTGAATACTAACCAATACTTATTACTAATTTATACTTATTCCTAATTAAACTATTTTTCACTGGGAAAAGTTTGTCAGCATTTTCTTTTCCTTTTACTAATATATATATATTGTTATCTATTGTTATATTTGAGGAGAGTCATATTGTTATAATATTGGCAGGAATATGAAATAAAGCACACTCACTGTTTGGTGTGGGTTAGTTTTCGCTTCCGTATATTTTATATCCCTATAGTTAATTTAGATGGCAATCAATTTTTATCATTGATTGACCAACAGTTGAAAATATATATATAGTCTCTCAGAGTTCTTTCGTCACACACCTGTGACATCATCAGTGATACTATAATATTTCCTCCCGTTGTATTGTTGTAATGCTTACTTATTCTATTTTATTTATATATAGTTGTGTGTGTGTGTGTGTGTGTGTGTGTGTGTGTGTGTGTGTGTGTGTGTGTGTGTGTGTGTGTGTGTGTGTGTGTGTGTGTGTGTGTGTGTGTGTGTTTGTATATTTGTACGTATGTACGTATCTATATATTTATGAATGTATGCATTTGTAATTAGTTCTATACGGCGGTTTCAGACTAGGGATCACCAGGAAGAAGATTGCGGTTTAGTACTTTCATACTATCTACAATTCGATATTTGCGAGCGAGCGCGTGTGTGGTTTATACGGAGATTAAGTGAATAAAAAAATATTTTCTGTAATATACATTATAATGAGCATATATTATACCGGGACGTAATTACATTTCTGAAAACTGGTTGCATTTACAAAGACGCAACAAAAATCACCATCAAGCAAAAGTAACCAAGCGAAATTTGAATTTACCCTGATGATAGATACATAGATGTCAAAATTCCGTCAGAACTCCACAGAATTTGAATCTCTTATAATAACACATAGAATATTTTTTTCATAGTACAACACCAAGTATAGCTCTTGCTGTAATCCAGAGCTATTAATATAAATATTTCATGAAACACATCAGGAATTCATTGTAAAACAGGAATTTACCGAAGAGTTTCATAAACTATGTTTAAAGTGATATAATTTATGCAATGTGCAGGCAAACTGAATGTTTCAAAAATTTAACTTGCATAAATATATTTGGTCGTGTGTGTGTATGTATGTGTGTGTATATTTGTGTGTATATTTGTGTGTATATGTGTGGGTGTGTGTATGTGTGTATATGTGTGTGTGTGTGCATCATGTGTTTAAAACATGATATGAATAACGAGTTGCTCAGATAATATGCAATTAGAGCAAGAATTTAGTAACAAAGATGTAAGATCTGTTTCGGGATCAATTTCTCTATCGTGTATACATACATACTTAAAAAACATATAGATATATATATTCACACAGACACAAACACATGCATGCACACACACACACACACATATATATAACATATATATATATATATATACATATATATATATATATATATAAATATGTATATATATATATATATATATATATAAGCAATGAATTATTTAATTTGTCGGTTATTCAACAAATTTAGTTTATATCAGGTTAGAAGCACTCTACAGTTTTCTTCTGGAGTATAATATCAATAATTGTTTCTACATTTGGCACAAGGCCAGCAATTACCCAATGCATTACTGGTACTTTATTTTATCGACCCCGTAAGGATGAAAGGCAAAGTTAACCTCGATGGGATTTGAACCCAGACCGTAAAGGGATACAACTCTATGCTGCAAAGCATGGCGTCCGATCCTCTACCGATACTGCCAATCCACCGAGTACCGAGTATAATATCAATAATATTAATAAATGGAAACTATTATGGTTTTATAAAGATAGTTCCCATTTATTAATATATTGATATATATATATATATATATATATATATATATAATTAGCAGCATTATATATATATATATATATATATATATATATATATATATATATATATATATATATATATATATATATATATATATATATATATATATATATATATATATATATATATATATATATATATATATATATATAATGCTGCTAATTTTAGTGGCAGTATCAACACGTTCATAATAAACAGCTATATATATATATATATATATATAGAGAGAGAGAGAGA
The DNA here is from genome assembly GCA_964016885.1 of Eledone cirrhosa. Lineage (NCBI taxonomy): Eukaryota > Metazoa > Mollusca > Cephalopoda > Octopoda > Eledonidae > Eledone > Eledone cirrhosa. Next base: position 182,581,654 of record OZ024741.1, read on the forward strand.
GAGAGAGATATATACCCGTGTGTTTTGGCTTATATGCACGAGCAAAAAGTGCTGAATACCAAAATAGAGAATATTCCACATTATACCACTGATTAGTTGGATGATTAGTGGCAATCTGTGAAACTCAAGATATATATTATATAATATTATATAATATATATAATATTATTATATATATATATATATATATATATATATATATATATATATATATATATATATATATATATATATATATATATATATATATATATATATATATATATAGTGTTAAGTGATTATATACTGTAAGCGATCAGTTCAATGAATTATGCACGTAATCATCTTGATGTGAACTCCTTTAGTACCTATTAATAGACTCCACTCTAGCTTGTAGATGTGATACATAATTGATTTATATTTGAGACGGGGGTTGTCTATTGCTTGATGGCCAGACTAGTGCATTTATATGAGAGATTGGATCTCCGGACCATACCGAAGATTTACTGGAGATGCAGGCATGCAATGACCCGGAGCCTACCGGGTGGCACATATAATAGTGGGACCATACCAGGTCCTACTGTTATATTACATTTGCATGGAGCAGTGACTTGAGAGTCTGTCTCCTCTTATAGAACGTTCAGATATGACACCCCTTAATTAATGGATGGTAATCATCCTAATATATACACCCTTGTACTTCTTAATGGACAACTCTCTAACCTATAAATGGGTAACATACTCTAGATATTAGTTATAACTTCACATGATAGGCACGTATTTGAACCACCATTAATGTAGTTTAGCATAGTAATGTAACTAAGATAACTAGCTAGTTACCTCCCCTTACGCATTAATTCCCCTTAGTCATTCAGGCACTTCCGGAATCTGGACAGCATGATATATTAATTAAGAACCGACTGGATACGGTTTATAGCTTGACTATATGCTGAACCACCGCGAATTATACGATAGACGCGTGTTCTCTCTATATATATATTGCGTCTCATGGATTATGTGACTGGTGGTGTGACCAGGGACAGTGGTACGGCCTTGCCTACGATACAATAAGGTTTATAGTATGTTGAAGGTTTTTGATATTTTGGTGTTTCCCCGCATCCGAGACTGTACATCATACAGATATATGAGAATAAATGACTTAATAATTCAGCCTACATAATAAGATCGATTACTTGCTTCAACTGCCTGACCCTGCAAATATCATTCTGACGCACTCTAATCATGTATAAATAAGACACGCGTGCATGCTACACGGGAGATTGTTTCATACACTGACTACTCTAAGCTTTCCTCTTGCTTTATCATCATAGACTGCCAACGCTTCATGTTTATCTTTATTTTCACTCTTGTTTTCACTCTTGTTTTTATTTTATTTTTATCCTGTAACCTTTATATGTAAATTGCCATGCTATATCATTTGATGAATGTCACCCCACTGTTGATCAATATGCGCATATGTTTTCTGTGTCTCTTGGGTTGAAAAGGAGGTCAAGTATGTGAAAATAGTTGCTCCGAAGAATCCAAACCTCGGTCTGGAGGAAACAATTGTAAGCAAATAAATGACTTAAACTGAACTTTGATTACTGTAATCTCTCTCTCTATATATATATATATATATAAAAGTGGATGAATACCTCAACAGGCACTAAGTACTTGTAGAAATATGCAAGGTGTTTATAATAGTTGTGGTTCGATGGTACTAATTTGAGATACCAGAACAATATAAAAAGAGCGGAGCAAGCGGTTATCAAATAATTCTCTAAATAAATTAAAAAACGATTTAAATAATCACCTGTTCTATTGCTGTTACCGACGGTTTCACCATTCCAAAAATTGGAAATCCAGAGAATTTCCAATGGAAAGAAATGGATCTTCAGACAGCTTATTTCCATACTATAAAGTTGCCAGCCTTACAGCAAGTAAATATTTCGCTTCCTGCCCAACGCATGCGGTCAAGCCGTTAAAATGACACACACGCAAAATCAGGTCGCAGATAATAGCTGTTTATTATGAACGTGTTGATACTGCCACTAAAATTAGCAGCATTATTCAACGTTTTGTTCTCTACATAAGGAGAAAAATTATAAAAGTGGATGAATACTTCAACAGGCACTAAGTACTTGTAGAAATATGCAAGGTGTTTATAATGGTTGTGGATAATTTTTCTCCTTATGTAGAGAACAAAACGTTGAATAATGCTGCTAATTTTAGTGGCAGTATCCAAACGTTTATAATAAAAAGCTATTATCTGCAACCTGATTTTGCGTGTGTGTCATTTTAACGGCTTGACCGCATGCGTTGGGCAGGAAGCGAAATATTTACTTGTTGTTGTAAGGCTGGCAACCTTATAGTATGTAAATAAGCTGTCTGAAGATCCATTTCTTTCCATTGGAAATTCTCTGGATTTCCAATTTTTGGAATGGTGAAACCCTCGGTAACAGCAATAGAACAGGTGATTATTTAAATCGTTTTTTAATTTATTTAGAGAATTATTTGATAACCGCTTGCTCCGCTCTTTTTATATATATATATATATATATATATATATATATATATATATATATATATATATATATATATATATATATATATATATATATATATATATATGTAGATAAATCTACCAAGAGTTTACGGTAGTGTCCAATCCGTATGAAGAACTCAATGTAATCCGGATATGTAATCTGTAATATGCATGCCAACTCTAACACATATATGTCCTAGAAACGATCGTTAAATAATGAACTTTTTTTGTTTAATATAAGGAACTGTTTCATTGTTTTATTAATTATTTTTTTAATACTTTATATATAAATATATATATATATATAATATAATATATATATATATATATATATATATATAATATTATATATATATATAATATTATATATATATATATATATATATATATATATATATATATATATATATATATATATATATATATATATATACACACATATATGCTAAATTTCTTTAAGTCGTTTGGAAGCCTCGACAATGCAGATGGGTAAATCTCCGGGTAACAAGATCCGGTGGTGGAGAGAGAGATGTAAGTGGGTGTACGTTGAGATGCGTGGCGTGTATAAGA
>OZ024741.1:182594747-182597247 GCA_964016885.1 Eledone cirrhosa
ATGTATGTTATGATAGCATAGCATACCCATCTAAACCCATATATTATTAATACATCTTAATATATTTTAAATACTTCTTTTTGTAATATATCCAATTTTTAATTAAATTTTTAATTAAATTTTAAGAATATTTTTTAATTGTAACAATATTTTTATTTATTTTTATTTATTCTTAATTTAATTTTTAACTTATTATTATAAATATTATAAACATAGCATAATGAACGTTATATTTACGATTTGATTATTCATCCATGAAAAACTCATTTCTTCGCTCGCTTCTCTTCACTATCACTATGCATAATCTTGTCTTTCTTTCCCCCTTTTTTATCACCCTTTTTCTTTCTTCTTCTCTCTTTCTCTTTCTCTTTTCTTCTCTCTCCCTTTCACTATTCTTTCGCTCTCTCTTTCAATACTTTTTCTCTCTCCCTTTTATATCTCCTTTCCACTACTTTCTTCCAACAGTTTAATTTAAATAAACCGTTGTTTTTTCAATTTTTCTGACACTCATTTGCATACTCACTCATAACTTTGAATCACCCTCAATAAAATATTATTTCCACTATCCAGCGAACCTCAACCGTTAAGGTTGTCTTTATGCGAGTATGTCGATATTTATTTATAAAACAAATTTGTATTTTATCTGATGAAAACGCACCATAATTTGCCTTGGTTGCCCTTGAAATATATATAATAAAATAATATGGTTTTATAAATATAGTTTCCATTTATTAATATATTGTATATATATATATATATATATATATATATATATATATGTCCAAAGGCTCTGATACCATCAACTCTATACACACAGAGCTGGCATATCTAAGAACTGACTAACTGCCTGATGAGGGCATAGCCATTCAATGGCTATCATTGAAATATATTTAGCTATATAGCAGTAAATAAAGGATTATGAGTTCATGCAATTGACTTATGTTTCATCACTATATATATATATATATATATATATATATATATATATGAATTAGCCGTCGAAACGGCTTGAGCTCAGCCATCGGGGTCTTACTTGTTCCTCTATATATATATATATATATATATATATATATATATATATATATATATATATATATATATATATATATATATATATATATATATATATATATATATATATATATATATATATATATATATATATATATATATTATATATATATATATATATATATATATATATATATATATATATATATATATATATATATATATATATGTATATATATATATATATATATATATATATATATATATATGTATATATATATATATATATATATATATATATATATATATATATATATATATATATATATATATATATATATATATATATATATATATATATATATATATATATATGGTGAGGCTGCTCCGAAGTAACGTTGCTCGATAGAGCTCGGGGATCAGAGAGTGACTCTAGATAGAGCCGCTACTTCTCCGAATTGGGAGATCACAGCTCTGATACTATGAGCATGTGGTTAAAATGTCCCGGGAAAGAATCGCTGGACAGATTTTACGGGTAAGACCAACTCGCAGGAAACCCAGGAGTAGACACAGAGCGAGATGATTCGATAACTTCCATGAACTTAGCTGAGGATCAAGTTGGATCAATTGGAAGCAGATGCCTCTGACAGTACCCGCTGGAAGGCGTGTCTGAGGACTCTGCAGCCACGACTCTCCCAGCAATAAGTGAGTGATGATGACAAAGAATATATATATATATATATATATATACATATATATATATATAAAATGAGGTAAATATCTCACTGAGTACTAAGTACCCATAGAGATATATAGGGTGTCTATAATATAATTGTTGTTCTATGGTACTAATTCGAGATACCAGAACTATAAAAATTGATGAGCAGAAAAAACATTAAACAATCCTTTAAATAAATTAAAAAATGATTTAAATATCTACCTGTTCATAATGCTATTACCGGCGGTTTCCATTTACAAAGTATTTAAATCATTTTTTAATTTATTTAAAGGATTGTTTAATGTTTGTTTGTTCTGCTCATCAATTTATATATATATATATATATATATATGTATATATATATAGGCAAAAAGTAAACGGAAACACCAAAGCTAACAACACAGTACAATGAAGAAAAATGTTAGTTTAATGTATATATATATTCATGTTGGATAAATTTTACAGACGAAGCCAGTATATCAGACTTGTCAACTCTCCCCATCCGACGGGGAGATCTCCCACCCACTTTGGGGTAAGTGAGTAATGTCTTCTCTTGGGAAAATGGGTATAGCTTTCATTATGTAAAATAAAGTACCAGTAATGCAATGGGTAATTGCTGGCCTTGTGCCTAAAGTAGAAACAATTATGTAAAATCTCTTTATATTTGCCTCATTTCTCACCGTTTTGGGGCCCTTTTTTTCATGGTACTCCCCGTTTGGGTTTTTAGGGGTTGGCAGGTCTGGTATATACTTGTCAAGTCAGGAAGAGAGG
>OZ024741.1:182599747-182607247 GCA_964016885.1 Eledone cirrhosa
CTCAGGTGTCACAAATGAGTTGCACCTGTAATTCATAGCACATTGTGTCACACTAAATATTCCTGAGAACTATTATACATTGAGGGCGAACATGTTTGTGGAATGATCTGCTTTTTATAGGGTAACTTCAAAAGCAGATAGTTCCGTTGATTGAATCACTTGGAGGGCTCTCTGTTGAAAACGACAGTGGGTCAATAGTATATTGATTGGTGATGATAGTGCTGGTAGCGGTGATGGTACTGGCGGGGGGGAGGGATTGCTTGGCCTCGCGAGCAACCTTATGATCCTACAGACATATGATCAAAGCATTCCAATTACCATTTCGAATTTCTGTATAGCAGGAACTACATTCAAATCCTTTTGTCCTATCCAATCCTTATTTATTTAAAACAGGAATAGAAAAACAATTCTAAGTCATTAACGATGAGATACGAATATAGTTATATACCATATATCCTTCTTAGACGTATCTAAATCCTCATTTTATCATGTCTACCATGTCCTTGGTGAATGATAGCAAGTTACAGTCAATGAACTGAACCTCAGTTCATATACAAGTCCAGACCAGTCAACACTCCCCGTCCGACAGGGAGATCTCCCACCCACTTTAGGGTGGGTGAGAGATGTCTTCTCTTGGGAAAATGCGTATAGCTTTCATTATGTAAAATCTCCCCATTTTGCCTCCTTTCTCTCCGTTTTGGGGCATGTTTTTCCATGGTACTCCCCGTTTGGGTTTTTAGAGGTTGGCAGGTCTGCGACTCAATACCATATGCACCAATGAATTTAGTCCATTATTCTACCATATTTACCAATCAAATACTCCGGCACTCCTTCTATATTTGCTGCGTTGAATTTATTGTTACAATACAAAACGCTATCATACTCCTTAACAACAATAATAATTGTTTCTACATTTGGCACAAGGCCAGCAATTACACAGGACATTACTGGTACTTTATTTTATAGACCCTGTAAGGATGAAAGGCAAAGTTAACCTCGGCAGGATTTGAACACAGATCGTAAAGGAACGTAACTATGCTGGAAAGCATGTCCGACCCTCTACCGATACTGCCAATTCACCGCCCTTAACTATAATAATAATAAAAAGTCCACATATCAATTAAGGAACTTCGTAATTTTGACTCCCAGCATGGCTACAAACTAACTTCTCATCAACCTTGTTCAACGGTGATTGTTTTTTTAGTGGGGAAGGGGATAGTTTTCGTCTTTCTACTTCGTTCTTTCTTTAATTTTTCTTCTCTCTTTTTTTTTTATGAAGTACATGAAGTATATGTTGTTGGATTTCTGTGAAATCGAATGAGCAGTCGAAAGATACGTGTTGTACCCTTGACGTCATTCTCGGAGAGAGTTAACGTGACTCGCGGTGTGATGCGGCTGGCTCTTTGAATCATATGCACAACTCTCTGTGAAGTGGAGCCACGTGAAATAAAGTGCCTTGCTCAATGGCGCAACGTGCCACTAGTAATTGAACTCACGACCTTACACTAACTAACCACTAAGCTACTCACACACACACACACTCATATATATATGTGTGTGTGTGAGTGTATATGTGTGTATGTGAATATGTGTGTGTATGTATGTGAGTGTATATGTGAGTGTGAATTGTTATACTTTGGGGGGATCATACTGCCAATAAAAAAGCACACGCGTCTGTTGGGTTTCACTTCAATTTATTATTATAATTTCCCAGTCGGTTAGTTTAATACCGGATGGTTATTTAGTTGTGTGTGAGTGCGTGTGTGTTTTTATATATATATATACACTCGTGTATATATATATATATATACTTGTGTGTATGTATATATATATATATATATATACACTCGTGTATATATATATATATATATATATATATATACATACACTCGTGTATATATATATATATATATATATATATATATATATATATATATATATATATATATATATATATATATTTATATATACACTCAACGAGATTTTCAGCAAATGCATATTAAGCCTTTTAATGTCATGCTCGAAATAACACCATCTAAGCATGTTGTTGAAATCATGAACACACATATACATACATACATACATACATTCATACATACATTCATCCATACATACATACATACATACATACATACATACATACATACATACATACATACATACATACATACATGGTGGCTGCCAACTCGTTTTCGAGTACGGCCACTACTTTATATCCATGTAGGAGAACCCCTACTGATGCGCTGAACGAGTGTGACTTTTTAGTCCAGCCAGCGACTTGAAAACTCTGGTACAAACACTACACTTGTGACAATTATTGACACATAGTGCTAGGCCCATGGTACCATGTGACGACAAGTGCAGAGAGATCTCCAGATATAAAGCAATGCCTGTGTCGTGAAGCTTTTATAGTGAGCAAAGGCACTGCACAAAGCCAGTCCCACTCTCTTAACCAAGATGATATTTACCAAAAAGAAGAACAAGTCAACATCATTGGCTACCATCAGTGTTGCAGGTGTTATATCAGAGTTTTCCTTCTCCTAGAATTCTGCCTTGACAAAGGCTAAGGGGTCATCTCTCCCGGTGATTTTGGATGGCCATTGACTCTTAAGAGCTCCTTTGCCCTTTGACAGGTTTTGTTTTTAGTCCTCCAGGATGTCCAAAGTCACCCTCCTCACCAAGAAACCTTGGTGGGGTTGCCAGTTTAGTCGCCAACGACCCGACCATGGGACAGGTTGTACTGGGATACATGTTACCAGTAGCACCAACTGGTGACCTGACATACACATACATACATACATACATACATACATACATACATGCATACCATACATACACATACATACATGTATATATGTGTATGTGTGTGTGTGCGCGCGTGTGTCTATGTGCGTATGTATATATATATATATATATATATATATATCAGAGGCGGTGGAATTGGGAGGGGCCAAGGAAGGCCATGCCCCCCCCCCCCCCCCCCCCCCTCTGATAATTATATTTTTCTCCCCATACTACCAAAACACACTATCTATTTGCATATGCGTAACATATCACTAAACAATGTTTAGTAGATATAGGGAGGGGGGGGAGAGTTTGGTATTGATGGATAGAGTGAGAGGGAATGGGTGAGAGTGCTGTATGGTAGATATAGAGGGGGGGGAGTTTGGTGGTAATGAATAGAGTGAGAGGATTGATAGGGATAGGTATTGATAGATATAGAGAGGGAGAGAGTTTGGTATTGATGAATAGAGTGAGAGGGAATGAGAGAGTGCTGTATGATCGATATAGAGCGGGGGATAGTTTGGTAATAATTGGTATAAAGAGGGGGGATTGGGAGAGACTGTTGTATCGTTGATATATATTTCTATTTATTTGCCACCAGGGCATCAAAGATTGGGACAAATACAAAGGGGGGAGTTTACATACATTTAAAAAGACGTGTAAAAAACATATAACAAATTAAATTTAACAATCGATGTCCTCAATAGGGAGGGGCGTTGACATGGGTCGCACACACCCCCGAAAAAATGTGCAGCCCTCCTCTTCAGGAGCACAAAGAGCGGGTGCTTCCTTCCTCTTCTCATTCTTCTCCTCTCTCACCTACAGGCTGATATAGAGAGGGAAAGAGTTTGGTCGTGATGGATAGAGTAAGAGAGAATGAGAGAGAGTGTTATATGGTAGATATAAAGAGAGGAATAGTTTGGTGGTAATTGATATAGTAAGGGGGTTTGGGAGAGTGTGTTGTATATTAGATATAGAGAGGGGGAGAGTTTGATGTAAATTGATATAGAGAGGGGTGTTAGAAAAGAATTCCGTGTAGTAGATATAAAGAAGGGTAGAGTTTGGGGTTAATTGATATAGAGAGGGGCGTTGGAAGAGAGTTCCATGTAGTAGATATAGAGAGGGGTAGAGTTTGGGGTTAATTGATATAGAGAGGGGTGTTTGAAGAGAGTTCCATGTAGTAGATATAGAGAGGGGTAGAGTTTGGGGTTAATTGATATAGAGAGGGGTAGAGTTTGGGGTTAATTGATATAGAGAGAGATGTTGGAAGAGAGTTCCATGTAGTAGATATAGAGAGGGGTAGAGTTTGGGGTTAATTGATATAGAGAGAGATGTTGGAAGAGAGTTCCATGTAGTAGATATAGAGAGGGGTAGAGTTTGGGGTTAATTGATATAGAGAGGGGTAGAGTTTGGGGTTAATTGATATAGAGAGAGATGTTGGAAGAGAGTTCCATGTAGTAGATATAGAGAGGGGTAGAGTTTGGGGTTAATTGATATAGAGAGGGGGATTGGAAGAGAGTTCCATGTAGTAGATATAGAGAGGGGTAGAGTTTGGGGTTAATTGATATAGAGAGGGGTGTTGGAAGAGAGTTCCATGTAGTAGATATAGAGAGGGGTAGAGTTTGGGGTTAATTGATATAGAGAGAGATGTTGGAAGAGAGTTCCATGTAGTAGATATAGAGAGGGGTAGAGTTTGGGGTTAATTGATATAGAGAGGGGGATTGGAAGAGAGTTCCATGTAGTAGATATAGGGAAGGGGAGAATTTAGAGGTGATTGATATAGAGAGGGGATTGGGGGGAGATAAGTGTAGATATTTATAGAGAGTGAGAGAGTGTATACATACATATATTGATGTAGCAACGAGTGTATGGTTATTCAATACATGTAGAGTTTATGTATTCTTTTGAAACTGATGATTCACTTCATTGCGTACAATCCTTACGCGACATATTACCATACAGGAAGGGCCTTAAGAATTGCGCATCTCTCTTACCATCCTCCGGGGAAACGCCTTCTCCATTCTGTCCGCCGGGGCCGTGGGGCGGCCAGCACGTGGAACCCCATTTGCTCATAATACAGAGAGATGGGGAGGGCGAGAGAGATGGAGGCGATGACAACGGGAGTTCGTCTCTTCTGTGTTCGGACCTGGTGTGCATCGTTAGTTGTTGGTCTTGGTGTGTTCTCTCACTCCCTCTCTATATGTAACTAGCTGACATTAAGATATGACTTGAGCTGGGCTGGTACTTAATAATAAACGTATTAACTGTATTAACAAAGAACTGAATTGTCGCTTACTCTCAGGTCTTGAATAATCGTCCCCGTCCCTACTTATTAATTTTTTAGATTTTCCCACCCCCTCTCCCGCTTTTATTCCACCCACCCACCCCGCACCCCCATTAAATTATGTTAATCTATCTCCGGAAAGATTTTATTGTAAGTGATTCATATTGATACAGCAACTGGAGAATCTAGTAATAATTTTATTTTACATTAAAAAAAAACATTATATATGACAACAAAAAAGAACATTACAAGAATTCCCATATTTACGAACGTACACTATAGAATTAAAGATACCTACCCCCGGTCCACCCGCTTATTCCACACACACCACCACACTCCCACTTATAAAAATTTAAGCAAATTTCCACCCCATCCCGCATCGCTTATTCCACACACACACACCCTATTATTTGAGACCTGAGAGTATATTTGATTTAATTACAATCGTCTTTTTGTGTTGTGGACCGCCATTATGTCCCTAGACAAAACGTGAGCTATTATGTAAAATGTCGACCATTAGACTCAATCAGTACCTTAAAATCACAAATGAGAGGATGATGAAAATGATACCTTTGTTATTTCAATATAATTTTTGTTATTAATACAATGTACATGTATACTAAATTGTTTTTAATGCCTTGGTGTGCGACTTACGGCCCACCTTGTATATTCTTCTTTTGTTTCCCAGAAGATCGCAGTTTGACAGAAAATTCAAGCAGGAGTAAAGTTGTAGAGTGTATTACAAACGTCGTAGCACTGGGTAGAATACGTTAATATTATTTGTTTCGATTCAGGGTGGTGGATTGTCAGTGTCGTTAGAGCATCAGACAACATGCTTTGGGGCATAGAATTATGTCCCTTTACATTCTGAGTTCAAATCACCTGCCTTTCATCCTTACCGGGTCGATAAAATAAACCACCAATAATGCACTGGGGTTGATTTAATCAATTTTTCCCTGCCCCAAAATTGTTGGCTTTGTGCCTATAGTAAAAACCATGATTTGTTCCGATCAAGGGTGGTGTATTGTTAGTGTCGTTAAAGCATCAGACGACTGTTTAACAGTATTTGTTTCCACTCTTTATTCTCTGAGTTCAAATCCTATCGAGGCTAACATTGCTTTTTATCCTTCTGGGATGGATAAAATAAAGTACCAGGTACATACTGGAGTCTATATAATCGACTTCCCTTCCCCAAAAATATACTAGCCTTGTGCTAAAATTAGAAGCTATTATTTCTTCCACAAAGAGCGGTGAATTGGCAGTATCGGTAGAGCGTTGGACGCCATGCTTTCTAGCATAGTTACGTCCCTTTACAGTCTGAGTTCAAATCCCGCCGAGGTTAACTTTGCCTTTCATCCTTATGGGGTCGATAAAATAAAGTACCAGTAATGTACTGGTTAATTGCTGGCCTTGTGCCTAAAGTAGAAACAATTATTTCTTCCACTGTAGCGATTTCAGATTGCTCCATCTTCACTTTACTTCCAGATAACCTAAAATCCTGTCCAGTATACTGGGAAGTAGGACGAAATCGATTTTAAAATACGCCCTGGGATAGCTTGAAAGTTACTCCATCTTACCCACTCAAATCATTCCCTAATGTCTTTTAGCCTTTGTTTCTAATAAAAGGATCAAAGAGTGAGACAAAGTATTTGCGTCATTTGCTCCAGTCGTTTACATTCAAAGTTCAAATCCCACCAAGGTCGGCTTTGTCTTTTATCCTTTCGGGTTTGATAACATAAAGTACCACTCAAGTGCTTTAGGTATAAATGACTCCCTCTGCCAAATCGAAAAAATATTTTCTACCCTAGTGCCTAAATTAGAAACCATTATTAACTGAACCAGCGTGGTGGATTGGCAGTATCGGTAGAGCGTCGGACAACATGCTTTGCAGCATAAAGATACGGCCCTTTACGTTCTGAGTTCAAATCCCGCCGAGGTTAGCTTTGTCTTTCATCCTTACGGGGTCGATAAAATAAAGCACCAGTAACGCACTGGGGTCGATTTAATCGACTTACCCCTCCTCCCCAAATTGTTGGCCTTGTGCCTAAAGTAGAAACAATTATTAATTGAACTAAGTGCGTTGGGTTGGCAATATCGTTAGAGCGACAGACAAATACTTAGCAGTATTTGTTCCAGCTCTTTACGATCTCAGCTCAAACCCGGTCAAAGTTAACTTTACCTTTCACACTTACGGAGTCGATAAAATAAAATACCAGTAACGCATTGGGGTATATTTAATCGACTTTCTCTTCTCCAAAAAATTGTTGGGTTTGTGGTGGATTGGCAGTATCGGTAGTGGGTCGGACGCCATGCTTTCCAGCATAGTTACGTCCCTTTACGATCTGAGTTCAAATCCCGCCGAGGTTGACTTTGCCTTTCATCCTTACGGGGTCGATAAAATAAAGTACCAGTAATGCGCTGGGTAATTGCTG
>OZ024741.1:182622247-182629747 GCA_964016885.1 Eledone cirrhosa
TATATACATACATACATACATACATACATACATACATACATACATACATAACGAAAACAACATCAACAATAATAATATACACATATATATATATATACACATACACATAAACATATCTACACACACACACACCCACACACACACACACACACACACACACACACACACACACACACACACACACACACACACACACACACACGATAGCAATTAACAGCGCTGCGATCGAATGAGGCTTTTTAGCACAGATTTGGCAACAAAACATTCACTGGGAATAGCCGGCTGTGGTTGGAGTTCATGTACTTTTGCATGTCGTTTGAGCCCTCGTGCTGATTTACATTCTCTACCACATGCTTGGCAAGCATGATGAATAACATCTCCCACAGCAGCCTGGTAGTCAACCACTGGTCTTACTTTATGACTGCGAAGATGACTTTCGAGTCCAGCTTTGCTTAGGCAGCGTCTCGCACAGACGCTACATATCAGCACCATAGGAGGACCCTCGGCGTCTGAAATGCAACAGTAATGCCCTTCCTCACATCCCGCTTTACTTTCTCGAATGCGATTCGAGATGCCTCAAAGGCAACTTTCCCCTCATATACAGTCTTTCTCCATTTATTACGATCAGCAGCAACATTTTCCCATGTACGAGCAGAGATGTTAGCGTCTTTCAAAGAGGCTTTCAAGGAATCCTTATACCTCTTTTTTGGTTTATGTGGAGGTCGTTTTCCTTTAACTAACTCTCCATAAAAGAGTTGAGAGTTGTTTTGGTATTCTAGAATCCGTCATCCTGGCAAGGTGACCACTCCAACGGAGTCGTTGCTTAAGCACAAGAGCTTCTATACTGTCACACGGAGAGCTTTCCAAAATCTCGACATCACTGATGTGGTCCCTCCAGTGAACGCCATGGATCCGTCTGAGACACATCTGTAATACTGAGCAGTAACACGAATGGCTTCAATTATACGAACTCTTTCGAAAGTCAACAGTTGACATAATCTTGTATCAGTAATGACGGTAATATATATATATATATATATGTGTGTGTGTGTGTATGTGTGTGTGTGTGTGTGTGTGTAAGTGAGTAGCGTGTGTGTGTTTGTATACATGAGTGTTGGTAAGTGCGCGCGTATGTATGTGTGTGTGTGTGCGTGTGTGTATGTCTTACGCATGAGTGTCAATAAGTGAGTTTTTTTTATGCGCGGGGACATAGAAATAGTCGGGCTAGGTACCCGATCGCGCAGTTAAACCACTGGGAGTAAAGGAACCCCTAGCCCTTGCCAGGGCATTCTCCTACATACATATATACATACATACATACAAAACCATCCCCATCACAACCACCTCCACTGTAATCACCATCAGCCATACGAGTACCAAAACCGTCGCGACCACCAACAGCATTACCACCACCACTATAATCAACACCTAGGCCACAAACAACGCCAACATCCAGGGATGTAATTACTGCAATACTTCCATCACAGAAGGAAACTCAAAATGTAGAGGAATATTCACTTAAACTAGAGTATTACCAAAAAAGACATTCCTTATGAAAACGGAACTTATCAACATCATCCGTGCACTGCGGAGAAGTACCATGTGTTAATAGCAGCAGATATTCTATACAGAAGAGACGAAACATTCTCTGCGTGCCCTTCCCAAAAAAAGAATGCCGCAAATATTTTAAACCTAAACAAATTCAAATACCATTTTATCAAAATTGTTTGTTAAATGTACACTTGCAAATATATATGTGTGTGTGTGTGTGTGTGTGTGTGTAAGCAAATAAGGAATACTTGAAATTAAATGTACATTACAGTCATGCAAACAAACATGCACACTGTGGTTGAGGGACACAACTAACAATTCCCCCTCTTCCACCCTCAACATATTTTAAAATATATGAACATAAGATATAATTCTATATATTGATATAAACGAAGTTATTTCTAACTTTTTAATCAAGTTTACATTGAATTTTTCTTCGCAGTTCTTTGACTTCTTTTTTTTTTTATTATTTTTTTGTTTTGTTTCTTCCAGCCTCAAAAGGTGAGCCAGCTCGGAAGCAATACTATGTCAGACGACAGAGCAGTATGCCAGAATAGATAGATAGAGAGACAGAGAGGCAGAAAGAAGAAGAAGAAGAAGAAGAAGAAGAAGAAGAAGAAGAAGAAGAAGAAGAAGAAGAAGAAGAAGAAGAAGAAGAAGAAGAAGAAGAAGAAGAAGAAGAATTAAGATGCTGACGACAGAGTGGACATAACATTTTATACATACTCCCTTCACAGATACACGCATACATATATACACACACTCACATACACACAAACACAAACACAAACACACATATATATGTATATATGTATATATACATATATATATATATAATTATATATATATATGTGTATATATATATATATATACACACACTTACATATATATACTCACTTCACCTAGACAGACAGAGATACACACCACTACAGTAATACAATCACACACACATACACACACACACACACACACACACACACACACACACACACACACACACACACACACACACACACACACACACACACACACACACACACACACATTCACACAGATCACACATCCACTCCACAATACATTTACGCACAAAAGAATGCGACCTTCTAAGCCGATATAAATAACAAAGTTTTTTTTATATATATCTATATATGCCTTTTCCTGTGGTGAGTGACAGCGAGCAAGGCTAAGACGGTTTCAAATCCCGCTTGAATGCCTTTTCACTTCACTTACACCACTAGTTCCCTTTGGACAGGCACCAATATAATAACTTCCCATTTCTCACCTACGGAAGAAAAAAAGTAGAACAATCCCAACAAAATCCCCAATCCCTCCTAAAAACAAAGACATTGGACCTTCGTGTGTAATTAATGAATAATAATATATATTGTGGCGAGCGATGTTTAACATGAAATATAGCTTCTGTTGAGTCGAAACTCTGACCTACCTAGGGTTCGATTTCTGGATAAAGCAGCCTTTATTTTTTTTTTTTTACACTTCATTTCATTTCGTGTTGCTAATGTCCTTGGAAAACGGCATAAACGTCACAACATCCCATTTTCCCCCCCAATGATCACCACAACTACCTTATCCACCACAACCAACAACAACAATAACAAGCCAGTGATTCGAGTTTCTATGTGGTCGATAGACCAACTAGAAATAACAGCCAAACTGCCCTCAAACCAAACCCTACTGTCTTTAAAAAGGAATGACAATGAAATTCTATATGTATAAAAGGATGGGGCAATCACAGCTGAAATATTTTTTGATCATCGGTCTACTGAATTAGGGTTGATCTGAGCCTAAACACAACCCACTTTTAATTTAAAAGGCCTTGAACCAATAAAGAGACTCTGTACGGGTTGTTCCATGAGATAATGTTGTCCTAGATACAAAAAAAAAAGACGAAATGGTTCTGGCTGAACACCTTTCGTCATAGGTCGGCTCAATCAAGCCTGACTTGGGGACTATAAAACAACAATTATAAGGCCTTGTCAAAAATACCAAACCGAATTTCCATACCTTCTTTAGAAACAAGCCCCAACAACCACCTCCAGTTTTGTCTGTCTCCCCCCACCTCTCTCTCTCTTTCTTTCTTTCTCTCTCTCTAACTATTTATCTATCTCAAATCTTTCTCACTTTCCTCCTCTCTTTTCATTGTCTTTCTCCCCAGCCCTTTTCACGTTTTTATTTTTCTAGACCCTTGTGTTTTTCATATTAATTAACTTGTTTATTTATTTGCGCCATTTTGTTTTTTAATAAATGATTTGTTTTGTTTCATTAAAAACATCTTTCAAAGATATAGTTTATTTGAAGGCAACAATAACAACAACAATAATTATTATTTCTACTATAGGCACAAGGCTAGCAATTTCAAGAGGAGGAGAAAGTTGATTAAATCGATCCCAGTGCATTACTGGTACTTTATTTTAACGACCCCGTAAGCATGAAAGACAAAGCTAACCTCGGTGGGATTTGAACTTGGAATGTAAAGGGCCATAACTCTATGCTTTAAAGCATGGTGTCTGACGCTCTACCGATACTGCCAAGGTTCTAGAATGACTTTGTGATGCTGAGAGGTCATGAGTACTTGAAAGTTCATACTCACTCCTCCTGACCACAAATCATTTCGCATTACTTTACCAGTGATTACATGCTCACGGCTATATTATTTAACAAAGGCAACTATGCTTCAAGGATCAATGTGATTTGCCATGGCTCTAATATTTGTCTTATGCCAACTTATATACTGGGACACAAGCTTGTGAGCGGGGGTTACGCGCTTCCGAAACTCAAGCAGATGATCCTATAGAAATTGTCCTTTTCTATGCTTAATATCCTTATCCAGATGTCACATAGCGCTTCTATTAATTCATTTTTGAAAGCATAGAAAAAGCTTGAGGCAAATGTAAATTAGTTTTCTCTGTGCTCGATTCTGGATATATTCTTCAGGGAAAGAGATACAATCCTTTTGAATACAGTTTGTCTTTATTTAAACAATGTTTGTCTTATTCTATATTCATTTCAGTATGTTTATCGAGTATCACTGTGGCTTCTTTTGATTCGGCAGCAGTCGTGTTATTGCCTCATTTGTTTATATCTCTCACTGCAACTCGTGTAAACAGATCAGATCTTTACCATAGACATTGGCAAGAAATATTGTCCAAAAAACAGACTTCTCGCTTATCTCAGATATTGGAATGTATGTCCTAATGTCATTAAGCCGACTGCTTGCAAAATAATCTACAAGGAAAGACGGTTAATCCAGTAAAACTTGGTAAAAGCCCAATCCTAATATGTGTGTGTGTGTGTGTGTGTGTGTGTGTGTGTGTGTGTGTGTGTGTGTGTGTGTGTGTGTGTGTGTGTGTGTGTGTGTGTGTGTGTGTGTGTGTGTGTGTGTGTGTGTGTGTAAAGATGACGGTGAGGATCATCATCACGGCAAAATAGTTCGAGACCTCTACTTGAATTAACACAGAATTGAGTTACTGGTGAATATTCAATGCGATAAGTGAACATGTTGAGGAGCTTAAATGTACAGTTTCAATTTTTTGAATGGGAAAAGTAACATAATCGGAGATAAAGAGAAAATAACGTTGTGTAACTGGTGACTGTTGTTCAACAAGTTATATTCAAGGTTCAATTCTTGTCAGCTGGTTTGACCTTTGACAAAGTATATTTACAAGGTAGGAGAATCAAAGAAGGTGCGTGAAAAATATATACAGTGAAATTCCGTTATAACGAAATACACAGTGTATAGAAATACTCTTTGCAACGAGATCGACCGAAATAAATCGAGCGTTTGTTTGTTATTACCTCGGGGATTGAAAAAACTTTCGTTATACTGAAAAATTCGTTATAATGGCATTCGTTATAACGGAATTTTACCTGCATTAGCAAATTTCAACGTAGAAAAACAGATACGAAGGACAAAAACATCTATTTTATGTGTATATTTCTTCGTTCTTTCAATCCATTTTGCGTCCAAGAATTAAAAATACGATACAACCCGTATGCAATGAAATCGTACTGGTGGAATGTTCCAGTAAAAACCCCAATAAAATGCAGGCATAACAGACCAGATATTATGATATGGGACACGGAGAAGAAAACGTGCACAGTAGTGGAAATTAGCTGCCCAGCAGATGCCAATATAATATCAAAGATTAACGAAAAGGAGAATATTTATGCAGAACTGATGAGAAATCTGCAGATACTCCACTCTGATTACACCTTCAGATTTATACCTGTGATTATTGGGGCACTGGGATATGTTAGTAACTGCCTCAATACAAATCTTGAGAAGCTAGGCTTCACAGGAACAGAAAGAACACAACTAGTTAGGAAACTACAAGTACAATCCATTAATGGAACAGTAAAAATATGTAAAACATTCCAAAAATTTTGCATCTAATAATTGCATATACACATGTACAGATACAAAGCATATACATATGCACACATACAACTCAAAACATACACATCCACACATACAATAACATCCATATCTATACATGCCTGCATACATACATACATATCTACCTAGTTGATGTTGTGTAAATTCCAATGAGAGAGTCTTGTGTCTATGTTAGAAACCGACTCTCTCTCTATTGGTAAAACTTTGTGAAATTATAAAACCAGAAGAACATACATACATACATACATACATACATACATACATACATACATACATACATACATACATACATACATACATACATACAAACATACATGCATGGTGGCTGCCAACTAGTTTTCGAGTACGGCCACTACTTTATATCCATGTAGGAGAACCCCTACCGATGCGCTAAACGAGTGTGACTTTTTAGTCCAGCCAGCGACTTGAAAACTCTGGTACAAACACTACACTTGTGACAATTATTGACACATAGTGCTGGGCCCATGGTACCATGTGACGACAAGTGCAGAGAGATCTCCAGATATAAAGCATACATACATACATACATACATACATACATACATACATACATACATACATACATACATACATACATACATACATACATACATACATACATACCTCTAAGATAAGCGACTTGAAAGTTGAAAATAAAGCCCTTATTTTTGCAGCCCAGGAACAGGCACTGGGAACAAACTATATCAAGTCCAATATTGATAAGTCAGTGAATTCCCCACATTGTAGGCTGTGTGGTGAGAAAGGTGAGACAATAAATCACATTATGACTGGATGTAAGATGCTGGCTCAGAAAGAGTACAAGAGAAGGCACACCATTGTCAGATTGGTTCATTGGAAGTTCTGTCATAAGATTAACATGAGCAGAAGTGAGAAATGTGTTTATACCATTTCTCACTTCTGCTCATGTTAATCTTATGAAAATCAACACTTCTGTTAATGTTAATCAAATGGAAAGGGTGTCTGAAAGTGAACAGTATAAGATCTTGTGGGACATGACCATCCAGTGTGACCATTTTATCGTGGCTAGAAAGCATGGCATTGTTGTCACAGAAAAAAATAACATGGCTTGTATTGTAGATATTGCTTCAACATGGGACCACAGAGTGAGTGAGAAGGAAAGTGAGAA
The DNA here is from genome assembly GCA_964016885.1 of Eledone cirrhosa. Lineage (NCBI taxonomy): Eukaryota > Metazoa > Mollusca > Cephalopoda > Octopoda > Eledonidae > Eledone > Eledone cirrhosa. Next base: position 182,629,360 of record OZ024741.1, read on the forward strand.
AGTTGAGAAATACCAGGAGCTGAAGAGAGAAATAAGGAAACTATGGAGAATCAGACACTGGTTGTGGTTGATGCACTGGGAGCAGTTAGTAGAATGTTGGATGCATGGCTTGAGAAGTTAGGACAGGATTGTTGCAGAAAACAGCCTTGCTAGGAACAGCAGAGATTCTAAAGAGGGTGTTACAAAGTTGAAGGAGAAGAAAAGATCCAAAGGACCTCTGGCCGTTTGCTATGGTTCGCTCCTTTTGTATAATGCCGCTATAACATATGTCAGAGCAAAAGCGTTGTGAATGATATAATAATAATGAGAAAATCTCCCTTACCATCCTCCGGGGAAACGCCTTCACCATTCTGTCCGCCGGGGCTGTGGGGCAGCCAGCACGTGAGAC
>OZ024741.1:182634747-182639747 GCA_964016885.1 Eledone cirrhosa
AGACCCACTCCTGTGGAGTCTATATACCCTGGGGTATATAGACTCCACAGGACTGAAATTAATCGATGCAAGAATTTTCCCAGCAAAATACAATGAAGAGGTATCTCCATGGTTATCACAAGTGAACATTAAGCACCTTTATATTAGAAGAATCTTAAAACTGTTGTAACACAAGCAAATAACGCAATTGTGTCAATAATTCGATCAGTTTAAAAATGAAGAAACCGATATCACACTTATAAGATGTCGAAGGGAATATCTACATAGACAGCAGCTCTACTATTTTAAGTTGTTTTATGGCTGACTTTGTTTAGGTTAGAAAAGACACAAAAAATGTTTATTACTTGTCTCTGACTTGTCAAACTTTGATTCTCTGTTTTAATACCATTCAGATAATCTGTTTACAGTGTACCGCCGCGTATTCGTGGTCCCGATTTTTTCGCGGGATCTTCCTTAGAACCAAACTAATAATTGTTCGTGGAAACCACCGCATATTCGCGGAAGCGATTTTTTATGGCTTTTTTCGTGGCAATATATATATATATTTTTAACGCTAAATTATTAATAACAATATACTGTATTTGCCTGTCTATTGGACGCCCCTTCACATAAGACGCTCCCTCTTTTTTTTATTATATTTTACGTTATATTTTGACGTTTACAGGCATTTTTATGGACCACAACCAATATTCGCGGTTTTTCACATATCGCGGGTGCTCTGGGAACGTAAGCCCCGCGAATACCGAGGGACAACTGCATTGCTTCAGAGTATATTTTCTGCCTGATAGAAACCCTTAGAAGACATAATGAGTGAGCTTCCATTATCTACAGGCATAAACACATTTATGAACTTCTAAAAGAAAAATGTCAACAATTTCGCCACTTAACGTTCCTCAAATTGATCGAGCCAAGAAGAGAAAAGTTATGTAATAGAAAAAGCAACTAAATCTTCATCAAATCATCGTTTTTTTTTTGTTGTTTTTTTCTGTACTACAGATGGACGAACGAGCCTCGGTGACTTCCTTGACAAGCACTACGCGTTTTCGTCGAATTTTCGTGGAGTTCATGATTTAGCGTTGTAGAGAAAGGTTGTAAGCCCAACATCCAATAGACATTTATCGTAGTTCTTACAGTGGTATCATAGTAGATCCCTGTGTAGATTTCCAAATGTAAAGCTTGTATATCAGATTCCATTTTCAATTTCCTGGTCCATCTTAACATCATTAGATACATTACCACTAAGGAAAGCAAATAAATAAATGGTTTTCAGAGCAGTTTCATCCCGATACACCAAAGGTGATAAAATGGAATATCACTTGGCCTAGGAAGATATAAATATCCTTCTCCGTCGTCTTACTCGGGTATTTTTTACATGAGACCGCCATGTCGACTAGATACACACAAGTCCGTCACACCTGTCTGGATATTCAGGATGTAATAATTCTGAAAAAGAGCAGCAAATCATTTTTTTCAATGCTCTAATTCCACTGACAACACTGGGAACACACTTTTTGCTAACTTAGGTTTTGTTGTTGTTTTTAGCTAATTTTGAGGTGCTCATTTCAAATATGGCATTCATTTTCCCCTAACACATCAAGTTTTCATGTTTGTCTTTCACTCGGCTATCCCATAAACACAGGAAACACGGATATTTTGTATACCTTTCTTGTTGGCCAAGCGAAAACTTGACGTGATAGAAAAAAGTATTGTTATTATTAAACTCAGCGGCACCAAATTACGCAAGAACGGGTTTCAAACTTAGGTCTGCAGAAAAAAAAGCTAGATTTTGTTAACCAGTGTAATTTATTTTATAGATATCCAAAAGTATTAAAGACAAGTTGATTTCGTTGGGATTCTGACTCAGAGAGCAAAGAGACGCAACAAACACCACAAAGCATTTTGTCTAACGCTATAACGATTCTGCTAACAAGCCGCCCTAAATAATATTATATCTGTCATTAAAAAAAAAAGAAACTTATATATTAGATGATATATCTGAGTTACCTCCAGACGACATGATTGTTAAGGTTATAATATCTTTAGTTATATGTCTGTTTGATGAAGGCTGACCCGTAACTAAACAACAATGTTTACACAATGTGCTATTTTGAAAAAGTATTATAACTCCAGAAAATAAGTTTACATTGTTAATAGTGTTATCTAGCACAGAGGTCCCCAACCACCAGGCCACGGACCGGTACCGGTCCGTGAATCATTTGCTACCGGACTGCAAGAAATAATTAACTTGTTTAAAATTGTATAATTGAATATTGGACTTTAATTTTAAAAGATTTGTTTAAATATTCAATATTCATATACTCAATACTCTTTTTCTTCCCTTTAGTAAATTGTTCTTTTAATTATTGCTCACTTTATCGAAATGCTCTTAAATAACGCATATGTCCAACGACCGGTCCGCGGAAAGATTGTCCGGCGGAAGCCGATCTGTGGTATAAAAAAGGTTGGAGAATACTGATCTAGCTGAAGTGTAGATTGTTGACAGTGTTGTTTAGGTGTAAGTTATTGGTAGTGTGTGTTTAGCTCGCTATTGAAAACATTCGGACAGGTCTCTGAGTTGAGGTTATCTTCTTTGTCTCTACTTTCGGGAGCCCTTGAATAAATTATAAAAAATTTTAAAAAGGATATTATCTAAATTCTCCCTAAAAAGACAAAATATTCATGCCTGGGAAGCTTTGTTACGAAGGTCTGCTTGATCAGTGTTGACCTACGGCTGAACAACAAGAGCAACAGCTATGACAACTCCTGCTCTAACAACTACAACAACTGTTAGAACGGCAAAAACAGGAACAAAATAAGCAGAACACTGCCCACGTAGTTGAACGCAATAACAAGGGTGTGGCATAAATATTATCTTTACGATGCCACCGAGAACACTAAGTGAAAACAAAACGGTTGTAAAGCACACGTTCAACATCATGGTGACCTTAAACTTGGTGAGGTAACTGACTACGAAGATAACCTATTGCTGACATTCAGCAATGGGTATGGTGGTGGTGGTGGTGGTGGTGGTGGTGGTGGTGGTGGTGGTGGTGGTAGTGGTGGTAGTGGTGGTGGTAGTGGTGGTAGTGGTGGTAGTGGTGGTGGTGGTGGTGGTGGGATGCTTTTTGTGATTATACCTTAAACCTGCGACCTATATCAAAATCTAAAGAATACACTCACGCAATATATATAATAACACACGCGCACACACTCACTCTCACACACACACACACACATATTATATATATAAAATGTTTATATGTGTGTGTGAATATATATATATATATATATATATATATATATATATATATATATATATATATATATATATATATATATATATATATATGTATATATATATATATATATATATATATATATATATATATATATATATATGTTACTATGTGAGTAACTTGTCGAAGCACTCGATTCTGTTACAGGGTCCTCTCTCATTGGGTTGTGCTCCAGGTTTAAGGTGGTTGTAGTTTTCCGAGTATATAAAATGACAATAAGAATTGCACCTTTTTATGAAACATTATTTCATGTGGATTGGCAGTATCGGTAGAGGGTCGGACGCCATGCTTTCAAGCATAGTTACGTCCCTTTACGATCTGAGTTCAAATCCCGCCGAGGTTGACTTTGCCTTTCATCCTTACGGGGTCGATAAAATAAAAGTACCAGTAATGCACTGGGTAATTGCTGGCCTTGTGCCTAAAGTAGAAACAATTATTTCATATTACAAGGGCGGTGGATTGGCAGTATCAGTAGAGGGTCGGACGCCATGCTTTGACGCATAGAGTTACGGCCCTTGCCATTCTGAGTTCAAATCCCGCCGAGGTTAACTTTGCCTTTCATCCTTACGGGGTCGATAAAATAAAGTACCAGTAATAGACTTGGTAATTGCTGGCCTTGTGCCTAACGTAGAAACAATTATTTCATATTACAAGGTTGACTTTGCCTTTCATCCTTACGGGGTCGATAAAATAAAGTACCAGTAATGCACTGGGTAATTGCTGGCCTTGTGCCTAAAGTAGAAACAATTATTTCATATTACAATTGTTTCTATAACAATCAACTCGGGTTTGATCATGCCATCGGATCCCAACTCTTAATCGACACTGCTTCAGATGGGACCACCCATGTAAACTCTCATATCTGCAGAAGTGCCGATTAAGAGTCAGAATCCGATCACCTGATGAAACCCGAGCTGATCGTTATAGAAACAATTGTAATGTGAAATAAAGTTTCCCAAAAAGCTGCAATTCTTATTGTCACTCGCCCTATCTCTCTATCTCTCTCTCTCTCCATATATATATATATATGTGTGTGTGTGTGTGTGTGTGTGTGTGTGTGTGTGTGTGTGTGTGTGTGTGTGTGTAGATGTCACGACAAAAAGCTCCCAGTCCACACTGTAAAATGGACGTGTAAAATACACTGCAAAAAGCACCCACCACACACTGTAAATGTGGTTGGCGTTAGGAAGGGCATCGAGCTGTTGAAAACCAGCCAGAAAGACTCCTATATGAGCAAGACACGGTCACCCGGCCCAACTTGCTTCTAAATGGGACAAACTCCTCTAACCCATGCTAGCGTGGAAGATAGACGTTAATCGATGATGATGATGATGTTATATATATATATATATATATATATATATGTGTGTGTGTGTGTGTGTGTGTGTGTGTGTTGGAATTTATGGATATATTTAGTCATTAATATTGATAACCCTATTCCAACTGTCAACAACCTTATAGATTCCACGTTTATAAAATGTCTTTGGTTTGGCTGTGGTATACGAGACTAATCCATTTTCGACCTCTAAACAAATAAAAACCAGAATGGGCTAGGCCAGGAGAATATGGTGGGTGGAATAATTTTTCACGCCTGAATTCCTCTGAAGGTCTTTGGTTAGTCATATAGGATGAAGATTAATGAATTAATGAAACCGTAAGTACTACAAAGGAATAAGATAAAAATGTTAAAACATTCTCGTGTTC
>OZ024741.1:182644747-182689747 GCA_964016885.1 Eledone cirrhosa
CTTGTAACTGCATGTAAACACCGATTGCGTAGGACTTACCTCGCCCTCAAACCACCTCATGACCCGGGTGGGTAGACAATGGCTGCAACATCCTTCTTTTTCCCACTTACCGAACAAGATAGGGGAAACCCCCAGCATACATAGGTAGATGTACTTCTTTTCTTTTCTTCTTCCCTTTATCTCTTTCTATCACTTCCTTCCACTCTCTCTCCACTTCCTTTTCCTTTTTCCTCTTTCGCTTACCCCAAGGCAGCCCATCGGGCTTTTGTAGCCTCGGTACCCCACCCCAGTAAATTATATATAGCATTGGCCGAAAACGCAATACCAGCTTAAATTATAGCAACTTCTTTAGACTCTAAAGATTGTTTTAGTATTTTAACTATTTAATTTTATTACTTTTATTTTTTATTTATTATCTTTTAATCTCAATCTATTAACCATTATATAATGCCCCACTCTCAGTATCCTTTTTCACCTGCTTCCTATCTAGCCTATTTTCATACACACTCCTTAGAATTTGCTGTATAGAATTCACTTTCAACGCTTGACCGGCTCCACCCACTCCCTCATTGTTCTACTGGCAAGTTCAGCCACTCCTACCTCCCACCCTCTGCCATGAAAGACTTAATTGTGTTTACAATAAATTTTGACCAATCCTCTTGACAACTACAATCTTCCCATATAAGGAATTACCCCTTCAAAAGTTCGGCTATTTATTACCACGCTAAAAATTCTAATTTAGTCCAGAAATAGCCGTCGAAACGGCTGGAGCTCTGCCGTCAGGGTATATATATGCGTATATATATATATATATATATATATATATATATATATATATATATATATATATATATATTAATAAAATAATGAATAAACAAAGAAACAGTTCCTTATATTAAAAAAAATTCATCATTTTACGATCGTTTCTAGAATATATGTGTTAGAGTTGGTATGCATATTCTATAGATCTATGTACAATATTTATACAAACTATCAGAGGGAATATACATACCTACACATATATATGCTGTCTTCAGAAATAATGATATTTGTTTATTGAAAAAAAACAAAGATTCAATACAATAGGTCTGTTTGGGAACAGGTTTTGAATTGACCAATAGAGAGATAGTGAGGGTCAAGATAGTAATATAGTAGTAGAAGAACCTTAAATTATGGGTAGAGGAAGGTAGATTTCAGTTTTGGATGGAAAAGAATATTATGAATGAAGGATTATTTTAGGGAAGAAATAGGTCTTATGCTGACCTCAGAAATAATTTTATTTGTTCATTGAATAAAACCAACAAAGATCTAATATATTCTGTCTGTTTGGTAAAAGGTTTAGAATTAACCAATAGAAAGTTAATAATTGGCCAAATGGTAAAATAGTAGTAATTGAAGCTTATTTTAGGGGTGAAAATAGGTCAGGTGGTCAGTAAAAGGTATACAAGCAGTTGCTGTTATAAAATAGTAATGCCAATACAAATATCTAAGGTGACTAAAGTTTTACGATAAGAATGTTAGTGAAAAAAATACATCTATGAAAAGAATATAAATTAATTTAATTGATTGGTATATTTATATTGATAAAATTACACTAATACATATAGATATGATAAATAAAAGTTAGATGCAGTTGAAAAGTGTTGTTAAAGATGAGGGGAAATTAAAAGAATATAAAAATAATATATATATATATACTTATATATATATATATATATATATATATATATATATATACATATATATACACATACACACACACATATACACATATATATATATATATATATACACATATATATATATATATATATATATATATATATATATATATATATATATATATATATACATATACATGCATATATACATACATACATATACATACACACGCACATACACACTTACATATACATATAATTATTGGGGGGGGGGATTAAATTTATTAGTGAGAAATAATAAATATATATAGTTTTCAAGGAACGTAGAGTCATAACCTGAAGTTAAAGCATTATATATGTTTACTTAATGGTATCAGTTTTAGGAAATGATAGTTGTAAGAAGGAAAGCAAAATTATGTAGTTCATCAGTAGTAGAATATTAATTATAGGTTAACTAAATTAAAAATAGTTTATATATTAATTTCTAAAGTGTATATTAATTAGGTTTATAATATTTAAAGGTTTTTCTCAGTTTATGATTACACGATATTATTAATTCCTGTCGCTTATTTAATAGGATATCCTTAGATTTCATTATTTCAAAAAGTTCTTGGGAACATAATCTACATTCATATCTACTATTTTGATAAGGGGTGGCCCTTTTGAGCAGACTCCAGGTCAGGTCATAATCTATATTCCTCTTTCTATAACTATTAATTATTTCAGCTAGGGATGTTGTATTAGCTAGTGCGGCATTTTTAAAAACTATGTTTGTGGGTATTAAATCTTACCTTAAATTTGTTAGAGGTAGCTCCTATATATGAATAAATTGAGTCCTTAGTGTTAACTTTACATTTATATACTATGTTATTAACAAGGCAATTTCCTTTTAATGGACAGTTTGCCTTGTTTCTACAGTTACAATTTTTCGTGAATCCTGTATCTGAGGAGATATTATGGTTAGTTTGATGTACTGTAATTTAATACCCACAAACATAGTTTTTAAAAATGCCGCACTAGCTAATACAACATCTCTAGCTGAAATAATTAATAGTTATAGAAAGAGGAATATAGATTATGACCTGACCTGGAGTGTGCTCAAAAGGGCCACCCCTTATCAAAATAGTAGATATGAATGTAGATTATGTTCCCAAGAACTTTTTGAAATAATGAAATCTAAGGATATCCTATTAAATAAGCGACAGGAATTAATAATATCGTGTAATCATAAACTGAGAAAAACCTTTAAATATTATAAACCTAATTAATATACACTTTAGAAATTAATATATAAACTATTTTTAATTTAGTTAACCTATAATTAATATTCTACTACTGATGAACTACATAATTCTGCTTTCCTTCTTACAACTATCATTTCCTATTTTTAATTTAGTTAACCTATAATTAATATTCTACTACTGATGAACTACATAATTTTGCTTTCCTTCTTACAACTATCATTTCCTAAAACTGATACCATTAAGTAAACATATATAATGCTTTAACTTCAGGTTATGACTCTACGTTCCTTGAAAACTATATATATTTATTATTTCTCACTAATAAATTTAATCCCCCCCCCCCCAATAATTATATGTATATGTAAGTGTGTATGTGCGTGTGTATATATATGTATGTATGTATATATGCATGTATATGTATATATATATATATATATATATATATATATATATATATATATATATATATATGTGTATATATATATATATATATATGTGTATATGTGTGTGTGTATGTGTATATATATGTATATATATATATATATATATATATATATATATAAGTATATATATATATATTATTTTTATATTCTTTTAATTTCCCCTCATCTTTAACAACACTTTTCAACTGCATCTAACTTTTATTTATCATATCTATATGTATTAGTGTAATTTTATCAATATAAATATACCAATCAATTAAATTAATTTATATTCTTTTCATAGATGTATTTTTTTCACTAACATTCTTATCGTAAAACTTTAGTCACCTTAGATATTTGTATTGGCATTACTATTTTATAACAGCAACTGCTTGTATACCTTTTACTGACCACCTGACCTATTTTCACCCCTAAAATAAGCTTCAATTACTACTATTTTACCATTTGGCCAATTATTAACTTTCTATTGGTTAATTCTAAACCTTTTACCAAACAGACAGAATATATTAGATCTTTGTTGGTTTTATTCAATGAACAAATAAAATTATTTCTGAGGTCAGCATAAGACCTATTTCTTCCCTAAAATAATCCTTCATTCATAATATTCTTTTCCATCCAAAACTGAAATCTACCTTCCTCTACCCATAATTTAAGGTTCTTCTACTACTATATTACTATCTTGACCCTCACTATCTCTCTATTGGTCAATTCAAAACCTGTTCCCAAACAGACCTATTGTATTGAATCTTTGTTTTTTTTCAATAAACAAATATCATTATTTCTGAAGACAGCATATATATGTGTAGGTATGTATATTCCCTCTGATAGTTTGTATAAATATTGTACATAGATCTATAGAATATGCATACCAACTCTAACACATATATATCCTAGAAACGATCGTAAAATGATGAATTTTTTTAATATAAGGAACTGTTTCTTTGTTTATTCATTATTTTATTAATTTATCTTGACTCTGTTTTCCGTTTATTTTTCACCGAAAGTAGTTTTTGAATGCATCTTCTCTTTTCATGATATCCGGATTACATTGAGTTCTTCATACGGATTGGACACTACCGTAAACTTTTGGTAGATTTATCTATATATATATATATATATAAAGAAAAAGGGATGAAATCGAAAATGCAACTGAAGTCTTATTTTTTTTTTTAAATATATATATTTATTTGGTTCCTTTACCGGTTTCGCAGTTCTTCTGCTTTTCAAAAGGTGAGTTGAGATGGAGGGTCTGTGGTTTTTCTCACATCTGGTTGGTCTCTAAATGTTACTTGTTTTATATGGAAAAAGTGGCTCGAAAACCAGGTTTTTCGAGAAGTAATTTGATTGGTTTGTCAATAATTATAATAAATTTCGCGCCAGTTCGCGTTACAATAGTTCTTCAAATAAGAGAGGGGGGGGTTGTCACAGGTTGTTTTTTCATATATGACAACCCAACCCCCCCCCCCCCCTCTCTTATTTGAAGAACTATTGTAACGCGAACTGGCGCGAAATTTATTATAATTATTGACAAACCAATCAAATTACTTCTCGAAAAACCTGGTTTTCGAGCCACTTTTTCCATATAAAACAAGTAACATTTAGAGACCAACCAGATGTGAGAAAAACCACAGACCCTCCATCTCAACTCACCTTTTGAAAAGCAGAAGAACTGCGAAACCGGTAAAGGAACCAAATAAATATATATATTTTTTAAAAAAATAAGACTTCAGTTGCATTTTCGATTTCATCCCTTTTTCTTTATACTTCCACTCGTGTAGGACACCTCGGTTATTTTTCATTTTGTAAAAAAAACCTCACTTTCTAATATATATATATATATATATATGTGTGTGTGTGTGTGTGTGTGTGTGTGTGTGTGTGTGTGTGTGTGTGTGTGTGTGTGTGTGTGTGTGTGTGTGTGTGTGTGTGTGCGTGTGTGCGTGTGTGTGTGTGTATACAAATAGTGAAAACAATGAAATTAAACAAAATACGGGTAATTCATAGTAAAACTCATTATTTTACGATCGGTGGATTGGCAGTATCGGTAGAGGGTCGGACGCCATGCTTTGCAGCACAGTTACGTCCCTTTACGGACTGCGTTCAAATCCTGCCGAGTTTAACTTTGCCTTTCATCCTTACGGGGTCGATAAAATAAAGTACCAGTAATACACTGGGATAATTGCTGGCCTTGTGCCAAAAAGTAGAAACAATTATTTTACGATCGTTTCTAGGTGGTAGTTCTCCGTATGTTCATTCTATTAGTGATCTATGTAAAATCTATTACAAATTATCAAAGTAAGAAAATATACATACGTCTTCCCTACCCGCCGTCTTCAGAAATAATACATGTATATATAGTTATCGTTAAGAAAACGTTGGAGATATAGGAAAAGGCACGTGCCTTAATGGTCTGTATCCTTTTGTAGGGAATTCCACGAGTAGTCCTTGGAAGTCTCTTCATGTTGAGGAATTTTCTTTATTTCGAATTTTTGTTTTTGTTTTTATTTCTCATTTTTTTTTCACTTTTCCATAAGCCCACACGGTACTGTATTTATGCCGTCCGTAAAGTGTGTGTTTTTTTCTTTCTTAACTTTGTAGTGAATAGAGAAATCATTATTCGTCATTTTTTTTTTCTGTTCATCTTTCCCCCGTAAATCACCCAGCTTTCCACATAATTCTCCTATTCTCTGTTAATAGATTTTTTTATCATTAACACTAAAATCTCCTCTGTAACAAAATACAACTTAATTACATATGCATATATACACACATACAGACATATCCATACATATGCACATACATAGCCACACACATATAAATACTCACATACATACATATATAAAGGCATGATGTCCCAATACTTTTTAAATAATGCAAGATTTCTCTTCTCTGGAAGTGAAATTATGGATGAGGTGAGCCAAATGTTGACCTGCTCTGTGCTGAGTGGAGACGTTGCTGAGTTTTTATTCTTAGAAATAGTTCAACAATGACAGTGTCATATGCTGCTTGCAGATCGTTTCGAGCTTTTTGGACTTTTGCTTTGATCTGCAATGCTGGAGACAAATAAAATTCATGTGGATTGGCAGTATCGGTAGAGGGTCGGATGCCATGCTTTGAAGCATAGAGTTACCTCCCTGTATGATCTGAGTTGAAATCCCGCCGAGGTTGACTTTGCCTTTCATCCTTACGGGGTCGATAAAATAAAGTACCAGTAATGCACTGGATAATTGCTGGCCTTGTGCCTAAAGTAGAAACAATTATTTGTTTTGGCAAGTTCATCCTTTGCTTTTCTGACCTTATTTGTTGTTCTTTTTCGTTTTTTTGTTTTTGTTTTGTTTTTGTGCGTGTGTTTTGTTTGTTTTTTGTTGTTTTTTGTTGCTTTTTTTTGTTTTTTGTTTGTTTCTTTGTTTTTTGTTTTTGTTTTTTGGGGGGCGGGGCTGTGAGTTAAGAGCAATATCCTCCACACTCTCTTTGATGAGATTGTATTTGGCAATTGCATATGCATCTTTAGGGCAGAGGAATGAGAAGTGATTAAAAACCGAACAGTATAGTTGTTTGACAGGCTGTTATCATTGGTAACAAGATGCCAGTCAACGTGTTTCAAAGGATTTCCTGGTCGCTCTTTCTGTGTGTGAAAGCTGAGCTTTATTTTTACAAACACTATTCCGTCATTTGATAGTGCACTGTTGAAAGAAGAGTAGACACGGCAATTGTTAATGCTGTTGATCCACTTCCTGCATACTAAGACGTGTAATGGTTAGCACTCTGGACTTTGAATCCAGCGATTTGAATTCACATATTCACATACGCACATGCACATACACATTCATATATACATACACACGTGTATGCGGGTGTGTGAGTATGTGTACAAACCTTCATATTCCGCCGCCGAGGTTAACTCTGCTTTTTATCCTTACGGGGTCGATAAAATAAAGTACCAGTAATACACTGCATATAATTGCTGGCCTTGTGCCAAAAGTAGGAACAATTATATGGTAGCATTGGTAAAGGGTTTGACATGCTTTCTAGCATAGAGTTACGTCCCTTTACGATCTGAGTTCAAATCCCGCCGAGGTTAACTTTGCCTTTCATCCATACGGGCGTCGATAAAATAAAGTACCAGTAATGCACTGGGTAATTGCTGGCCTTGTGACAAAAGTAGAAACAATTATAACAATATACACCCGGACATAATAAATATATATTATGTTTCGCTATAAAATGCGAAGAAATCATAATACATACAAGAGATTCTCAACAGGTGTACCTGCAAATTATGAATTCCACATATGAGAGAGAGGAGAGATAACTAACTTCTGAGACGCACATGGTGTCAACGAAAGAGCAGTGTAAATCAGTTAGTCCAAGGTGGCTTCAATAGGCTATTAGGTCGCTAGAAATAGCAGTCCAGATCCAACCAAGTAGACAAAGGCTCTACAAATATTAATTAATAAATTAGGAGCCAAATATATCAAATCAAAAGGTAGAATTAAAAACTCACTATAATTGATTTATTCTTTTAAATAATTTGCATATAACGCCCCATCCGTAGTTTTTATGTTCTTTACCAAGGTGGTATTTTATCCTCTATTATCTGACATAATTTGTTGTGTGTCTTTCTCTCATTACTATGATTTATAAAGAGCTCTGTCTCTCTTCTTTGAGCTCCCTGGATCATAGGGGATTGTTGTGAGTTTTTAACTGTACCATTTGAGTTGATATTATACGCACACACACACACACACACACACATATATATATATATATATATATATATATATATATATGTGTGTGTGTGTGTATATATATATACACACACACACACACACACACATATATATATATACATATGTGTGTGTGTATATATACACACACGTATATATATATATATATATCTATCTAAGGCGGGTAAAATTCCCGAGATCCATGGACGAGTTCTCTCCAGCGGTCTCTGTCCCTCATTATCGCTGCCATATCATGCATCTCCAACAGACCAGTGTCTGTCCTTAGGGCATCAACATACGTTAACCTTGGTCTTCCTCTTCTAGTGTGTCCATGTAGGGGCTCCCAAAGGAGCACTGATATATATATATATATATATATATATATATATATATATATAGAGAGAGAGAGAGAGAGAGAGAGAGAGAGAGAGAGAGAGAGAGAGAGAGAGAGCGAGAGAGAGAGCGAGAGAGAGATATGAGGAGGGGGTAATGATGTAAAATTCCCACGGCGGCTCCAAGCGGTTTCGGCTTGTGTGTCTCAGAATTGATTCTCACGTCCGTTTATCACACACACACACACACACACACATATATATATATATATATATATATATATATATATATATATATATATATATACATACAAGCGATATTAACGGTCGTAAGAATGAATACTCAATACCGAAGTAGAGTTTAAATATTCTTGATTCTGTCCATATGGTAAATCTTGTTAGTCTGAAGTTTCACAGGATCATCAGACTTGTCTTGCCTGGTGACCCTGTAAGTGCAAATACACGACAACATTGGAATGTTTTATTTATTCATTTATTCCTTATTACGTTATTTTTGATATACATAAGATTTAATGTTTTCGTTGGTCTCTCTTTCACGCTAGTCATACAATATATTATAAGCGGTCGGCAAATATTTTACGTTATTTTCTCCAAATTCACCAAAGTCCGATATATGTTACAATTAAACATTATATTTTACTTAATTCGCAAGTAACTGGTGTTATATTTGTGTTTGTGTGTGTCTGTGTATGTATGTGTGTAAATGTATGTAAATGTATATATGAAAGTATGATTGTATGTATATGTATATGCGTGTGTATATATTTTTTTTTCCATACAAAAAAAAGAGAGATTACATATGCTCAGAAAAATATGGAAGAAATATGTAGAAAAAAACAAAACAAATACAAACCAAGAAAGTAAACAGAATTTAAAAAAATGATAGTAAATACAAAGGGAAACCAGAAGACAGAGATGATAGGGTAAAAATTATCAGAGTTATTTCCCCTTTTTACTGGAACGGTTTCTCAGAAATGTACGACTTCCGTTCCATATTCTCTACATAGATAGCGTTAGCAAGCAGCTGTCCAGAGACTGGTTTCTCGCTACAAGAGGACATTAAGAAGACGATGAAGGAGACGCAAGCAGTGACAAAGCTTATCACTGCCAAGAAAAAACTCCATCCGAGAGAGTAGAATTCTTTGGTGGCTTTCACTCCGAAAATGATAACACTCGTGAGGATACAGATAGCTGCCAAAGAGAAACAAGAGTTATAAAGTGTGTGTGCATTGAGAAAGATGATCAGCATACATTTAATATATAGTGATACCATAACATAATACATGTGTATATGTGTGCATATATATATGTGTGTCTCCTTTGTTCTGCCCTACACCTAACTCACAACACACAAAAACAAGATGGTGTAGGACAGAACACAGGAGAGACACAAAATAAAAACCTAGTCACTGAGGAGGTACAGAATGTGTGACGATAGAGCATTGACAATATATAAACAACCTTCTGGTTATGGAACCAACCAACCGGAAATTTATAATAAATTGAAGTGAAAACCAAAGGTACATGTGTTTTTATATTGGCAACATGACCCTCCCAAAGTATAACAATGTGTGTGTGTGTGTGTGTGTGTGTGTGTGTGTGTGTGTGTGTGTGTGTGTGTGTGTGTGTGTGTGTGTGTGTGTGCGTGTGTGTGTGTGTGCTTACAACCTTTTCAAGTGAAAAGGCCTTGCACGGGAGCAATCTCACTCTCTCTGAACAGCGATGACATGTTAAGGGGGAGTAACAGTTGTATGAGATATTTGGCTGTTATTTCTAGCGGGCCAGTCTTTTCTTATATTCCTATGCACATATAAAGACAAGTCACACTGGGCAAGTGTCTTCTATTGAGACCTTGAGTTGACTAATGCCTAGTAAGTTGAAGCTGGTAGGCAGTAACTGTGCGGAGGCTTTTCATATATATATATATATATATATACGATATTAAACAAATGGAAACTATATTTATAAAACCATATTTATTTCATTATACATATTTCAGGGATACCATATTAAAAATATGGCATGCCTTCTTCAGATAAAATACAATATATTAGCAGTTTTATAAATAAATTTGACGTACCATAAAATATTGATCAACTTCCATTTAAAAAAGTTGGTTTGGTAGTGAAATGTTTGTAAATATTTAGTATTAAGCACAGTTATATCAATTTGTATGATGATTATTATTATTCATCTGTTACCTCAGCTGCCTCTCATTTTTCACCTCCTCACTATTTCTCTCTCCCATATCTCTCTCTATCTCTCTCTGTTTTTCTTTACATACATTTATTCCTTCTCTACGTCTTTCTTTTATAACTGTGCTTAACACTAAATATTTACAAATATTTCACTACCAAACCAACTTTTTTAAATGGAAGTTGATCAATATTTTATGGTACGTCAAATTTATTTATAAAACTGCTAATATATTGTATTTTATCTGAAGAAGGCATGCCATATTTTTAATATGGTATCCCTGAAATATGTATAATGAAATAAATATGGTTTTATAAATATAGTTTCCATTTGTTTAATATCGTTATTAACCAAAACTTGTTGAGTGCTTTATATCAGTTATAAAATATTTACTCGTTGTAACCCAACAATTTTAAATAAAACTTTTGCATATATATATATACATTACATACATACATAAGCGTTAACCTAATATATTCCTTCTATATACTGTACCGATTGTGTTGTCATTTCTGTTTATCTTTTACACACACACACACACACACACACACATATATATATATTGGAAAATGAGACAAATTCTTGGTTCAATAAGATATATTTGAAAAATTAGAAGAATGACTTCCCTGGTGGTTGGTATGTTTTAATAATCTAATGTTTGATAAAGAGACATTTTCTCTTTATAAAATATAATATAATATAACACATATATATAAGGAACGGTCGACTTTCGTCAAATCGGACCGAGGAAACAATGTTTCCATTGGTCTTTCCAGTTGCTAGTACTATCTATCGGTCGCAACTCCAGGTAGAAGGAGCAACGTGAAATAAAGTGTCTTGCTGAAGGACATAACGCATCGCCCGGTCCAGGAATCGAACTCACAACCTCATGATTGCGAATCCAATTCTCTAACCACTCAGCCACACGCATATATATATATATATATGTATATATCTATATATCTATATGTATATCTATATGTATATATATATATGTATGTATATATATATATGTATATATATATATGTATATATATATATATGTATATATATATATATATATATGTATATATATATATGTATATATATATATATATATATATATATATATATATATATATATATATATATATATATATATATATGTATATATATATATGTATATATATATATATATATATATATATGTATATATATATATGTATATATATATATATATATATATATATATATATATGTATATATATATATA
Organism: Eledone cirrhosa; assembly: GCA_964016885.1. Classification (NCBI taxonomy): domain Eukaryota; kingdom Metazoa; phylum Mollusca; class Cephalopoda; order Octopoda; family Eledonidae; genus Eledone; species Eledone cirrhosa. The sequence goes on from OZ024741.1 coordinate 182,656,624, forward strand.
TATATATATATATGTATATATATATATATATATATATATACATATATATATATATATATATATATATATATATATATATATATATATATATATATATATATATATATATATATATATGTATGTATATATATATATATATATATATATATATATATATATATATATATATATATGTTATATTATATTATATTTTATAAAGAGAAAATGTCTCTTTATCAAACATTGGATTATTAAAACATACCAACCACCAGGGAAGTCATTCTTCTAATTTTTCAAATATATCTTATTGAACCAAGAATTTATCTCATTTTCCAATATATATATATATATGTGTGGGGGGGGGGGTAAAAGGTAAACAGAAATAACAACACAATCGGTTCAGTATATGGAAGGAATATATTAGGTTAACGCTTGAAATAGCAGGAAGAGGTTCTTAATGTTTCGGACGCTAAGAAAAAAGCAAGAGCCCCGAGATACCCAGTAGACAACTGATGAGGGAAACTCCCCCCCCCCCCACTCCCGCTCTTGCTTTCTTCTTACTCCCATTCCATTTTTAAGCCTACCTTAACTAGCAACTACACAGCCAATCCTATTCTCCATATATTTTATCACATTTCGTTGTGACCCGTCTTCTCTCTCCTTCTACCTACCTATTTCGTTACTATCTACTCCTACTCCTCTTGCTTCATCTCCCTTTCTCCTTCTCACTTTCCCTCACCCTCTCTCTGTCAGCCACCTCATTGTTTTCCTCGCCTGACCCTCTAGCAGTCCTTTTCTCACTTACACTCGCTGGGGTCAGTCGTGTCTTTTCGTTCGCCCACACGCTCTTGAACTTATGTTCTGTTACCGCTGTCGTCTTCGATTTTCTTACCTTCCGTTGCTTGCACATTCCTCGGTTCGTTGTTGTTGTTGTTGTTTTTTCGCTGCTTTCTCTTTTCTTCCCTTTTTCCCTTTTCCCTTCTATTTTCCTTCTCTCCCTCCTCCGTTTTCCCAATAACTTTCCCAGTTATTGAACGCTATGGGGGTAGATATTCTGTCTTTAAAGCGTTGAAATATCCGAGACCCCCAGTAGATAACTGATGAGGACTCCCCACCCCCCATCCCCTCCCGCCCTTGCTTTCTTCTTATTCTCATTATATTTTTAAGCCTAACTTAAATACCAACTACACAGCCATCCTATTCTCCATATATATATATATATATATATATATATATATATATATATATATATATATATAGTTGCTAGTTAAGTTAGGCTAAAAAATGGAATGAGAATAAGAAGAAAGCAAGAGCGGGAGGGGGGTCCTCATCAGTTATCTACTGGGGGTCTCGGATATTTCAACGCTTTAAAGACAGAATATCTAGACCCTGAGTGTTCAATAACTGGGTAAGTTATTGGGAAAACAGAGGAGGGAGAGAAGGAAAATAGAAGGAAATATATATATATATATATATATATATACATACATACATGGTGGCTGCCAACTCGTTTTCGAGTACTGCTACTACTTTATATCCATGTAGGAGAACCCCTACCGATACGCTGAACGAGTGTGACTTTTTAGTCCAGCCAGCGACTTGAAAACTCTGGTACAAACACTACACTTGTGACAATTATTGACACATAGTGCTGGGCCCATGGTACCATGTGACGACAAGTGTAGAGAGATCTCCAGATATAAAGCAATGCCTGTGCCGTGAAGCTTTTATAGTGAGCAAAGGCACTGCACAAAGCCAGTCCCACTCTCTTAACCAAGGTGATATTTACCAAAAAGAAGAACAAGTCAACATCATTGGATACCATCAGGGTTGCAGGTGTTATATCAGAGTTTTCCTTCTCCTAGAATTCTGCCTTGACAAAATCTAAGGGGTCATCTCTCCTGGTGATTTTGGATGGCCATTGACTCTTAAGAGCTCCTTTGGCCTTTGACAGGTTTTTTTTTTTTGTCCTGCAGAATGCCCAAAGTCACCCTCCTCACCAAGAAACCTTGGTGGGGTTGCCAGTTTAGTCGCCAACGACCCGACCATGAGACTTACATACATACATACATACATACATACATACATACATACATACATACATACATACATACATACATACATACATACATACATGGTGGCTGCCAACTCGTTTTCGAGTACGGCCACTACTTTATATCCATGTAGGATATAAGGTAGCTGAACGAGTGTGACCTTTTTGTCCAGCCAGCGACTTGAAAACTCTGGTACAAACACTACACTTGTGACAATTATTGACACATAGTGCTGGGCCCATAGTACCATGTGACGACAAGTGCAGAGAGATCTCCAGATATAAAGTAATGCCTGTACCGTGAACCTTTTATAGTGAGCAAAGGCACTGCACAAAGCCAGTCCCACTCTCTTAACCAAGATGATATTTACCAAAAAGAAGAACAAATCAACATCATTGGATATCATCAGGGTTGCAGGTGTTATATCAGAGTTTTCCTTCTAGAATTCTGCCTTGACAAAGGCTAAGGGGTCATCTCTCCCGGTGATTTTTGGATGGCCATTGACTCTTAAGAGCTCCTTTGCTCTTTGACAGGTTTTGTTTTTAGTCCTGCAGGATGTCCAAAGTCACCCTCCTCACCAAGAAACCTTGGTGGGGTTGCCAGTTTAGTCGCCAACGACCCGACCATGGGATAGGTTGTACTGGGATACATGTTACCAGTAGCACCAACTGGTGACCTGACATAATATATATATATACATAATATATATACATACATACATACATACATACATACATACATACATACATACATACATACATATATATATATATATATATATATATATATATATATATATATATATATATATATATATATATGATATCATTTTCCGGCAGTATCGATAGAGCGTCAGACACCATACTTTGCAGCATAGTTATGTCCCTTTGCGTTCTGAGTTCAAATCCGCCGAGATTAACTTTACCATTCATCCTTACGAGGTCTATAATATAAAGTACTAGTGATGTACCGAGGTAATCGCTGGCCTTGTGCCAAAAGTAGAAACTGTATATATATATATATATATATATATATATATAACGAAGGAAATGTGGTAAGGAACCCGATGGACCATAACGCACCAAAGTACTCAATACTTAAGGTAGTAGAGTGGGTAATAGGAACGAGTAGGACCCCGACGGCTGAGCTCAAGCCGTTTCGACGGCTAATTCTGAGCCGTCGGGGTCCTACTCGTTCCTATTACCCACTCTACTACCCTAAGTATTGAGTACTTTGGTGCGTTATGGTCCACTTGGTTCCTTACCACATTTCCTTCGTTATATATATATATGTGTATATATATATATATATATATATATAGTGTAAATAATTTCAAAAAATGGAGAATTCAAAACGAAAAGAAAAGAGGAATCTAATAATGTTATTCAATGACAGGATTAAACAGCTATTTCAATTGATATCTGTCAGTTTTACGGCCTTCACCAGAATCATAATTATCACCATCTCTTTGAAAATTACCATTTTAAAGAGAATGGTTTTGTTTTTTCAGTAGTTTTACAACTTTTTTATTTTGCAAGGGAGAGAACTATCTGAAAAGACTGACCCTTAATTACATTATTTCTTTTTCGTTCTTTTTTTTTTTTTATATTGGATATATTGGATATATGTGTCGTATTACAATTTGGTTACCTTAGAGTTATGTTGTGAGTTAGAATAAATAGGAACAAAGATAAAAATGATGATGATGATGATGATAATGGTATCTAGTAGGAATGACAAGAGATCAAAGTATTGAGTTTTCTTACCTCCAATTAAGCAAAGTATTGCTGACGTAATCATAACCCGGCGGTAGTATAGCAGACTGGCAACGTAGAGATATATGGGTAGCACAACCAAAGGTATTGGCAGCACCATAATAGCCAGGCACAACAGACCACGTACAGCATAAAGGTAAGCTTTGGAAAAATAATCAGAAACGAAATTACAACAGTAGTTTGTGTATGTAGATATATATATATATATACATAAATATGTGTAAATATGATAATAAGGGCGCTGCGGAGTTGCAAATGGGTTACATATGAAAAAAGTTTGTCCTACATCAGTGATCTTCCAACTATCATAGGCATTTCATCGCTTTAAAGACCATATACCTCCGGTTGGTGCGAGCAACGGCTAAAAAAAGTCGTTGGGATACGTAAATAAAGGGGACGCGAGGGTAAACAAACAAAATGGTGAGGCAACAGAAAGTGAGGAAGAAGGAGACAAGTCCCAGACTTCTATGAATTTAAGTTCGGTGAAATCGTGACACTGGCTTTACTGTAGCACCGGCTCAGAGCAGGAGAGTTGGGGCGAAAAAGGTATCGGATGCTGAATTTGCCGACGACATAGTTTTGATGACAAATACAGTGAAGGAGGCAGAGGATTTGATGCGGGAGGTTGAGACTGTGTCGATGAGTGTGGGGCTGAGAATGAATGAGACTAAAACAAAATATCTGGTAGAGAATGTTGAGAAGCCAGAGGGGATCACTAATGTAGGCGGGAAGCCGCTGGAATTGGTTGAGGACTTCCTGTATTTGGGAGCAAAGATTGGGAATACGGAAGATGATGTGGTTGAGAGGAAGAGCAAGGCCTGGGCGGCGTGTCACAGCTTGAGATCGGTGTGGAAGTCGGACCTTCGTAGAGACCTGAAAATCCGCCTCTTCATTGCTGTAGTGGAGTCTGTGCTGCTGTATGGGTCTGAGACTTGGACACTGACCAAGAGACTTACTCAGATGGTGGATGGGTGCTACACGAGAATGCTGAGGATGGCTCTGAACATTAATCAGTATACACTGAGGGTGAAAAACTCAGAGCTGTATGGGAGCATCCCAAAGGTCAGCTCAAAAGTGACACAGAGGAGACTGAGGTTGGCTGGACATGCTCACCGACATCCAGAGTTGACATTGCACTCAGTGGTCCTTTGGGAGCCCCTACATGGACACACTAGAAGCTGAAGACCAAGGTTAACATATGTTGATGCCCTAAGGACAGACACTGGTCTGTTGGAGATGCAGGATATGGCAGCGATAATGGGGGACAGAGACCGCTGGAGAGAACTCGTCCATGGATCTCGGGAATTTTACCCGCCTTAGATAGATATATATATATATATATATATATATATATATATATATATATATATATATATATATATATATATATATATATATATATATATATATATATATATATATATATATATATATATATATATATATATATATATATACATATATATATATATATAATGTAGGAGGTGAGTTTTATTGTAGTACAATAAAGCAATGCAGATATCGGATAAGAAGCACTCTACAGTTTGTAGGACTGGAGTATACATAATATATAAGATCAAAAGATGGTTAAAAGAGTTCCATGTATTTCACTACGCGCACCCCAAAAACAAACATCATCATGCAACAACACATGTGTCTCCATCAGACAAAACAATATCATGTCTTCCTGTTTTGTCTGATGGAGACACCGGTGTTGTTGCATGATGATGTTTGTTTTGGGGGTGCGCGTAGTGAAATACATGGAACTCTTTTAACCATCTTTTGATCTTATATATTATATATATATATATATATAATACATTATAAAGAAAGAAGAAAGATTAGACATAAATAAAAAAATATATATAAATACCCAATATTCCTCTACATTCTCGACTGTGCAGTTTCGTGGCTACTTTGCAAAAACACTACATCATAGAGATGCAGTATTTCTGTGAGGTTTGCCAACTTATCAAGAGAATACCTCATTTAAAGTTTCAAAATATGTCTGCAAGGCGCGAGAGAGAACCCGGAAAGGCGGAGGGGGAACTTATCACGTGATACAGCGGTCAAGAAACAGAGTTAAGCCTCTTACAACCAAGAGAAAAGTACCACAATGGCGGAGGGGGTATTATTATCTAGGCTACAGACGAGGTGGCTAAGGGGGGCTAGAAGGGTAAATAGTATAAGCTTGATAGCAGTCACTATACTTCTGTGGTTACTCTACCGCAGGGAGTTATATACAATATAAAGAAATACACAGATACATGCGAATACATACATATACATGCATATACGCACATATATCCCAGAATTTGTAAGAGGCTTAACTCTGTTTCTTGACCGCTGTATCACGTGATAAATTCCCCCTCCGCCTTTCCGGGTTCTCTCTCGCGCCTTGCAGACGTATTTTGAAACTTTAAATGAAGTATTCTCTTAATAAGTTGGCAAACCTCACAGAAATACTGCATCTCTATGGTGTAGTGTTTTTGCAAAGTAGCCACGAAACTGCGCAGTCGAGAATGTAGAGGAATATTGGTTATTTATATTTTTTTTATTTATGTCTAATGTTTCTTCTTTCTTTATAATGTATTATATAGCTCTGATATTGAGTCAATCTAATTCATTCAGATTATATTTGTCCCTATTAATCATAGAGCAACAACGGTTAAGGTTGGCACCACACGAATTCAGGGATATATATGTGTATATGCATGTATATGTGTGTATATGCATGTATACGTATGTATTCGCATGTATCTGTGTATTTCTTTATATTGTATATATATATACATATATATATATATATATATATATATATATATATATATATATATATATATATATATATATATATATATATATAGTTTTAATATAGATGAGATTCTACAGGACTAGAACTGTTTCATTCATTAGAAATCATCAGGAATCTGATTCCTGATGATTTCTAATGAATGAAACAGTTCTAGTCCTGTAGAATCTCATCTATATTAAAACTGTTATACTCTGCTATGTATTGAGTACCTTACTTACTGTGGTTACCTCCGATTCAACCCGGAATAACGTATATATATATATATATATATATACACACAGTTCAAGAGTAACCAATCTTAAAGAGAGAGATGGAGATAGTGGAGGAGATATGAGAGGAGAGATTGGTGAGTAAGTTAGAAGCCAAAGCGTAAAGGCATGTGCTCAATGTGCAATATGCAGTAGAAATTTGCAATATGCAGTAGAATGTTAATTATTTTCAACTGAACCAGATCAATTATGATTTATAGTCATATGATGCAGAAATATTATATGGAGTAGCGAAACAATTGTAAACGGACATTATTATTATTAATATTATTATTATTCTCTACATTCCTTACATCAAACTAAAATATGTTGACAATCTTTTAATAATGTCTTCCTTGTGAAGTTTGTGGTCTTGTTTTTCTTAACTAATGAATATATATATATATATATATATATATATATATATATATGTGTGTGTGTGTGTGTGTGTGTGTGTATATATATATATATATATACACACACACACACACACACATATATATATATATATATATATATATATATATATATATATATATATATAAATATATATATACACACACACACACACACACACATATATATATATATATATATATATACACACACACACACACACACACACACACACACACACACACACATATATATATATATATATATATATCAAGTTTCACACGTCGTAGTTTTAATTAAAGTATGCTGGATGCCTTGAGATGTAATCGCCTTTAGCTGAATCACCATGTCTGATGGGCAGATCAATACTGGAGTTGGGTCTATAACATCCATGTGAACCTTGAGCAAATCATCTGCGAAATGTACGTAACGATAGATAACCAATAAAAACATCTAAGTGAAACTTCATAGTGTTAAACTTTAATTTATACTCTCAGCTTTAGCATGGAGTGTTTATATTGCAACCACATCCAGTAATCTACAAAATTACTGAATAACTTAAACTGTGTGTGGGGGGGGGGGATGTATTTCCGTAGAAGAGGTAAAGGAAAAAAGAGTGCTCTATGTATTATACAGAGCTATTTAATTATATAATAAACAACACAATATATTTATTCCATTACCAAAGGTTTCACGAAGTTAGACGATTCTCCAGAAATGCCTAGTTCGTTCATCAGATGAAATATCTATTTTATGGATATAAGATTTGAAATTAATTTCACCTGATGAACGAACTAGATGTTTCTGTTAGACTCGTCTAATATCTGGAAACCTTAGGTAATGGAATTATTATATTGTGTTGTTTATTATATATATATATAAACGGAAAAAATGAAACGAAATTTCATTTCCCACTCTTAGTACGGCTGTTACTTAAATATAAGTATGTATACGTACATACATATATATAGTGTACGTCTGTCTACATATATGTATGTACGTATACATACTTATATTTAAGTAACAGTCGTACTAAGAGTGGGAAATGAAATTTCGTTTCATTTTTTCCGTTTATCATTTTCGGTGCACCCGGCCGATTAACCCACTCGATATGCAAATTGGGCTACTCAGCCGTTAATATGCATAAGGTAAGTATATACGTTCAACAATCTGGCAGGAAGGTATACGTTGCTGACGATAGCTAATAAGCTTGAAACTAGTACAGCGTTCCTTTGTTAGTGTTGAACAAACGAGCAACGATGGTTGCTGGACACTACGGCTTAATACGGGATGTTTGTTTACAAACACACCGAGCATTATAATAAATGTTCGGTGAATCCATACGTACATATATATATGTGTGCATGTATGTATATATATACATACTACTGTACGTCTGTATACATATATGTATGTACGTATACATACTTATATTTATATAATTATATATATCCCATATGTCCCAAGGCTCTGATACCATCAACACTATACACACAGAGCTGGCATATCTAAGAACTGACTAACTGCCTGATGAGGTCATAGCCAGTCAATGGCTATCATCGAAATATATATAGCAGTAAATAAAGGATTATGAGTTCATGCAATTGACTTATGTTTCGTCACTATATATATATATATATATATGTGTGTGTGTGTGTGTGTGTGTGTGTGTGTGTGTGTGTGTGTGTGTGTGTGTGTGTGTGTGTGTGTGTGTGTGTGTGTGTGTGTGTGTGTGTAGATAATTTATATATATATATGTGTGTAAATGAAGTAATTCCGTCGGAAAAGTCCAGGAAAAAAGAGTGCTCTATGTAGGTAACAGAGCTTAATAGTTATGTGATAAACAACATAAGGCAATTATATCATTTACCAGTGGTTTCTTAAAAGCAAAAAAATTTTGCTTTCAATCATTTTTCTCATTCTGATGATTGAAAGCAACATTTTTTTGCTTTTAAGAAACCACTGGTAAATGATATAATTGCCTTATGTTGTTTATTACATAACTATATATATATATATATATATAGGGGGTGTAACTTGGAGTTACTGCAGGTTCACCCGGGAGAGCACTCAATGTTTAGGTTCACTTCTGTGATGAGGTGTAGAGCTATACAGAGTGTAATATATTGAAAGGATAACAAGTACGATTGATTACTCCTTCATTACATTTATTGGTAGGTGACGCGCGTTTCGCCACTGATCAGCTCAAGGTTCGATCTGTATCGATCCTACCCGACTCAATGATCGGCAGCTCGACGGACCCTTTAAAATGCTATAAGAAAATGAAATACATGCTATGTGGTAAAGACAGAAGTTCAAGAGTTTGACAATATGAGTTGTTTTGATTGGTTGGAAGGATCAAGGGATGTATTGGCCTGTAGTGTATGTGGGCGTGGATGTGATGATGAGATGTTGGTGACGGTCACTGACTGGGATGGGCTGTGGTGTGGTGGCGGGTTGGCCTTGGCCTGTAGTGTATGTGGGGGTGGTTGTGATGATAAGATGCTGGTGACGGTCGCTGACTGGGATGGGTTGTGGTGGTGTCGAGTCCATGGGGAAATACATACCTAGACACTCTTAGTCTGACAAATACGTTGTATATATATATACTGATATATATACATACGTACACACCCATATACACACACATACACGCGCCCACATAGATCTACACATACATATATCTATATGCATATATACACACGTGTATGTGCATGCGCGCGTGTGGATATATATAGAGAGAGTGGGGGAGTATCGGTGGGGGGTGGCGTAGAACAAAGATATATATATATATATATATATATATATATATATATATATATATATTAAAGTTGAGACAATAAACGGAAAACGTGGAAGCGAAGGGGCAGTACAAATGTTAATATTAGTTTCACGCTGGCTCTATCCTGCTTCTAAAAGGGAATATGTCATACATACATACATACATACATACATACATACATACATACATACATAATGAAGAAAAATTTTGACCTGGTTACAACGTTCTCAAAGGATATAGGAATGGAGTTTGGCCAAGATGAATGCTCATACATGACTGTAAAGCGGGGATAAACAACAACCCAATCTAGCAACATTGTCATCAATGGCCTAACTGTTTCACCGATATCTGATGAGGACTGTTACAGATACCTGGGGATAGATGAGAACATATTCTATAATGGTATCTGTAATAAAGAACGGGTAACCAGGGAATACTACACCCGAGTAAGAAAGATCTGGTCATCGGAACTCTCTGCGCAAAACAAAACAGTGGCTCACAATGTGTTTGCTGTGCCTGTCCTAATACCAACGTTTGGAATACTCAATTGGAGGATAGATGAAATCCGAGCAGTTGATGTTGGAACTCGAAAAATACTGAACAACACCGGAAACTTCCACATCAACAGTGACATAGACCGTCTTTACTTGAAACGTAAGCAGGGAGGCAGAGGCCTAACATCAGTCCAGACAACATTTGAATGTCGCATCATATCTCTCCTACAACATCTACGAACCTCGAATCGTAGGAGCCCGTTTCTCGAGCAAGTCTATCTGCATAAAACAGATAAGATCATGAGAGTTGGGAAGAAAATCCTCGAGAGATATTCCCTGTGTGATAATCAAAAACTCACACCCAGGGATGTCGCTCAGCAGTATCCCAGTGAATCCATGGATGAAAAACTGCATACTTATCAGCAAAAATCATGCATGGATATGATGCCAGGAAGTCCCAGAGTGAGAGTAATATAGATAAGGAAAGTAGTCTATCTTGGACCAACAACCACTATATTGGCTCCCACTTTGAAGGATACGCTTTTGCAATCCACGAACAGGAGATTAACACGAAATACCTGATTCACAAAAGAGATAGGGATGCAGGCAAAACACCTAGATGTGATAACAAGTGCAAACTCTGCAGAACTAACATCGAGGATATCACCCATGTCATCAGCAGCTGTCCAAAGATGTCATCGCGGTACTATCTACCTATGAGGTATGATGTAGTGGCCAAAACACTGTACAATGCAGTTCGTAAAAATGATAGCCCCGATAATAAACACATTAAAAGCTACAGCAATGTGGAAGACATCGATGTACATAATATGAAAGAGTACTGGTGGAATGTTCCAGTAAAAAAACCAATAAAATGCAGGCATAACAGACCAGATATTATGATATGGGACAGGGAGAAGAAAACATGCACAGTAGTGGAAATTAGCTGCCCAGCAGATGCCAATATAATATCAAAGATTAGTGAAAAGGAGAATATTTATGCAGAACTGATGGAAAATCTGCAGATACTCCACCCTGATTACACCTTCAGATTTATGCCTGTGATTATTGGGGCACTGGGATATGTTAGTAACTGCCTCAATACAAATCTTGAGAAGCTAGGCTTCACAGGAACAGAAAGAACACAACTAGTTAGGAAACTACAAGTACAATCCATTAATGGAACAGTAAAAATATGTAAAACATTCCAAAAATGTTGTGTCTAATAACTGCATATACACATGTACAGATACAAAGCATATACACATGCACACATACAACTCAAAACATACACATCCACACATACAATAACATCCATATCTACACATGCATACATACATATCTACCTAGTTGATGTTGTGTAAATTCCAATGAGAGAGTCTTGTGTCTATGTTAGAAACCGACTCTCTCTCTATTGTTAAAACTTTGTGAAATTATAAAACCAGAAGAACATACATACATACATACATACATACATACATACATACATACATACATACATACATACATACATGGTGGCTGCCAACTCGTTTTCGAGTACGGCCACTACTTTATATCCATGTAGGAGAACCCCTACCGATGCGCTGAACGAGCGTGACTTTTTAGTCCAGCCAGCGACTTGAAAACTCTGGTACAAACACTACACTTATGACAATTATTGACATATAGTGCTGGGCCCATGGTACCATGTGACGACAAGTGCAGAGAGATCTCCAGAGATAAAGCAATGCCTGTGCCGTGAAGCTTTTATAGTGAGCAAAGGCACTGCACAAAGCCAGTCCCACTCTCTTAACCAAGATGATATTTACCAAAAAGAAGAACAAATCAACATCATTGGATACCATCAGGGTTGCAGGTGTTATATCAGAGTTTTCCTTCTCCTAGAATTCTGCCTTGACAAAGGCTAAGGGGTCATCTCTCCCGGTGATTTTGGATGGCCATTGACTCTTAAGAGCTCCTTTGCCCTTTGACAGGTTTTGTTTTTAGTCCTGCAGGATGTCCAAAGTCACCCTCCTCACCAAGAAACCTTGGTGGGGTTGCCAGTTTAGTCGCCAATGACCCGACCATGAGACAGGTTGTACTGGGATACATGTTACCAGTAGCACCAACTGGTGACCTGACATACATATATATATATATACATACATACATACATACACCTATACATATATACACATATATATACATACATACATATATCTATATATATATACACACATATATACATACATACATATATATATACATGGTGGCTGCCAACTCTTTTTCGAGTACGGCCACTACTTTATATCCATGTAGGAGAACCCCTACCGATGCGCTAAACAAGTGTGACTTTTTAGTCCAGCCAGCGACTTGAAAACTCTGGTACAAACACTACACCTGTGACAATTATTGACATATAGTGCTGGGCCCATAGTACCATGTGATGACAAGTGCAGAGAGATCTCCAGATACAAAGCAATGCCTGTGCCGTGAAGCTTTTATAGTGAGCAAAGGCACTGCACAAAGCCAGTCCCACTCTCTTAACCAAGATGATATTTACCAAAAAGAAGAACAAATCAACATCATTGGATACCATCAGGGTTGCAGGTGTTATATCAGAGTTTTCCTTCTCCTAGAATTCTGCCTTGACAAAGGCTAAGGGGTCATCTCTCCCGGTGATTTTGGATGGCCATTGACTCTTAAGAGCTCCTTTGCCCTTTGACAGGTTTTGTTTTTAGTCCTGCAGGATGTCCAAAGTCACTCACATACATACATACATACATACATACATACATACATACATACATACATACATACATACATACATACATACATACATACATACATACATACACTGGCATATGTTAGTAACTGCCTCAATGCAAAGTTGGGCTTCACAGGAACAGAAAGAACACAACTAGTTAGGAAATTACAAATACAATCCATTAATGGAACAGTAAAAATATGTACAACATTCCAAAAATTCTGCATCTAATAACTGCATATACACATGTACAGATACAAAGCATATGCACATATACACATACAAACTCAAAACACATCCACACATACAATAACATCCATACCTGCACACACATGCATGCAAACATACATACATATCTACCTAGTTGATGTTGTGTAAATTCCAATGAGAGAGTCTTGTAACTATTTTAGGAACCGACTCTCTCTCTATTGGTAAAAAATTTGTGAAATAAAACCAGAACAACATACATAAACACATACATACATACATACATACATACATACATACATACATACATACATGCATACATACAACTCTCTGTGTTTGTGTGTGTGTGTGTGTGTGTGTGTGTGTGTGTGTGTGTGTGTGTGTGTGTGTGTGTGTGTGTGTGTGTGTGTTTGTGTGTTTATGTGTGTGTGTCTAGCTATATATAAACCCCTACTGTTTATTGGATAATGAGTGAATCTCTAGATAAGTATACATTTTTTTCTTTAAAAACTTAATTCTAGAACGAAGCATTAGGAGTTACCTCCCTTGAGATATTAACTACATTATTATTATCTTCCTTGGATTGGCAGTATCGGTAGAGGGTCTGACGCCATGTTTTGCAGCAAAGAGTTACGGCCCTTTATGATCTGAGTTCAAATCAAATCCCGCGCAGGTTAACTTTGCCTTTCATCCTTACGAGTCGATAAAATAAAATACCAGTAATACACTGGAATAATTGCTGGCCTTGTGCCAAAAGTAGAAACAATTATTATCTTCCTTAGATTATTTGAGAACAGCCAGTGAGACCTACTGTGTCGGCTACTCCACCTTACTGGGCTCCTTACTCAGGCGTGCATTCCTCCTGATTTTGTGTAGTAAAATGATATTCTGGGGAGCAACATCACCGGATGACTCGACAGCGGCCGGCATGAAAAGGAAGCTATCGGTCAAGTCTTGATATATGGATATCTTCCAATCCTCTGTGCCCAGCAGTGCCCAGGTTTGTGGCGAAACAATAAGGTTGGAGCCGGAGAATGTGTCACAGCAGTGTGTATTGTAATTTGGGAAAAATTCGTTTCATATTTCTAGCAGCTCAAGCAACTAAGTACATCTTGCCCTGTTCTCTCTTTTACAGAGATGATATAGATCTACCATTTTATTTATGGAATATATCATGTAAATACAGTTTAATAGAAAAAGAAAAAAAAAAGAAAATTTAGATTAAGAAGAATGGAATGTAAAATAGGAAAATATAAAGAAAAAACAGAAAAGAAAAACGGAGAAGGGAGGGAATGGCGAGGACTCTAGTGACACAGGAGAATAGGGAGGGGAGGATGATTGGGCTCTGGGCTTAGGGCGCGGCGGTAAAGGGGCTGCTCCCCGCAGACAACACCACAAAAGCCAGTGACACCCGCTGCAACAGCCACCCCCACCCCGCATCATTTACCAATTCATAAGATGTTAATGTTCCCCATACAGAGAGGGAAGGAGGGCGAGAGAGATGACAATGGGAGTTCGGCGGCTCTCTACGGTTGGACTATATCCTTGTGGTTGTGCTCATTATCTATACAGAAAATTATCTCTTTCCCATTCACTACAGAAAAGAACTAAATATTTATGTAAGACTAGCAGAATGGCCCGGCGTTGCTCGGGATTCTAAACATAGATTGGCATGTTTATCCCTCCTTTATGAGACATTACAGAGAAGTACGGAATACCTCGGCCTGGGGATGGTGTCTACATTTTGTGCTTATATATATATATATATATATATATATATATATATATATATATATATTAAAATAACAGATTAAAGTTTAAGCAAAGAATCGCTGCTTTCACCCTTAACGGGATCTTCTGAAGCTAAAAATATTAATCTGTGAACGCAGAAGTAAATATTTCGAAAAACGTTGCAACCGAAGGAAAACAGGAAGACGATACTTTGGTTCGTGATGACGTTCCCTGGCAATGAACGGAAAATAACGAAGATAATACGTCATCAGTGAGAACAATGTTTGTTATAATTGTTTCTACTTAGGCACAAGGCCAGCAAATACCCAGTACATTACTGGTACTTTATTTTATCGACCCCATAAGGATGAAAGGCAAAGTTAACCTTGGCGGGATTTGAACTCAATGTTTGTCATAATGTCGTAATGCAGACAGCCAGACATACAGACAGATATTATAAGGGCGCGACGTTATAGCTGCCTAATGCGATCCCTAGGGCATTGAAAATTTGAAATATTTTTTGCTCAAAACACTCACACGACCATAAATATTACATGCGTAAAGTTTGAAAAAATCGGTTGGGTGGTTCTCGAGTTTTAGGGAGTCAGACAGACAGGCAGACATACATTCTCTGTTTTAAATATATAGATGTTAATGTGTCGGGCTGAACGCATCGGTGCTTGTTCCGATTCTCTCTCTCTCCCTCTCTCGCGCGCGCGCGCACGCGTGCTTTCTGGAAGAAATTTACTTCAGTGGGGTCCAGCACAAAGCTTATTTCTAATTTACCAATGTGAAAAGACTAGTTTGATCAGAACAGGAAGTTCTTGTCTATTAAGAAGGAAAACTTTAAGCATGGCGGCTCATGAACAAAAAATAGCATGACCTGAACAATAAGTAGTTTGTTGCTGTTGGTGTTGTTGTGTTGTTGTTGTTGGTGGTGGTGTTGGTGGTGGTGTTATTGTTGTTGGTGTTGTTGTTGGTGGTGGAAGTGGTGTTATTGTGGTGGTGGTGTTGTTGCTGGTATTGTTAGTGTTGTTGTTGTTGTTGTTATTGTTGTTGGTGTTGTTGGTGGTGGTGGTGGTGGTGGTGGTGGTGGTGGTGGTGGTGGTGGTGGTGGTGGTGGTGGTGGTGGTGGAGTTATTGTTGTTGTTGGTGGTAGTGTTATTGTTGTTGGTGTTGTTGTTGATGGTGGTGGTGGTGGTGTTATTGTTTTTGGTGTTGTTGTTGTTGCTACGGTTGCTGTGTTGTTGTTGGTGGTGGAAGTGGTGTTATTGTGGTGGTGGTGTTGTTGTTGCTGGTATTGTTAGTGTTGTTGTTGTTGGTGTTGTTGTTGGTGGTGTTGTTGTTGTTGTTGTTGTTGTTGGTTGTGGTGGTGGTGGTGGAGGTGGTGGTGGTGGTGGTGGTGGTGGTGTTATTGTTGTTGTTGGTGGTAGTGTTATTGTTGTTGGTGTTGTTGTTGATGGTGGTGGTGGTGGTGTTATTGTTGTTGGTGGTGTTGTTGCTACGGTTGCTGTGTTGTTGTTGGTGGTGGAAGTGGTGTTATTGTTGGTGGTGGTGTTGTTGTTGCTGTTATTGTTAGTATTGTTGTTATTGTTGTTGTTGTTATTGTTGTTGGTGTTGTTGTTGTTGTTGGTGGTGGTGGTGTTATTGTTGTTGTTGGTGGTAGTGTTATTGTTGTTGGTGTTATCGTTGTTACTGTTGTTGGTGGTGGTGGTATTGTAGGTGTTGTTGGTGTTATCGTTGTTACTGTTGTTGGTGGTGGTATTGTAGGTGTTGTTGGTGTTATCGTTGTTACTGTAGTTGGTGGTGGTATTGTAGGTGTTGTTGGTGTTATCGTTGTTACTGTTGTTGGTGGTGGTATTGTAGGTGTTGTTGGTGTTATCGTTGCTACTGTTGTTGGTGGTGGTATTGTAGGTGTTGTTGGTGTTATCGTTGTTACTGTTGTTGGTGGTGGTATTGTAGGTGTAGTTGGTGTTATCGTTGCTACTGTTGTTGGTGGTGGTATTGTAGGTGTTGTTGGTGTTATTGTTGTTACTGTTGTTGGTGGTGGTATTGTAGGTGTCGTTGGTGTTATCGTTGTTACTGTTGTTGGTGGTGGTATTGTAGGTGTTGTTGGTGTTATCGTTGTTACTATTGTTGGTGGTGGTGTTGTAGGTGTCGTTGGTGTTATCGTTGTTACTGTTGTTGGTGGTGGTATTGTAGGTGTCGTTGGTGTTATCGTTGTTACTGTTGTTGGTGGTGGTGTTGTAGGTGTTGTTGGTGTTATCGTTGTTACTGTTGTTGGTGGTGGTATTGTAGGTGTTGTTGGTGTTATCGTTGTTACTGTAGTTGGTGGTGGTATTGTAGGTGTTGTTGGTGTTATCGTTGTTACTGTTGTTGGTGGTGGTATTGTAGGTGTTGTTGGTGTTATCGTTGCTACTGTAGTTGGTGGTGGTATTGTAGGTGTTGTTGGTGTTATCGTTGTTACTGTTGTTGGTGGTGGTATTGTAGGTGTTGTTGGTGTTATCGTTGTTACTGTTGTTGGTGGTGGTATTGTAGGTGTTGTTGGTGTTATCGTTGTTACTGTTGTTGGTGGTGGTATTGTAGGTGTTGTTGGTGTTATCGTTGTTACTGTTGTTGGTGGTGGTATTGTAGGTGTTGTTGGTGTTATCGTTGCTACTGTTGTTGGTGGTGGTATTGTAGGTGTTGTTGGTGTTATCGTTGCTACTGTTGTTGGTGGTGGTATTGTAGGTGTTGTTGGTGTTATTGTTGTTACTGTTGTTGGTGGTGGTATTGTAGGTGTCGTTGGTGTTATCGTTGTTACTGTTGTTGGTGGTGGTATTGTAGGTGTTGTTGGTGTTATCGTTGTTACTATTGTTGGTGGTGGTGTTGTAGGTGTCGTTGGTGTTATCGTTGTTACTGTTGTTGGTGGTGGTGTTGTAGATGTTGTTGGTGTTATCGTTGTTACTGTTGTTGGTGGTGGTATTGTAGGTGTTGTTGGTGTTATCGTTGTTACTGTTGTTGGTGGTGGTATTGTAGGTGTTGTTGGTGTTATCGTTGTTACTGTAGTTGGTGGTGGTATTGTAGGTGTTGTTGGTGTTATCGTTGTTACTGTTGTTGGTGGTGGTATTGTAGCTGTTGTTGGTGTTATCGTTGCTACTGTTGTTGGTGGTGGTATTGTAGGTGTTGTTGGTGTTATCGTTGTTACTGTTGTTGGTGGTGGTATTGTAGGTGTTGTTGGTGTTATCGTTGTTACTGTAGTTGGTGGTGGTATTGTAGGTGTTGTTGGTGTTATCGTTGTTACTGTTGTTGGTGGTGGTATTGTAGGTGTTGTGGGTGTTATCGTTGTTACTGTTGTTGGTGGTGGTATTGTAGCTGTTGTTGGTGTTATCGTTGTTACTGTTGTTGGTGGTGGTATTGTAGCTGTTGTTGGTGTTATCGTTGTTACTGTTGGTGGTGGTGGTATTGTAGGTGTTGTTGGTGTTATTGTTGTTACTGTTGTTGGTGGTGGTATTGTAGCTGTTGTTGGTGTTATCGTTGCTACTGTTGTTGGTGGTGGTATTGTAGGTGTTGTTGGTGTTATCGTTGCTACTGTTGTTGGTGGTGGTATTGTAGGTGTTGTTGGTGTTATCGTTGCTACTGTTGTTGGTGGTGGTATTGTAGGTGTTGTTGGTGTTATCGTTGTTACTGTAGTTGGTGGTGGTGGTATTGTAGCTGTTGTTGGTGTTATCGTTGCTACTGTTGTTGGTGGTGGTATTGTAGGTGTTGTTGGTGTTATCGTTGCTACTGTTGTTGGTGGTGGTATTGTAGGTGTTGTTGGTGTTATCGTTGTTACTGTAGTTGGTGGTGGTGGTATTGTAGCTGTTGTTGGTGTTATCGTTGCTACTGTTGTTGGTGGTGGTATTGTAGGTGTTGTTGGTGTTATCGTTGCTACTGTTGTTGGTGGTGGTATTGTAGGTGTTGTTGGTGTTATCGTTGTTACTGTAGTTGGTGGTGGTGGTATTGTAGCTGTTGTTGGTGTTATCGTTGCTACTGTTGTTGGTGGTGGTATTGTAGGTGTTGTTGGTGTTATCGTTGCTACTGTTGTTGGTGGTGGTATTGTAGGTGTTGTTGGTGTTATCGTTGCTACTGTTGTTGGTGGTGGTATTGTAGGTGTTGTTGGTGTTATCGTTGTTACTGTAGTTGGTGGTGGTGGTATTGTAGCTGTTGTTGGTGTTATCGTTGCTACTGTTGTTGGTGGTGGTATTGTAGGTGTTGTTGGTGTTATCGTTGCTACTGTTGTTGGTGGTGGTATTGTAGGTGTTGTTAGTGTTATCGTTGTTACTGTTGTTGGTGGTGGTATTGTAGGTGTTGTTGGTGTTATTGTTGTTACTGTTGTTGGTGGTGGTGTTGTAGGTGTTGTTGGTGTTATCGTTGTTACTGTTGTTGGTGATGGTATTGTAGGTGTTGTTGGTGTTATCGTTGTTACTGTTGTTGGTGGTGGTGTTGTAGGTGTTGTTGGTGTTATCGTTGTTACTGTTGTTGGTGGTGGTATTGTAGGTGTTGTTGGTGTTATCGTTGTTACTGTTGTTGGTGGTGGTATTGTAGGTGTTGTTGGTGTTATCGTTGTTACTGTTGTTGGTCGTGGTATTGTAGGTGTTGTTGGTGTTATCGTTGTTACTGTTGTTGGTGGTGGTATTGTAGGTGTTGTTGGTGTTATCGTTGTTACTGTAGTTGGTGGTGGTATTGTAGGTGTTGTTGGTGTTATCGTTGTTACTGTTGTTGGTGGTGGTATTGTAGGTGTTGTTGGTGTTATCGTTGTTACTGTAGTTGGTGGTGGTGTTGTAGGTGTTGTTGGTGTTATCGTTGCTACTGTTGTTGGTGGTGGTATTGTAGGTGTTGTTGGTGTTATCGTTGCTACTGTTGTTGGTGGTGGTATTGTAGGTGTTGTTGGTGTTATCGTTGTTACTGTTGTTGGTGGTGGTATTGTAGGTGTTGTTGGTGTTATCGTTGTTACTGTTGTTGGTGGTGGTATTGTAGGTGTTGTTGGTGTTATCGTTGTTACTGTTGTTGGTGGTGGTATTGTAGGTGTTGTTGGTGTTATCGTTGTTACTGTAGTTGGTGGTGGTATTGTAGGTGTTGTTGGTGTTATCGTTGTTACTGTTGTTGGTGGTGGTATTGTAGCTGTTGTTGGTGTTATCGTTGCTACTGTTGTTGGTGGTGGTATTGTAGGTGTTGTTGGTGTTATCGTTGTTACTGTTGTTGGTGGTGGTATTGTAGGTGTTGTTGGTGTTATCGTTGTTACTGTAGTTGGTGGTGGTATTGTAGGTGTTGTTGGTGTTATCGTTGTTACTGTTGTTGGTGGTGGTATTGTAGGTGTTGTGGGTGTTATCGTTGTTACTGTTGTTGGTGGTGGTATTGTAGCTGTTGTTGGTGTTATCGTTGTTACTGTTGTTGGTGGTGGTATTGTAGCTGTTGTTGGTGTTATCGTTGTTACTGTTGGTGGTGGTGGTATTGTAGGTGTTGTTGGTGTTATTGTTGTTACTGTTGTTGGTGGTGGTATTGTAGCTGTTGTTGGTGTTATCGTTGCTACTGTTGTTGGTGGTGGTATTGTAGGTGTTGTTGGTGTTATCGTTGCTACTGTTGTTGGTGGTGGTATTGTAGGTGTTGTTGGTGTTATCGTTGCTACTGTTGTTGGTGGTGGTATTGTAGGTGTTGTTGGTGTTATCGTTGTTACTGTAGTTGGTGGTGGTGGTATTGTAGCTGTTGTTGGTGTTATCGTTGCTACTGTTGTTGGTGGTGGTATTGTAGGTGTTGTTGGTGTTATCGTTGCTACTGTTGTTGGTGGTGGTATTGTAGGTGTTGTTGGTGTTATCGTTGTTACTGTAGTTGGTGGTGGTGGTATTGTAGCTGTTGTTGGTGTTATCGTTGCTACTGTTGTTGGTGGTGGTATTGTAGGTGTTGTTGGTGTTATCGTTGCTACTGTTGTTGGTGGTGGTATTGTAGGTGTTGTTGGTGTTATCGTTGTTACTGTAGTTGGTGGTGGTGGTATTGTAGCTGTTGTTGGTGTTATCGTTGCTACTGTTGTTGGTGGTGGTATTGTAGGTGTTGTTGGTGTTATCGTTGCTACTGTTGTTGGTGGTGGTATTGTAGGTGTTGTTGGTGTTATCGTTGCTACTGTTGTTGGTGGTGGTATTGTAGGTGTTGTTGGTGTTATCGTTGTTACTGTAGTTGGTGGTGGTGGTATTGTAGCTGTTGTTGGTGTTATCGTTGCTACTGTTGTTGGTGGTGGTATTGTAGGTGTTGTTGGTGTTATCGTTGCTACTGTTGTTGGTGGTGGTATTGTAGGTGTTGTTAGTGTTATCGTTGTTACTGTTGTTGGTGGTGGTATTGTAGGTGTTGTTGGTGTTATTGTTGTTACTGTTGTTGGTGGTGGTGTTGTAGGTGTTGTTGGTGTTATCGTTGTTACTGTTGTTGGTGATGGTATTGTAGGTGTTGTTGGTGTTATCGTTGTTACTGTTGTTGGTGGTGGTGTTGTAGGTGTTGTTGGTGTTATCGTTGTTACTGTTGTTGGTGGTGGTATTGTAGGTGTTGTTGGTGTTATCGTTGTTACTGTTGTTGGTGGTGGTATTGTAGGTGTTGTTGGTGTTATCGTTGTTACTGTTGTTGGTCGTGGTATTGTAGGTGTTGTTGGTGTTATCGTTGTTACTGTTGTTGGTGGTGGTATTGTAGGTGTTGTTGGTGTTATCGTTGTTACTGTAGTTGGTGGTGGTATTGTAGGTGTTGTTGGTGTTATCGTTGTTACTGTTGTTGGTGGTGGTATTGTAGGTGTTGTTGGTGTTATCGTTGTTACTGTAGTTGGTGGTGGTGTTGTAGGTGTTGTTGGTGTTATCGTTGCTACTGTTGTTGGTGGTGGTATTGTAGGTGTTGTTGGTGTTATCGTTGCTACTGTTGTTGGTGGTGGTATTGTAGGTGTTGTTGGTGTTATCGTTGTTACTGTTGTTGGTGGTGGTATTGTAGGTGTTGTTGGTGTTATCGTTGTTACTGTTGTTGGTGGTGGTATTGTAGGTGTTGTTGGTGTTATCGTTGTTACTGTTGTTGGTGGTGGTATTGTAGGTGTCGTTGGTGTTATCGTTGTTACTGTTGTTGGTGGTGGTATTGTAGGTGTTGTTGGTGTTATCGTTGTTACTGTTGTTGGTGGTGGTATTGTAGGTGTTGTTGGTGTTATCGTTGTTACTGTTGTTGGTGGTGGTATTGTAGGTGTTGTTGGTGTTATTGTTGTTACTGTTGTTGGTGGTGGTATTGTAGGTGTCGTTGGTGTTATCGTTGTTACTGTAGTTGGTGGTGGTATTGTAGGTGTTGTTGGTGTTATCGTTGTTACTGTTGTTGGTGGTGGTATTGTAGGTGTTGTTGGTGTTATCGTTGTTACTGTAGTTGGTGGTGGTATTGTAGGTGTTGTTGGTGTTATCGTTGTTACTGTTGTTGGTGGTGGTATTGTAGGTGTTGTTTGTGTTATTGTTGTTACTGTTGGTGGTGGTGGTATTGTAGGTGTTGTTGGTGTTATCGTTGTTACTGTTGGTGGTGGTGGTATTGTAGGTGTTGTTGGTGTTATCTTTGTTACTGTAGTTGGTGGTGGTGGTATTGTAGGTGTTGTTGGTGTTATCGTTGTTACTGTAGTTGGTGGTGGTATTGTAGGTGTTGTTGGTGTTATCGTTGTTACTGTTGTTGGTGGTGGTGGTATTGTAGGTGTTGTTGGTGTTATCGTTGTTACTGTTGTTGGTGGTGGTATTGTAGGTGTTGTTGGTGTTATCGTTGTTACTGTTGTTGGTGGTGGTATTGTAGGTGTTGTTGGTGTTATCGTTGTTACTGTTGTTGGTGGTGGTATTGTAGGTGTTGTTGGTGTTATCGTTGTTACTGTTGTTGGTGGTGGTATTGTAGGTGTTGTTGGTGTTATCGTTGTTACTGTAGTTGGTGGTGGTATTGTAGGTGTTGTTGGTGTTATCGTTGTTACTGTTGTTGGTGGTGGTATTGTAGGTGTTGTTGGTGTTATCGTTGTTACTGTTGTTGGTGGTGGTATTGTAGGTGTTGTTGGTGTTATCGTTGTTACTGTTGTTGGTGGTGGTATTGTAGGTGTTGTTGGTGTTATCGTTGTTACTGTTGTTGGTGGTGGTATTGTAGGTGTTGTTGGTGTTATCGTTGATACTGTTGTTGGTGGTGGTATTGTAGGTGTTGTTGGTGTTATCGTTGTTACTGTAGTTGGTGGTGGTATTGTAGGTGTTGTTGGTGTTATCGTTGTTACTGTTGTTGGTGGTGGTGTTGTAGGTGTTGTTGGTGTTATCGTTGTTACTGTAGTTGGTGGTGGTATTGTAGGTGTTGTGGGTGTTATCGTTGTTACTGTTGTTGGTGGTGGTATTGTAGCTGTTGTTGGTGTTATCGTTGTTACTGTTGTTGGTGGTGGTATTGTAGGTGTTGTTGGTGTTATCGTTGTTACTGTTGTTGGTGGTGGTATTGTAGGTGTTGTTGGTGTTATTGTTGCTACTGTTGTTGGTGGTGGTATTGTAGGTGTTGTTGGTGTTATCGTTGTTACTGTAGTTGGTGGTGGTATTGTAGGCGTTGTGGGTGTTATCGTTGTTACTGTTGTTGGTGGTGGTATTGTAGGTGTTGTTGGTGTTATCGTTGTTACTGTTGTTGGTGGTGGTATTGTAGGTGTTGTTGGTGTTATCGTTGTTACTGTTGTTGGTGGTGGTATTGTAGGTGTTGTTGGTGTTATCGTTGTTACTGTTGTTGGTGGTGGTATGTAGCTGTTGTTGGTGTTATTGTTGTTACTGTAGTTGGTGGTGGTATTGTAGCTGTTGTTGGTGTTATCGTTGCTACTGTTGTTGGTGGTGGTATTGTAGGTGTTGTTGGGGTTATCGTTGCTAGTGTTGTTGGTGGTGGTATTGTAGGTGTTGTTGGTGTTATCGTTGTTACTGTAGTTGGTGGTGGTATTGTAGGTGTTGTTGGTGTTATCGTTGTTACTGTTGTTGGTGGTGGTATTGTAGGTGTTGTTGGTGTTATCGTTGCTACTGTAGTTGGTGGTGGTATTGTAGGTGTTGTGGGTGTTATCGTTGTTACTGTTGTTGGTGGTGGTATTGTAGGTGTTGTTGGTGTTATCGTTGTTACTGTTGTTGGTGGTGGTGTTGTAGGTGTCGTTGGTGTTATCGTTGTTACTGTAGTTGGTGGTGGTATTGTAGGTGTTGTTGGTGTTATCGTTGTTACTATTGTTGGTGGTGGTGTTGTAGGTGTCGTTGGTGTTATCGTTGTTACTGTTGTTGGTGGTGGTGGTGTAGGTGTTGTTGGTGTTATCGTTGTTACTGTTGTTGGTGGTGGTATTGTAGGTGTTGTTGGTGTTATCGTTGTTACTGTAGTTGGTGGTGGTATTGTAGGTGTTGTTGGTGTTATCGTTGTTACTGTTGTTGGTGGTGGTGTTGTAGGTGTTGTTGGTGTTATCGTTGTTACTGTTGTTGGTGGTGGTATTGTAGGTGTTGTTGGTGTTATCGTTGTTACTGTAGTTGGTGGTGGTATTGTAGGTGTTGTGGGTGTTTTCGTTGTTACTGTTGTTGGTGGTGGTATTGTAGCTGTTGTTGGTGTTATCGTTGTTACTGTTGTTGGTGGTGGTATTGTAGGTGTTGTTGGTGTTATTGTTGCTACTGTTGTTGGTGGTGGTATTGTAGGTGTTGTTGGTGTTATCGTTGTTACTGTAGTTGGTGGTGGTATTGTAGGCGTTGTGGGTGTTATCGTTGTTACTGTTGTTGGTGGTGGTATTGTAGGTGTTGTTGGTGTTATCGTTGTTACTGTTGTTGGTGGTGGTGGTATTGTAGGTGTTGTTGGTGTTATCGTTGTTACTGTTGTTGGTGGTGGTATTGTAGGTGTTGTTGGTGTTATCGTTGTTACTGTTGTTGGTGGTGGTATTGTAGGTGTTGTTGGTGTTATCGTTGTTACTGTAGTTGGTGGTGATATTGTAGGTGTTGTTGGTGTTATCGTTGTTACTGTTGTTGGTGGTGGTTTTGTAGGTGTTGTTGGTGTTATTGTTGTTACTGTTGTTGGTGGTGGTATTGTAGGTGTTGTTGGTGTTTTCGTTGTTACTGTAGTTGGTGGTGGTATTGTAGGTGTTGTTGGTGTTATCGTTGTTACTGTAGTTGGTGGTGGTGGTATTGTAGCTGTTGTTGGTGTTATCGTTGCTACTGTTGTTGGTGGTGATATTGTAGGTGTTGTTGGTGTTATCGTTGTTACTGTTGTTGGTGGTGGTATTGTAGGTGTTGTTGGTGTTATCGTTGTTACTGTAGTTGGTGGTGATATTGTAGGTGTTGTTGGTGTTATCGTTGTTACTGTTGTTGGTGGTGGTTTTGTAGGTGTTGTTGGTGTTATTGTTGTTACTGTTGTTGGTGGTGGTATTGTAGGTGTTGTTGGTGTTATCGTTGTTACTGTAGTTGGTGGTGGTGGTATTGTAGCTGTTGTTGGTGTTATCGTTGCTACTGTTGTTGGTGGTGGTATTGTAGGTGTTGTTGGTGTTATCGTTGTTACTGTAGTTGGTGGTGGTGGTATTGTAGCTGTTGTTGGTGTCATCGTTGCTACTGTTGTTGGTGGTGGTATTGTAGGTGTTGTTGGTGTTATCGTTGTTACTGTTGTTGGTGGTGGTATTGTAGGTGTTGTTGGTGTTATCGTTGCTACTGTTGTTGGTGGTGGTATTGTAGGTGTTGTTGGTGTTATTGTTGTTACTGTTGTTGGTGGTGGTATTGTAGGTGTCGTTGGTGTTGTCGTTGTTACTGTTGTTGGTGGTGGTATTGTAGGTGTTGTTGGTGTTATCGTTGTTACTGTTGTGGGTGGTGGTATTGTAGGTGTTGTTGGTGTTATCGTTGTTACTGTTGTTGGTGGTGGTATTGTAGGTGTTGTTGGTGTTATCGTTGCTACTGTTGTTGGTGGTGGTATTGTAGGTGTTGTTGGTGTTATCGTTGTTACTGTAGTTGGTGGTGGTGGTATTGTAGGTGTTGTTGGTGTTATCGTTGTTACTGTTGTTGGTGGTGGTATTGTAGGTGTTGTTGGTGTTATCGTTGCTACTGTTGTTGGTGGTGGTATTGTAGGTGTTGTTGGTGTTATCGTTGTTACTGTTGTTGGTGGTGGTATTGTAGGTGTTGTTGGTGTTATCGTTGTTACTGTTGTTGGTGGTGGTGTTGTAGGTGTTGTTGGTGTTATCGTTGTTACTGTTGTTGGTGGTGGTATTGTAGGTGTTGTTGGTGTTATCGTTGTTACTGTTGTTGGTGGTGGTGTTGTAGGTGTTGTTGGTGTTATCGTTGTTACTGTTGTTGGTGGTGGTATTGTAGGTGTTGTTGGTGTTATCGTTGTTACTGTTGTTGGTGGTGGTATTGTAGGTGTTGTTGGTGTTATCGTTGTTACTGTTGTTGGTGGTGGTATTGTAGGTGTTGTTGGTGTTATCGTTGTTACTGTTGTTGGTGGTGGTATTGTAGGTGTTGTTGGTGTTATCGTTGTTACTGTTGTTGGTGGTGGTATTGTAGGTGTTGTTGGTGTTATCGTTGTTACTGTTGTTGGTGGTGGTATTGTAGGTGTTGTTGGTGTTATCGTTGTTACTGTAGTTGGTGGTGGTATTGTAGGTGTTGTTGGTGTTATCGTTGTTACTGTTGTTGGTGGTGGTATTGTAGGTGTTGTTGGTGTTATCGTTGTTACTGTAGTTGGTGGTGGTGTTGTAGGTGTTGTTGGTGTTATCGTTGCTACTGTTGTTGGTGGTGGTATTGTAGGTGTTGTTGGTGTTATCGTTGCTACTGTTGTTGGTGGTGGTATTGTAGGTGTTGTTGGTGTTATCGTTGTTACTGTTGTTGGTGGTGGTATTGTAGGTGTTGTTGGTGTTATCGTTGTTACTGTTGTTGGTGGTGGTATTGTAGGTGTTGTTGGTGTTATCGTTGTTACTGTTGTTGGTGGTGGTATTGTAGGTGTTGTTGGTGTTATCGTTGTTACTGTTGTTGGTGGTGGTATTGTAGGTGTTGTTGGTGTTATCGTTGCTACTGTTGTTGGTGGTGGTATTGTAGGTGTTGTTGGTGTTATCGTTGCTACTGTTGTTGGTGGTGGTATTGTAGGTGTTGTTGGTGTTATTGTTGTTACTGTTGTTGGTGGTGGTATTGTAGGTGTCGTTGGTGTTATCGTTGTTACTGTTGTTGGTGGTGGTATTGTAGGTGTTGTTGGTGTTATCGTTGTTACTATTGTTGGTGGTGGTGTTGTAGGTGTCGTTGGTGTTATCGTTGTTACTGTTGTTGGTGGTGGTGTTGTAGATGTTGTTGGTGTTATCATTGTTACTGTTGTTGGTGGTGGTATTGTAGGTGTTGTTGGTGTTATCGTTGTTACTGTTGTTGGTGGTGGTATTGTAGGTGTTGTTGGTGTTATCGTTGTTACTGTAGTTGGTGGTGGTATTGTAGGTGTTGTTGGTGTTATCGTTGTTACTGTTGTTGGTGGTGGTATTGTAGCTGTTGTTGGTGTTATCGTTGCTACTGTTGTTGGTGGTGGTATTGTAGGTGTTGTTGGTGTTATCGTTGTTACTGTTGTTGGTGGTGGTATTGTAGGTGTTGTTGGTGTTATCGTTGTTACTGTAGTTGGTGGTGGTATTGTAGGTGTTGTTGGTGTTATCGTTGTTACTGTTGTTGGTGGTGGTATTGTAGGTGTTGTGGGTGTTATCGTTGTTACTGTTGTTGGTGGTGGTATTGTAGCTGTTGTTGGTGTTATCGTTGTTACTGTTGTTGGTGGTGGTATTGTAGGTGTTGTTGGTGTTATTGTTGCTACTGTTGTTGGTGGTGGTATTGTAGGTGTTGTTGGTGTTATTGTTGTTACTGTAGTTGGTGGTGGTATTGTAGGTGTTGTTGGTGTTATCGTTGTTACTGTTGGTGGTGGTGGTATTGTAGGTGTTGTTGGTGTTATTGTTGTTACTGTTGTTGGTGGTGGTATTGTAGCTGTTGTTGGTGTTATCGTTGCTACTGTTGTTGGTGGTGGTATTGTAGGTGTTGTTGGTGTTATCGTTGCTACTGTTGTTGGTGGTGGTATTGTAGGTGTTGTTGGTGTTATCGTTGCTACTGTTGTTGGTGGTGGTATTGTAGGTGTTGTTGGTGTTATCGTTGTTACTGTAGTTGGTGGTGGTGGTATTGTAGCTGTTGTTGGTGTTATCGTTGCTACTGTTGTTGGTGGTGGTATTGTAGGTGTTGTTGGTGTTATCGTTGCTACTGTTGTTGGTGGTGGTATTGTAGGTGTTGTTGGTGTTATCGTTGTTACTGTAGTTGGTGGTGGTGGTATTGTAGCTGTTGTTGGTGTTATCGTTGCTACTGTTGTTGGTGGTGGTATTGTAGGTGTTGTTGGTGTTATCGTTGCTACTGTTGTTGGTGGTGGTATTGTAGGTGTTGTTGGTGTTATCGTTGTTACTGTAGTTGGTGGTGGTGGTATTGTAGCTGTTGTTGGTGTTATCGTTGCTACTGTTGTTGGTGGTGGTATTGTAGGTGTTGTTGGTGTTATCGTTGCTACTGTTGTTGGTGGTGGTATTGTAGGTGTTGTTGGTGTTATCGTTGCTACTGTTGTTGGTGGTGGTATTGTAGGTGTTGTTGGTGTTATCGTTGTTACTGTAGTTGGTGGTGGTGGTATTGTAGCTGTTGTTGGTGTTATCGTTGCTACTGTTGTTGGTGGTGGTATTGTAGGTGTTGTTGGTGTTATCGTTGCTACTGTTGTTGGTGGTGGTATTGTAGGTGTTGTTGGTGTTATCGTTGTTACTGTTGTTGGTGGTGGTATTGTAGGTGTTGTTGGTGTTATTGTTGTTACTGTTGTTGGTGGTGGTGTTGTAGGTGTTGTTGGTGTTATCGTTGTTACTGTTGTTGGTGATGGTATTGTAGGTGTTGTTGGTGTTATCGTTGTTACTGTTGTTGGTGGTGGTGTTGTAGGTGTTGTTGGTGTTATCGTTGTTACTGTTGTTGGTGGTGGTATTGTAGGTGTTGTTGGTGTTATCGTTGTTACTGTTGTTGGTGGTGGTATTGTAGGTGTTGTTGGTGTTATCGTTGTTACTGTTGTTGGTGGTGGTATTGTAGGTGTTGTTGGTGTTATCGTTGTTACTGTTGTTGGTGGTGGTATTGTAGGTGTTGTTGGTGTTATCGTTGTTACTGTAGTTGGTGGTGGTATTGTAGGTGTTGTTGGTGTTATCGTTGTTACTGTTGTTGGTGGTGGTATTGTAGGTGTTGTTGGTGTTATCGTTGTTACTGTAGTTGGTGGTGGTGTTGTAGGTGTTGTTGGTGTTATCGTTGCTACTGTTGTTGGTGGTGGCATTGTAGGTGTTGTTGGTGTTATCGTTGCTACTGTTGTTGGTGGTGGTATTGTAGGTGTTGTTGGTGTTATCGTTGTTACTGTTGTTGGTGGTGGTATTGTAGGTGTTGTTGGTGTTATCGTTGTTACTGTTGTTGGTGGTGGTATTGTAGGTGTTGTTGGTGTTATCGTTGTTACTGTTGTTGGTGGTGGTGGTATTGTAGGTGTTGTTGGTGTTATCGTTGTTACTGTTGTTGGTGGTGGTATTGTAGGTGTTGTTGGTGTTATCGTTGTTACTGTAGTTGGTGGTGGTATTGTAGGTGTTGTTGGTGTTATCGTTGTTACTGTTGTTGGTGGTGGTATTGTAGGTGTTGTTGGTGTTATCGTTGTTACTGTTGTTGGTGGTGGTATTGTAGGTGTTGTTGGTGTTATCGTTGTTACTGTTGTTGGTGGTGGTATTGTAGGTGTTGTTGGTGTTATCGTTGTTACTGTTGTTGGTGGTGGTATTGTAGGTGTTGTTGGTGTTATCGTTGTTACTGTTGTTGGTGGTGGTATTGTAGGTGTTGTTGGTGTTATCGTTGTTACTGTTGTTGGTGGTGGTATTGTAGGTGTCGTTGGTGTTATCGTTGTTACTGTTGTTGGTGGTGGTATTGTAGGTGTTGTTGGTGTTATCGTTGTTACTGTTGTTGGTGGTGGTATTGTAGGTGTTGTTGGTGTTATCGTTGTTACTGTTGTTGGTGGTGGTATTGTAGGTGTTGTTGGTGTTATTGTTGTTACTGTTGTTGGTGGTGGTATTGTAGGTGTCGTTGGTGTTATCGTTGTTACTGTAGTTGGTGGTGGTATTGTAGGTGTTGTTGGTGTTATCGTTGTTACTGTTGTTGGTGGTGGTATTGTAGGTGTTGTTGGTGTTATCGTTGTTACTGTAGTTGGTGGTGGTATTGTAGGTGTTGTTGGTGTTATCGTTGTTACTGTTGTTGGTGGTGGTATTGTAGGTGTTGTTGGTGTTATTGTTGTTACTGTTGGTGGTGGTGGTATTGTAGGTGTTGTTGGTGTTATCGTTGTTACTGTTGGTGGTGGTGGTATTGTAGGTGTTGTTGGTGTTATCGTTGTTACTGTAGTTGGTGGTGGTGGTATTGTAGGTGTTGTTGGTGTTATCGTTGTTACTGTAGTTGGTGGTGGTATTGTAGGTGTTGTTGGTGTTATCGTTGTTACTGTTGTTGGTGGTGGTGGTATTGTAGGTGTTGTTGGTGTTATCGTTGTTACTGTTGTTGGTGGTGGTGTTGTAGGTGTTGTTGGTGTTATCGTTGCTACTGTTGTTGGTGGTAGTGGTATTGTAGGTGTTGTTGGTGTTATCGTTGT
Organism: Eledone cirrhosa; assembly: GCA_964016885.1. Lineage (NCBI taxonomy): Eukaryota > Metazoa > Mollusca > Cephalopoda > Octopoda > Eledonidae > Eledone > Eledone cirrhosa. The sequence goes on from OZ024741.1 coordinate 182,687,487, forward strand.
TACTGTAGTTGGTGGTGGTATTGTAGCTGTTGTTGGTGTTATCGTTGTTACTGTTGTTGGTGGTGGTATTGTAGGTGTTGTTGGTGTTATCGTTGTTACTGTTGTTGGTGGTGGTATTGTAGGTGTTGTTGGTGTTATCGTTGTTACTGTTGTTGGTGGTGGTATTGTAGGTGTTGTTGGTGTTATCGTTGTTACTGTTGTTGGTGGTGGTATTGTAGGTGTTGTTGGTGTTATCGTTGTTACTGTTGTTGGTGGTGGTATTGTAGGTGTTGTTGGTGTTATCGTTGTTACTGTAGTTGGTGGTGGTATTGTAGGTGTTGTTGGTGTTATCGTTGTTACTGTTGTTGGTGGTGGTATTGTAGGTGTTGTTGGTGTTATCGTTGTTACTGTTGTTGGTGGTGGTATTGTAGGTGTTGTTGGTGTTATCGTTGTTACTGTTGTTGGTGGTGGTATTGTAGGTGTTGTTGGTGTTATCGTTGTTACTGTTGTTGGTGGTGGTATTGTAGGTGTTGTTGGTGTTATCGTTGTTACTGTTGTTGGTGGTGGTATTGTAGGTGTTGTTGGTGTTATCGTTGTTACTGTAGTTGGTGGTGGTATTGTAGGTGTTGTTGGTGTTATCGTTGTTACTGTTGTTGGTGGTGGTGTTGTAGGTGTTGTTGGTGTTATCGTTGTTACTGTAGTTGGTGGTGGTATTGTAGGTGTTGTGGGTGTTATCGTTGTTACTGTTGTTGGTGGTGGTATTGTAGCTGTTGTTGGTGTTATCGTTGTTACTGTTGTTGGTGGTGGTATTGTAGGTGTTGTTGGTGTTATCGTTGTTACTGTTGTTGGTGGTGGTATTGTAGGTGTTGTTGGTGTTATTGTTGCTACTGTTGTTGGTGGTGGTATTGTAGGTGTTGTTGGTGTTATCGTTGTTACTGTAGTTGGTGGTGGTATTGTAGGCGTTGTGGGTGTTATCGTTGTTACTGTTGTTGGTGGTGGTATTGTAGGTGTTGTTGGTGTTATCGTTGTTACTGTTGTTGGTGGTGGTATTGTAGGTGTTGTTGGTGTTATCGTTGTTACTGTTGTTGGTGGTGGTATTGTAGGTGTTGTTGGTGTTATCGTTGTTACTGTTGTTGGTGGTGGTATGTAGCTGTTGTTGGTGTTATTGTTGTTACTGTAGTTGGTGGTGGTATTGTAGCTGTTGTTGGTGTTATCGTTGCTACTGTTGTTGGTGGTGGTATTGTAGGTGTTGTTGGGGTTATCGTTGCTAGTGTTGTTGGTGGTGGTATTGTAGGTGTTGTTGGTGTTATCGTTGTTACTGTAGTTGGTGGTGGTATTGTAGGTGTTGTTGGTGTTATCGTTGTTACTGTTGTTGGTGGTGGTATTGTAGGTGTTGTTGGTGTTATCGTTGCTACTGTAGTTGGTGGTGGTATTGTAGGTGTTGTGGGTGTTATCGTTGTTACTGTTGTTGGTGGTGGTATTGTAGCTGTTGTTGGTGTTATCGTTGTTACTGTTGTTGGTGGTGGTATTGTAGGTGTTGTTGGTGTTATCGTTGTTACTGTTGTTGGTGGTGGTGTTGTAGGTGTCGTTGGTGTTATCGTTGTTACTGTAGTTGGTGGTGGTATTGTAGGTGTTGTTGGTGTTATCGTTGTTACTATTGTTGGTGGTGGTGTTGTAGGTGTCGTTGGTGTTATCGTTGTTACTGTTGTTGGTGGTGGTGGTGTAGGTGTTGTTGGTGTTATCGTTGTTACTGTTGTTGGTGGTGGTATTGTAGGTGTTGTTGGTGTTATCGTTGTTACTGTAGTTGGTGGTGGTATTGTAGGTGTTGTTGGTGTTATCGTTGTTACTGTTGTTGGTGGTGGTGTTGTAGGTGTTGTTGGTGTTATCGTTGTTACTGTTGTTGGTGGTGGTATTGTAGGTGTTGTTGGTGTTATCGTTGTTACTGTAGTTGGTGGTGGTATTGTAGGTGTTGTGGGTGTTTTCGTTGTTACTGTTGTTGGTGGTGGTATTGTAGCTGTTGTTGGTGTTATCGTTGTTACTGTTGTTGGTGGTGGTATTGTAGGTGTTGTTGGTGTTATTGTTGCTACTGTTGTTGGTGGTGGTATTGTAGGTGTTGTTGGTGTTATCGTTGTTACTGTAGTTGGTGGTGGTATTGTAGGCGTTGTGGGTGTTATCGTTGTTACTGTTGTTGGTGGTGGTATTGTAGGTGTTGTTGGTGTTATCGTTGTTACTGTTGTTGGTGGTGGTGGTATTGTAGGTGTTGTTGGTGTTATCGTTGTTAC
>OZ024741.1:182704747-182764747 GCA_964016885.1 Eledone cirrhosa
GGGACTCCACTACTGACTTTGGCTGGGCTTGATTTGACTCCCTCAACTACAACATGTTGGGTTCTGTTTGACAGGAAGCTCTTGATCCACTGCAGCAGCTTTCCAGTGACACCAATATTGGACAGCTTTCTCAGTAGAATGTTATGATCAACCCTGTCAAAGGCCTTGCTGAAATCAAGGTAGATAACATCAGTGTTGGAACCCTCTCCCAAGGCTCTCAAAATGTCATCAAAGTGATGCAGTAGTTGCGTCAGGCAATCCCTTCCATTACGGAATCCATGCTGGTTGGAGTTCAGCATATTGTTACTCTCAAGGAAGTGGGTCATTCGCGATCTCACCACTCGCTCAAATACCTTAATGATATGAGAGGTGAGTGAGATTGGACGGTAATTCACGGCAAGGGATTTGTTTCCCTTTTTGAAAACTGGGACAACAGACTGGGATAGAAGGTTTTCTGGCACATATCCAGCATCCAGTGAGTTCCGCCACAGATTGGCAAGAGGAGAAGCAAGTTGGTGTTGACACGCCTTCAAGACACAAGCAGGGAACCTATCGGGACCTACTGCTGAATTATGCTTGATTTCCTTTATTGCCGCCAAGACATCAGGGGCGCCAAACGTTATGTCCGATAAGGTGTAATGGGGAGTAACATCGCCGATACAGCCCAGATCGGCCATATCAGGATTGCTGAAAACAGAGCAGTATTGTTTCTGCAGTATCTCACCCATGGTTTTAGCATTGTCTTGAAGAGTGCCATTTTCATCAATTAGAGGGCCAACAGTAGAGCCAGTGATTTTGTGTTTTTTTGCAAATGAAAAGAACACTTTGGGATTGAGTTTGATCTTCTCAATGGCCCAGGCCTCTTCAGCTCTTCTCTGATTGTTGATGAGGGACATTATGTTGTTTTGGAGGTTATGTTTTTTAATCTCTAGTGATGAAATGGCAGTCGAGTTGATGTGTTGCTGCTGACAGTATTTCAGATTGTTGATTTTTTTGTTCGTTCTCTTAATTTTTCTGATGAGCGCTTTTCTATTTCTAGGGATTCTGCTCTTAGATTTGTTTATAGTTCTTAATGGGGTGTGTTTAGCACATATGTTTGTAACAGTGTCCACAAATGTCTGCCAGGACTTTTTGATACATACATACACACATATATATATATATATATATATATATATATATATATATATATACCTAGCTAAGACAAAAGTGTTGATGAGTAGAAAAGAGGATAAAACTCTGATTCCGCCAGGGAAATGGCCATGTTCGATATGCAGAAAAGGAACTGGCATAAATTCTATAAAATGCACACAATACAGATCCTGGGTACACAAGACATGTAGTGGGATAGCAGGCAAACTAACAGGTAGGGAGAAATATGTATGCAGTAGATGTACAGGGGAATTAGACAGTAGAAGTCGCATTGATAGACACATTTCTCAAATGCGAGAGGGCGCTATAGAAGTGGTGGATAGCTTCCGGTACCTAGGAGATCAGATTAGCATGGAAGGGGGGTGTTCCGAGGCCATAGTATCTAGAATAAGGACGGGTTGGAAGAAGTTTAGGGATACATACATACATACATACATACATACATACATACATACATACATACATACATACATACATACATACATACTTGACCGAACTTGGATTTGCGGACAAAAAGCGCAGCTCCCTAATTCATAGTCTACAAATGGCTGCGATAGCTGGCACCTTCAAAATATGCAAAACATTCTTGCGATTCAAGGGATGACAATTTCTTTTCTTTTACAACCTTGTCACCAGGAAGGTGGCCGGTCAAAAAATATACTCGAAATTAAGAGAAAGAGAAAACATACATACATACATACATACATACATACATACATACATACATACATACATACATACATACATACATACATACATACATACATGATGGCTGCCCCCTCGTTATCGAGTATGGCCATTGCACAATAAAAAAAAAAAAAAAAAAAAAATAATAATAATAATAATAATAATAATAATAATAATAATAATAATAATAATAATAATAATAATAATAATAATAATAATAGCAATAATAACAATAACGACAACAACAATAATAATATACATATTCATATATATATACACACACACGCACGCACATAAGCATATCTACACACACACACACACACACACACAAACACACGATAGCAACTAACAGTGCTGCGATCGAATGTGGCTTTTTAGCCCAGCCAATGATCCAAAATGTCTTGCACAGAGTCGGCAACCAAAACATTTACTGGGAATAGTCGGCTGTGGTTGGAGTTCGTGTACTTTTGCATGTCGCTTGAGTCCTCCTGCTGATTTACATTCTCTACCACATGTTTGGCAAGCATGATGAGTAGCATCTCCAACAGCAGCCTGGTAGTCAACCACTGGTCTTACTTTATGACTGCGAAGATGACTTTCGAGTCCAGCTTTGCTTAGGCAGAGTCTCGCACAGACGCTGCATGTCAGAAACATAGGAGGACCCTCGCCGTCTGGAAGTGCAACAGCAATACCCTTCCTCACGTCCCGCTTTACTTTCTCGTGTGCGATTCGAGATGCCTCAAAGGCAACTTTTCCCTCATATACAGTCTTTCTCCATTTATTACGATCAGCAGCAATATTTTCCCATGTATCAGCAGAGATGTTAGCGTCTTTCAGAGAGGCCTTCAAGGAATCCTTATACCTCTTTTTTGGTTTATGTGGCGGTCGTTTTCCTTTAACCAACTCTCCATAGAAGAGTTGTTTTGGTATTCTAGAATCCTTCATCCTGGCAAGGTGACCACTCCAACGGAGTCGCTGCTTAAGCACAAGAGCTTCTATACTGTCACACATAGAGCTTTCCAAAATCTCGACATCACTGATGTGGTCCCTCCAGTGAACGCCATGTATCCGTCTGAGACACATCTGATGGAAACGCTCCAATTGCTCAAGGTGGCGTCGATATGTGACCCAGGTCTCGCAGGCATAAAGAAGACAAGAGAGTACACATGCCCTGTACACCTTTACCTTTGTCCTCCTGCATATGTCTCGCCGACCCCAGAGTCGCCTTTCTAGCTTTCCGAAAGCATCACTTGCTTTCCTAATCCTAAGTGAGATTTCACTGTCAAGGTTGCCGTATCGATTGACAGTGCTTCCCAGGTAGACAAACTGATCAACCACTCCAAGTCGCTTGCCATACACATAGATGTTTGGTTCAGTGTACTGCCTACCAGGTGCAGGTTGGTACATGACGACGGTTTTCTTGAGACTGACAGTCAAACCCAGGGCAGTGCAAGCGTCAGAAAATACATTCAAAATGTGCTGCATATCACTCTCTGTGTGCGCTACAAGATCGCAATCATCTGCATACAAGAGGTCTCTTATGACTGATGTAAATACTTTTGTCTTCGCAGCAAAGCGCCTGATGTTAAATATGCTGCCTGAGGTTCGATATCGGATGTAAACACCATGCTCGCAATTCCTGAATGCAACACAGAAAACCATTGCAAAGTATATGGCAAACAGGGTCGGTGCTGGAATATCCCCCTGTTTCACTCCATTTTTTACTGAGATAGGCTCCGACATGTTACCTCCGACATTAACCCAAGCCTTCATGTCGTCATGGAAAGACCTAACTAAAGCAAGGAACTTATCAGGGCAACCAAGTTTCTGGAGAACCTTCCATAATGCATCTCTGTTGACAGTATCGAAAGCCTTTGTCAGATCGACAAAAACCTGATACAGATCCAAGCCCTGTTCAATGCACTTCTCCTGGAGCTGTCTAGCTGAGAAGATCATATCAGTAGTGCCGCGTCCAACACGAAAACCAGATTGACTTTCAGGAAGGACACAATCTGCAATGTGTGTCAGCAGACGGTCCAGAAGCACCCTACATAAAACTTTCCCCACGACAGAAAGCAATGATATACCTCTGTAGTTCCCACAATCATTCCTGTTACCCTTTCCCTTGTACAAGACCACCATTACTGCATCTCTCCAGTCCTCAGGCACGGATTCATTAGCCCATATCCTTCCAAACAGAGAGTGAAGATGTTGCAGGAGTCTCTCACCACCATATTGTAGGAGCTCAGCATGTATGCCATCCATACCTGGAGATCTTCCACTGTTCAGCTTCGAAATAGCCACTGCAACCTCCACAAGTGTCGGAGGCTCTGCGAGAGCTACTTTCACAGGACTTTCCGGAATGAGATTGAGGAAATCTTCACTGACGACAGACGGCTGATTCAAAAGATCATCAAAGTGCTCCCGCCACCTTCGTAGAATTCCCTGTGAGTCACGAAGAAGTTCTTTGCCATCCCTGCTGCGAATCGGTGTCACCAGAGAAGAAGACGGTCCATAAACCTCACGCAAGAGACTGTACAACAGCTTTGTGTTATTGCAATCAGACGCAGTTTGTATCTCACCAGCCTTCTCACTCCACCACTGATCCTTCATCTGAGAAAGACTCCGCCTAACACGTGATTTTACATCCCTGAGCTCCTCATGCAACGTATTCCTCTCCTGTGGTCTTGCCGTCAAGTAGCGTGACAGAGCGCGCCTCTTATCAGCCAACAAGTCATCTATATGCACATCTTTCTCATTAAACCAGTCCTGATGTTTTCTCTGCACCAATCCCAGAACACGTCTGCCTACATCATAAACCGACTTTTTAAGGGTCGGCCAATCCTCACCAAGATCTGCAGCCTGCATCTCTTCTTCCAATGTCCTCTTCACATTTTTATCCTTAAGACGAGCAGCATTCAATCTTTTGGGCAGGGTAACACCAGGAGCCCGGATTTTACGTTTGGTGATTAGATTCACTTTTGCGCGTACCAGGCGGTGGTCCGTCCAGCACTCAGCTCCACGAAGAACACGAACACACCGCACATCCTGTCTGTCACGCATCCTGACTAGGACGTAGTCCAAAAGATGCCATTCCTTAGATGCAGGATGCATCCATGTGGTCTTGAATTTGTTCTTTTGTTGGAACATGGTGTTGGTAACACACAGATCCAGCTCCTCACACATCTGCAGCAAGAGCATACCATTGCTGTTACACTTTCCCACCCCATGCCTTCCGATTACATTCCATGTGTTAAAATCCCTACCCACTCTAGCATTAAAGTCACCAAGCACGATGACTTTGTCTGCCTGAGGGATATTTCTTAAAACACCTTTCAAGGCATGGTAAAAGGACAGTTTTTCTTCATCGACAGAATTCATAGTTGGAGCATACACACTCACCAGGGTAGCATATCTTCCCTTGTCCAGCGGAACTCTCATGGACATAAGACGCTCACTAATCCCCACTGGGAATTCTTCCAATTTATTCACCAGTACAGTCTTAACAGCAAATCCTACCCCAGCCTCTCTTCTGGTTCCTTCATCTCTTCCTTTCCAGAAGAATGTATATTCTCCACAAAATTCCGTAAGATGACCATCTCCAGCTAACCTCGTCTCAGACAAAGCCACGATGTCAAGATCGTAACGTCGAAGCTCCTTCGCAACAAGAGCGGTCCTTCGTTCAGGACGCTCCAAAGAATCCCTGTCAAGCAGCGTCCGTACGTTCCAGCAGCCAAGACTAAATGCCCTGTTTGGCTCTATTACAATGGCACGATGACGGGCGGGCCCAGGTTGTGATAACTTGGGGCCCCTGCCCTTATTGCCAATGATCTCTTTTGTTCCAGAACCCAAATTGGCAATTATCTCGTTTACATTGTTCTGGAACATCATTGAATTGAAAAAAAAAAAAAAAAAAAAAAAAAAAAAAAAAGTAATAATAATAGTAATAATAATAATAATAATAATAATAATACTACACTATTAATAATTATTAATGCACTCGTGCAATGCCTGTGCGTGACGAATATTTTTAAAGTGAGGAAAGACTGTGCACTGAACCAATCCCACTCTCTGAGCGACAGTAGCTATAACCCGAAAAGAAGAAAAGATCAACATCATCGGTAACTACTGAGCCGCAGGTTTTATATCGGAGTTAACCCAGTTTCCTGAGATGCCTTCTCCTAGAAGAATACCCTGACATGGGCTAGGGGTTCTTCACTCCCAGTGGTTTAACTGCGCGATCGGGCATCCAGCCCGATTATTTCTATGTCCCCGCGCAAAAAAAAAAAAAATAAAAAAATAAAATAAAAAAAAAAAAAATTACTTATTGACACTTATACGTACGACATACACACACACGCATACATATGCGTGCACACAGCAACACTCACACACACAACAAACACACACACACGCTACTCTACTCACTTACACGCACACACACACATATATATATATATATTACCGTCATTACTGATACAAGATTACCAGATTATGTCAACTGTTGACTTTCAAGAGTTTGTATAGTTGAAGCCGATCGTATTACAGTCCAGTATTACTATAATTGCTTTACAGCATAGAGTTATGGCTCTCCACGGAGTCAACAAAAGAGAGTACCAGTGATGCGCTGGCCAGTCGCTGGATCCGTGCCAAAAGCAGAAAAATTATTATTAAAGTTGTTCTTAAGGCCAGGTCGCTGGTGATGGTGATGGCGACGGCGGTGGCGGTGGTGGTGGTGGTGGCAGTTGATGTTGTTGTTCTGTTGTGTGTGTGTGTGTGTGTGTGTGTGTTTTGTTATTTTGAGTTTTTTTTTTTTTTTTCCTTTCTTTTTTTTCTCCTTTTTTTTTTTTTTCCCCTTCCCTTTTCTTTTTTCTTTTCCCTTCCTTTTTTTTATGTTTTGATGCCGCTGTTGTTGTTGTTGTAATTGTTGTAAATGTTCATTTCAGTTCATTCTGAAGCTGTTGTTGCTGTAAACATTAGGGCCGGTGTTGTTGTTGTTGTAGATGTTGGGGTTGAAATCTGGTTGTTTGACTGAGTGATGTATATACACACATATACATGCACACACATATATATATATACATTCATCAGAGAGTAGAGAGTTTGACAACAGGTCGATGACTTTAGTCTCGATAGGGTATGGTATGGTAATGACATGTGATGGTGGGGAGAGAGTGTAGACGTTATTGTGGTGGTGTGGACAGTGAGATGTATCTAGTTCATTTGACCGTTTTCTTCTCTTAGCAAAATTTGAATTCTAGCCATGTTATATTGAGATGTAAGTAAATGTAAAATATAAATAAGGATTGCTCTGCTAAAATATACTAAAATATTTGTGTAACTTCCACAAACTTCTGTCGTGACATTCCCGAGTCCAGTAACCAACAAATTGTTGTATTTTGATGTTTCAGAATACAAAAATTAATTAAAAACTTACCCCACGAAGAGACAGCGTGTGTTGTCCTATCTATAAGCTCCCTCATACATACATACATACATACATACAGTAAAACTAAAGAACAGAACAGGTGATGAAGTACAATGAAGACATATATTAGTTTCCCGATTAATATAGTACGAGAAGTCTTAACGTTTCGGACGCTAGTCCTTCATCAGAAAATAAAATGAGAAATTAACAAAGAGATAAGAAGATAGAGCAGAGTGAGCAGGGGCAGAAACGAAACAAATTTCTTCGAAAAAAAGATGGTTTGTTCATTTCACCATCTCTTAGGAAATGGTTGATAGGAGTGTTGATGGTGTAGGAAGTTTCGTTGGTCGTCTTTTGAAAGGCTGTGATCAAAGGTGTCTGTATTGTGCTGAAGAGGAAAAAATCTTTTTGTATTTAGAGTGAATATGTATGTGTATAAGTGTGTTAGTGTGTGTGTGTGTATGTGTGTGTGTGTGTGTGTGTGTGTGTGTGTGTGTGTGTGTGTGTGTGTGTGTGTGTGTGTGTGTGTGTGTGTGTGTGTGTGTGTGTGTGTGTGTGTGTGTGTGTGTTTATTGTTTGTCTGTACGAAGCTCTAATGATATGTGTCTGCATTAGTTTAAGAGAGTGTACGTGTGCATGCTTTCTTGTTGCTCCGTGTGCTGTGAGTTCAAGTGTAGAGGGGTGGGGGTTTTTTTGTTGGTTTGTACAAAGCTCTGAGGGGGCGGGTTCTGACTGTAACGAAGCCGTAGGAAACTCGAGGGGTGATTGTGCGCGCGCGTTTTACATGACGAGGTGGGGGGGGGGTGACAGTGGATAGATGTATAGACATGAGTGCATGTGTACAAGGGTAAATAGAAATTATAGAAAATGTGGAGAGGAGTTGAGTCCATTTGGGAAAGTGGACCCAAAGCGGAAAATCAAGTTCTGCTCCGTTGTGGTGCACGTTTAAACATTGAGATGGGTGGATTGGGGAAGAAGCAAGAAGTGACGGAATCAGAAGGGGGTGTGGAAGCAAAGGAAGATATAGTGCCAGAGAGGTAGGATTGTAGGGTGGTAGGTGAGGGGGAAAGGAATGTAGGTAATGGATCATGGGGTGAGACGGATTAAATACTGTCGGTTTTACGAGTTTCAGTGAGGCTGGGGGGGTATCCACGCTGGATGAACATGAGGCCATGTGTTGAGGCTGTGTCTCGAAATGGCGGTCATGAGCCGAAAACGACGGAAGAATTGGGAGTAGGGTATGGAGAGTTTGGTGTGGGTAGGGTTGGAGGAGGTGAAGGAGAGATAGGAGTGTGTGTGTCGGTGGGTTTGTAGAAGATGGACGATGTGAGAGTGTGGGGATAATGGTTAATGGAGAAGGAGATGTCCGAAAATTGGATAGAAGGTATATATATATATATATATATATATATATAACGAAGGAAATGTGGTAAGGAACCAGGTGGACCATAACGCACCAAAGTACTCAATACTTGAGGTAGTAGAGTGGGTAATAGGAACCAGTAAGACCCCGACAGCTGAGCTCAAGCCGTTTCGACGGCTAATTCCAGTCCAGAATTAGCCGTCGAAACGGCTTGAGCTCAGCTGTCGGGGTCTTACTGGTTCCTATATATATATATATATATATATATATATATATATATATATATGCAAATGAGGCTACTACTCAGCCGATGTATACTTCAGAAAATACGATATATTTCCAAACGTTCAACACATTGGCAGAGTGGTATAGAGTCCTGATGAAAACATATTAATTGTTCCTGAAAGCCAGTGTTGAACACACAGATGGCGATTGGTCATCGATACGGCACAGCTTTAATCGGGCTGTTTGTTTACTAACGAATCCAATATTATTATTATTATTCGATCCCGCCGAGATTAGTTTTGCCTTTCATTCTTACGGGGTCGATAAAATAAAGTACCAGTCACACACTGGGATAATTGCTGGCCTTGTGCCAAAAATTAGAAACAATTATTATTGTTCGATATAACCCATACGTACTTATGTAAATGTATATGTGTGTGTATATATATATATATATATATATATATATATATATATATATGTGTGTGTGTGTGTGTGTGTGTGTGTGTGTACGTGTGCATATTTACATTTATGTACTAGCTGTGCTAGGGCGAAAAAATAAAATTCTAATTTTATTTATATACTAGACCACCCGTGACTATGTTCACTTAAAAATAATTTTTAAATCAGTAAAATATACACAAAATGTATATAATGTAAAATGACATTGGAAAGCCAATATATATATACGTGTATGTGTGTGTGTATATGTACGTGTATTTATATATATATATATATATGTGTGTGTGTGTGTGATTGTGTGTGGGGGTATCTGTGGCCTATATACACTGATTACACACACACACACATACATCCTGTCCTAACACAAGTTATAAGATACATATAAGTTAATATTCAGTCACCAAATTCAAGCTAGATGCAGTAATGCTGTATTCGATTCTTTGAAGTCACCTGTCATAATTTCATTCAACAACACCACCAGCTCTCTCTCTCTCTCTCTCTCTCTCTCTCTCTCTCTCTCTCTCTCTCTCTCTCTCTCTCTGTCTCTCTCTCTCTCTCTCTTCCCCCCTCTCTCTCTCTCTCTCTCCCTCTCTCTCTCTCTCTCTCTCTCTCATTCACAACTACTATCTGCGTTTGTATTCACATTTCAATGGTACCTTACTTTCAAAAAAATTTCCCATTATGCGCTGATTTGGCTATTTATAAAGGTACCCGAAAAAACCCGCGTATCTCGAGAACCCGTGGTCCGATTTACGCGAAACTTGTCTTTTCACTGTATTATTCACAAGTATTTTCACAAAGAAAATATCAAATCATTTTTCACTAATAGCTATCCAATCACTCAACTTCAAAATTCTTTTTTCTATATCTCTATGGATGCTTGACAGTTTGTTCTGAAAGATTTTTCTGCTTAAAAAGTTGCAATGTTAATGAAAAGCTGGTTTTATTTACAAAAATTTGAAAGAAATTATTCTTACTTGTCTTAGTTTTTCCTTTTCCTTTCATTTTCTGACGTCGGAATCAACATTTTCTCATATTTACGCTGTTACAGTTTGTTCAAAAGAATGCTTTTGATGACAACATTCTTAGTTGACTGGTGCAAAAATCGTCATCATCATTCAATGCGTCAGTAAGGCCCTTGTATGTTGTAGATCGCAATGATGTTTGGTTCATTCGGATGTATTGCAGTCTATCTCCTTCAATCTTCGCAGCCATGTCAACCAAATATTGCTGAAATAAACGACCGCCTCTGAGAAGTTGGTTGAATTCATTCTCATGATTCATTATTCGATAGGCATAGTAGCGCATTGGCGTCAACTTCTTGTTGTTGCTCATTAACAGCTCATGATGCGATCCGTCATCGCCAAAAGGAAAAAATAGAACATACTGCAAACTGTCATAGGACCGATGAGACTCTGAGATTATTTGCAATTGTCCGCCTTTTTCTTTCAACACAATGTGCCGTGCTTTTGAAGTTCGGTGCTGTTTTGTATAATAACGGCAACTTCGTTTGCTGTTTGTGCATTGAATCTTCTCTCATGTTCCATTTCTGGTCTCCTATCAGGATCAATAATAATCGAAGCTTCGGGAATATTTTTAATTTGTTCTTTTGCCATTCGAAATGAAGCAACGTAAGGGTTATACTGACTCAGACTCAGAAGCTCCCGCGTCTTGCGACGCATGAGGCAATCATAGTGTTCCATCGCGTTCGGTCAGCAGCCAGTTGCACAGCGTCCCGCCATTGTCTGTTTGTCGCTCGCAGGTCCCTCTCAACTGTCTGGCGCCAGTTCATTTTGGGTCGCCCTCTCCGTCTGCTTCCCTCCGGGCTCCATTTAAGTACTTGGTTCGCCAGTCTCTCCGGGGGAAGTCTCAAAGCGTGTCTAAACCAGCCCAGGCGTCGCCTGCAGATGGTAGAAGAGACTAGCTGCTGGTTGGTGCGGTTCCTGACTTCCTGGTTTGCTACATGGTCACTCCATTTAATCCCCAGGATCTTTCGCAGACATCTGGAATCGAATGCGTCCAACTTTTACTCTTGGCTGGTCTTAAGGTGCCATGTTTCACTTCCGTACAAGAGTGTGGACAGCACGTTGCTGTTGTAGAATCTCATCTTTGTTTTGAGGGGTTATATTGTCTGAGTATTATTTCCAATAATTCAACTATGTCGCGCTGAATGCCATCGTTATGGAGTATCCTGATCCTCAAATCAACACTATCCTAAGGATCCAAGAAGTAAATTTGAAGAAATTGGGGTTATTCGTTTGGATTAGGGGTTAAAGAACCGATGTAATGGTGAATTTGACCGTGAATAACGATAGAAGGATTCCATCCACTCCTTGAGGAACGAACTTCTTCGGCCCCAAAAGATGTCATTTGGAACAGGCAGTTGTATTGTCTGAGGTTCTTCCTGAACTCGTTTGCCCTAGGTTGATCAGTACTAAATAAACTGTGAAGTTCCTGGGGTAAAGGCTGCAGATTCCCCAACCTGACTTTTCCATTCATACAGCAAACGTTAGCAGTTTCACCATGAAAAAGCATTGCATGACAACAGACACATCTTATTCATCTGTCCAACATCAGCAGAGAAGTCACGTTGTTGAACTGTCCTTGCTCTATCCGTAATGGTTTGTTGGCAAAGACGTTCAGTTCTCCGAGCGTCCGATTCATGATCTCTCCTTCTGTCTCTTTCCCCCTGTTCCGCCTGACGCTCAGCTCTCCCACCATGCGATTCATGATCTCTCCTGCTTGTCTCTTTCCCTCTGTTCCGCCAGACGCGCAGCTCTCCGACCATCCGATTCCTGATCTCTCCTTATTGTCTGTTTAAATAACTCGTATTTTTCAAATCATATTCACTTAAAAAATACTTATTAATAATTAAAATATTCTGTTTAAAGAAAGCTGAAATATATATACTCAGTGTACAAATAATTTGTATTTCTTAAGAATATTTTTTGAATATGCCAAGAAATATTTTTTCCATCGTATTCACTTGAAAATAATTTTTTAAAAATGAAGATATTGTCTAAGTAAATAAAGCTATTTGTGAAATCAAATTCACTTTAAAATATTTCTAAATAATTGAAATATTCTTTTTAACAAAAGCAAAAATATAAACACCTACTGTTTAACACCAACTGGTATTTTTCAGTGATATTCACTTAATGCTTTTCTGATAATTAAAATATCCTCTGTTTAAAGAAAGCTGAAATATAGATACTTGAAGTACAAACAACTTGTAGTTTTGAAATCATATTCACTGAGAAATCACTGAAAAATCTTTTTTTAATAATTATTAAACTATTTTCATCATTCGAGAAATATTTTTATGTCGATTTACGTCAAACCTGTTTTATCCCCATTTCAGGGTTATATCACTTACAGGGCTATTTTTCCATTATGCACCGTTTTGGCTATTTACGAAGGTATCCTACACACACACACAAATATATATATATATATATATATGTATATATATATATATATATATATATATATATATATATATATATATATATATATATATATATATATATATATATATATATATATATATATATATATATATATATATATATATATATGCAGAACGAAAATCCTGTTGAAAACCTGAATCCTCCGTTCGATCATGAATACCACGAGCTTGCCAGTCACGTAAGTCTGATATTTGATTTAGGATTCAAAGAAACACTTTAAACGATTAATCGTTTGATTTGTCCAGGTGTACTTTTCTCAACCTGATTAGTTCTATCGTTACTTTGGTATATATTGTGTGTTAGATTCGCTTACCACAATGTTCGATTTGTCAAGCTATTTAAACGTATGTTATTACTCTAAGGCCCTATCTTATCGAGTGCTTTGCTAACTCATCATTTCATATAAGTAGGCCGAATTTACTTGCAAACCGCCAGAAATTCGATTTTATTGATTTCCAATTATATATATATGTCTCTAACTTAAGTACTGTTACACACACATACACACACACATGTCTCTAAGTACGTAAACACATGCACTGGCACATATACACATACAGATACACACGGTGGCAGTATAACTGTGAAAGAGAGAGAAAGAAATAACGTTATGGATGGGGGGGGGTTAAAATAAATAAAGGTTAAGGACGCTGTCTCTTTCCCTATCTGTAATTTCCCTCTCTCTCTCATCCCCTCACTCTCTCTCTCTTTCTCTCTCTCAACCCCTCTCTGGCTCTCTTACCTACAGAATGGACAACCAAAAAACAAACGGATTATTTCTTTCGATATTCATTATAAAATAAGATAAATTGAATTTAGATGAATTCCTTGCTATTTTTGGGGAAAATTGAAAATATTGTCCATGTGCGATTTACGCCAAACTTGTTTTATTCAGAGTATTTTCTCATTATGCAATGTTTTGGCTATTTACGAAGTTATGCAGGGTTATGTTAATTTCGAGGTATTTTCCCAGTATGCACCGTTGTGGCTATTTACGAAGGTACGCCTAAAACCCGCGAATCCCGGAAACCCGGGGTCAGATTTTCGCGAAACTTGTTTTATTCAATTTGTATTCTCTTTTCAGAGGCAACTTGCTTTCAAAGTATTTACCCATTATGCACCCCTTTGGCTGTATTACATAACAAACAAGCAAGCAAAAAAGCACGCAAGATCAGAGTTTTAGTAGTATATAGATATAGATATAAAATTATATATATGCACACACACAGACACACATACACATATACACACACGCACACACACACACACACACACACACACACACACATATATATATATATATATATATATATATATATATATATATATATATATATATATATATATATATATATATATATATATATATTTATTTATATATATATATATATATATACATATATATAATGTATAATAAAGAATATAATATAATTACATCATTACCAGAGGTTTCCCGAATAAGACGAATACAAGAAACGTCCTCATTCGTTCATCAGACAAGGCAATTTAAAACATAGTGAAATATTTGAAAAATCTCCTCAAGAAAGCAAAAGTTTAACGGGCAAAAAAATATATACATAAAACTAATGCAAGAGATATATGAAAATAAAATAAGGAAATATAGTTAGGGTATGCGTATAATTGTGTGTATATTCACTCACAAATGTACATATGTGTGTATGTACATATACATGTGTATAGTGAAAAAATGTGTGTGTATATGTATATGTATATGTATATATATATATATATATATATATATATGTGTATGTATATGTGTATATATATATAGTCGCGTGCGTGCGTGTGATTAGATGTACATGTACGTATATATATATATGTGCTTCGTGTGTATGTATGCGCGCCTTTGTATGTATCTACGCATGTATGTGCTTTTGTCTGTACGTATTTATATATATATATTTTTATATATATATATATGTGTATGTACGAACCTATTGTATATATCACTTGCATGTATGTGGTTGCGCGTGTGTGTGTGTTTATACGCGTGCTTTCATACTTGTATGTGTATATATTTCAATCCTTAGTACCTGAGCCTGGATGTACGTTAACTCTATTATCTTACAATTTCTTTTTCAAAATATATTATATACGTATTTGTAGTCACACATACACTGATATGCTTGCCCTCATATATGAGCGTTAGTACATATATGAGGGCAAGCATATCAGTGTATGTGTGACTACAAATACGTATATAATATATTTTGAAAAAGAAATTGTAAGATAATAGAGTTAACGTACATCCAGGCTCAGGTACTAACGATTGAAATATATACACATACAACTATGAAAGCACGCGTATAAACACACACACACGCGCAACCACATACATGCAAGTGATATATACAATAGGTTCGTACATACACATATATATATAAATATATATATATATAAATACGTACAGACAAAAGCACATACATGCGTAGATACATACAAAGGCGCGCATACATACACACGAAGCACATATATATATACGTACATGTACATCTAATCACACGCACGCACGCGACTATATATATATATACATATACATACATATATATATATATATATATATATATATATATATATATATATATATATATATATATATATATATATATATATATATATATATACATATACACACACACATATATATAAAAGTATGTAAAAAACATAGATATAAAAACACACATACACACACACATATACACACACACGTGCACATACGAATGCATTCGTAAACATATACAAACACGCATACACACACATGCACGCTCACACGCATAGATACAATATAAAAACCAGCCGTATGAATAAATGAGTACAAATTATACGCAAGTAAACACTTAAAAGCGGCTGAGAGACAACTTCCCACGTTGTGTACAAACAATAGTCAACTTTTTATTTGACCTCATGGATTCGTTAGAGACTAACCAGACCCTCCTTGGAAAGATACAAATATCACAGGCCTAGTTTATCGCATTCACTTTGCAAGTTGTGAGTTTTCGTGCAGCTCATTTAAATTCTGCATCAGAGATGCATACTTTTTCAAAAACATCTACACCATCCTTTATCAATTGTTCTTCTCCTTCTCCTTTGCCCACTTATTCCTGGAGGGTCGTGGGAACAGAGCCCTCAAGCACGATTTCCAGCATGTCCTGTCAGAAGCAACTGTCTGCAATTGGTCCGGTTTGATCCCCAAGCAAGGCCAGCCGAGCTTATGGATGTTATCCAACCATCATGCCCGGGGCCTACCCCTAGATCTCCTGCCCGTAAAAAACTATCCAGCGACTCTTTCCGTAGACATGCCTGCAAAGGTGCTTGGTTATTCCAGCGCCTTAGCCTCACTATCACCCGCTGCAATGCTGCTAGTGTATTGACTAGCCTCAAAAATTATTAAATTAAAGGGTATACTGATTCTCACGCCGGGGTCACCACTTTAGCAGGAAAAATCTTTAAAATAATGTTTTTTTGGTTGCGAGAAAGATCCTTAATGAAGATGTAGTTAAAGGCTACGTGTTTATGTTTAGTCCACGTGGAAGGATCAGACCGAAAAGCACACGTTAAAATATAAAAAGGTTTATTTTTCGCCGTAAATTATTATGAGTGCCATTGCTTACTTCAAAGGAAAACTCCAGCGTCCCTTGTAACGTGTGATTGCGTGTGTGAACCTTCTTCCCCAACGTTTTTCGATTGCGCTTTTTTCTTCTTTTTATCAGTTTTAAATATTATAATTTCCTAATAGCTACTAAATCTTTACGATCAGAATATACATTCAAATCTATAAAAGAATCATATTCATATCGAATATATATATATATATACATCTCATAATTATAGTTACATACAGACACACCTGACGTCACACCACGTACTCACACAAATATCGAGTAATGTTACGAATCGAGTGTGGTATCCCATTGTTAATACCGACCTTTGTAATTTCAACATAAGTACATAAATGTGTGCGTAGGGAAGTGAAATGTAGTCAACGCCCTAACACAGATTTTATTTACACATGCCCCCACCCCTCTCTCTCTCTCTAAAAAAAAATAAAACTCCAGTTGCATTTTCGATTTCATCTCTTTTTCTTTATACTTTCACTCGTGTAGGACACCTCGGTTATTTTTCATTTTGTAAAAAAAAAAACCTCACTTTCTAATATATATATATATATATATATATATATATATATCTTTAAGTCGTTTGGAAGCCTCTCATACTCTTATATATATATATATATATACATTAACAGAGAAAGCTCCGACCAACTCCCATCTCACTCAACAAACATTAGGATATACCTAAGTATAATCCCAATTATGTGTTTGGGGTGCTAACTATATTGTATTTTGTGGATAGTCGACTGTATTCTTTTATATGAGGCATAATTACATAAATCTCTTTCCATACGATCGTTTCGTTATAAGATTTCTACAAGGTGGGAGAATAATGTCTAATATATATATATATATATATATATATATATATATATATATATATATATAGGCATACGTCAAAACGGTCGGTCTCAAAAGTGAAACTAATTTTTGAAAGTTACGTACACGTTATACGAGTTATTTAAATTTATATATATAAAATAAAGGAGCAAATAAGAGCATGATATGAAGTCAGTCATGTGTGTGTGTAAATATGTGTGTGTGTGTGTGTGTGTGTGTGTGTGTAAACGAATGTAAAAGAATATATGTAGGGCATAGATAAGGTTTCCTAGAATTTTACACACACACACATATATACACACACACGTGTATATATTATAGTGTGTATGTGTGCATATATAAGTGTATATGTGTGTGTACTTTTACATTCGTTTACACACACACACACACATATATACACACACAGATGACTGACTTCATATCATGCTCTTATTTGCTCCTTTATTTTATATATATAAATTTAAATAACTCTTATAACGTGTACGTAACTGTCAAAAATTAGTTTCACTTTTGAGACCGGCCGTTTTGACGTATGCCTATATATATATATATATATATATATATATATATATATATATATATACCTTATCGAGTGCTTAGCTGTACATTCCGATTGCATTCGTTAGCTTAGCTGCAGCCAGAGCTTCGATTGTGCTGTACTCCCATTTGTATATATATATATATATATATATATATATATATGTTGATTTAAAACTGCACTATCCACAAGTGTTTTTTAGCCTTCATATCATGTCCTCCTGTTTTATCTGATGAAAACACAAATATTATTGCATGATGATGTTTGTTTTTGAAATGCGCATAATAAAATACATGGAACTCCTTTAACCATCTTTTGATCTTATATATTATATATATATATATATATATATATATATATATATATATATATATACCTTTATATATATATATATATATATATATATATATACCTTTATATATATATATATATATATATACCCGCAAAAAGACAACCTTAGCGGTTGGGGCTTCCTGGATAGTATATCCAGGGGCTTCATGTATATATATATATATATATATATATATATATATATATATATATATATATATTTAACGAAGGGTATAAATATGTAATAAAATGGTTATATGTGGTTATTAGAAATGATTATAACAAGAATAATAAGAATAAATGATTTGGTTTATATATGTTTTACTTCACGTGAATCAATTAAAACGTACAATAAAACAGTTACCAAGAGTTGCGGAGACTGACAATGTTATTTTGTTGTTGGTTTATGAGACTGTTGTAGTCAGTAGTAGTTGACTGTTGTTGTTGGTGTGAAAACAACAACCGAACAGATAATGTTGTTGTTGTTGTTGGAGTCCGTGGTAATAGTTGAGACCATAGTGAGTGAGAGAGAGTAATGGTTTGTATAACTCTGAATAGTCTGTAGTAATAGGGCTCCAGTCTCTGTGTGTATCTGTAGACCTCATGGGCCTGAAGGTAGCGGTGAATCTTTACATAGTTAGTTGCTGGTGTAATGCTCCGATCTTTCTTGTATCTCTGTAGACCTCTAGGGTCTGTTGATAGCGGTGAATCTTTACATAGCTTGTTCTGTAGTGGGGTGCTCCGATGTCTCTATATAAACGTGGGATGATACAGGCTTTATATACCTATCGCTTCCTGTCCCCCCCCCCCCCTTGAGAGGATAGCCAACGCTTCAACGTGTTCACACCAAAAGGGTGATGACGCAGAATTTGACCTTTAGGTGTCACCCAAGGTTCAAGGCGCGGACAGATTTCGCTACATATATATATATATGTGTGTGTGTGTGTGTGTGTGTGTGTGTGTGTGTGTGTGTGCGTGTGTGTGTGTGTGTAACTCCTGTTATAGTGACGCGCCGTTCGAAGCACTCAATGCTCTTACGAGGTCCGTCTCGTGTTGGGTTGTAGGCGACTGTTGTGTGCATTATGATTGAAACCTGAACCCTCATCTGATCGATATCGAAACAATTGTAACATGCTAATATTTATAGGAGGCCCTGCGTCTTTCAACAGGGCTCCCCCCCTTCCCACCCACAAGGTCAGGATAACCCAGGCCTTGCTCTTCGCCGTACCAGGGGTTGCCCAACATGTGCCCCCCCCCACCCCTCGATTAGTTTGTGTCGGGGGTCTTGGAGAGAGAAGAGAACAGCAGGTCCTACGACACCAAGGAGGCTCTCAAGTCAGTCATCAGCGATGTCATTCCAAAATGGACTGAGACGCCATCACCAGAGCTTGCACCAGCTTCCGGTCCCGCTTGAAGAAAGTGGTGCCTGCCGATGGTGGTCACGTCCAGTGATTTGTATTCCAGCTTCCGGTTCCGCCTGAAGAAAGTGGTGGCTGCCGATGGTGGTCACGTCCAGTGATTTGTATTCCAGCTTCCGGTTCCGCCTGAAGAAAGTGGTGGCTGCCGATGGTGGTCACGTCCAGTGATTTGTATTCCAGCTTCCGGTTCCGCCTGAAGAAAGTGGTGGCTGCCGATGGTGGTCACGTCCAGTGATTTGTATTCCAGCTTCCGGTTCCGCATGAAGAAAGTGGTGGCTGCCGATGGTGGTCACGTCCAGTGATTTGTATTCCAGCTTCCGGTTCCGGTCCCGCCTGAAGAAAGTGGTGGCTGCCGATGGTGGTCACGTCCACTGATTTGTATTCCAGCTTCCGGTTCCGCATGAAGAAAGTGGTGGCTGCCGATGGTGGTCACGTCCAGTGATTTGTATTCCAGCTTCCGGTTCCGGTCCCGCCTGAAGAAAGTGGTGGCTGCCGATGGTGGTCACGTCCAGTGATTTGTATTCCAGCTTCCGGTTCCGCCTGAAGAAAGTGGTGGCTGCCGATGGTGGTCACGTCCAGTGATTTGTATTCCAGCTTCCGGTTCCGCCTGAAGAAAGTGGTGGCTGCCGATGGTGGTCACGTCCAGTGATTTGTATTCCAGCTTCCGGTTCCGCCTGAAGAAAGTGGTGGCTGCCGATGGTGGTCACGTCCAGTGATTTGTATTCCAGCTTCCGGTTCCGCCTGAAGAAAGTGGTGGCTGCCGATGGTGGTCACGTCCAGTGATTTGTATTCCAGCTTCCGGTTCCGCCTGATGAAAGTGGTGGCTGCCGATGGTGGTCACGTCCAGTGATTTGTATTCCAGCTTCCGGTTCCGCCTTTAGAAAGTGGTGGCTGCCGATGGTGGTCACGTCCAGTGATTTGTATTCCAGCTTCCGGTTCCGCATGAAGAAAGTGGTGGCTGCCGATGGTGGTCACGTCCAGTGATTTGTATTCCAGCTTCCGGTTCCGGTCCCGCCTGAAGAAAGTGGTGGCTGCCGATGGTGGTCACGTCCAGTGATTTGTATTCCAGCTTCCGGTTCCGGTCCCGCCTGAAGAAAGTGGTGGCTGCCGATGGTGGTTACGTCCAGTGATTTGTATTCCAGCTTCCGGTTCCGCCTGAAGAAAGTGGTGGCTGCCGATGGTGGTCACGTCCAGTGATTTGTATTCCAGCTTCCGGTTCCGGTCATGCCTGAAGAAAGTGGTGGCTGCCGATGGTGGTCACGTCCAGTGATTTGTATTCCAGCTTCCGGTTCCGCCTGAAGAAAGTGGTGGCTGCCGATGGTGGTCACGTCCAGTGATTTGTATTCCAGCTTCCGGTTCCGCCTGAAGAAAGTGGTGGCTGCCGATGGTGGTCACATCCAGTGATTTGTATTCCAGCTTCCGGTTCCGCCTGAAGAAAGTGGTGGCTGCCGATGGTGGTCACGTCCAGTGATTTGTATTCCAGCTTCCGGTTCCGCCTGAAGAAAGTGGTGGCTGCCGATGGTGGTCACGTCCAGTGATTTGTATTCCAGCTTCCGGTTCCGCCTGAAGAAAGTGGTGGCTGCCGATGGTGGTCACGTCCAGTGATTTGTATTCCAGCTTCCGGTTCCGCCTGAAGAAAGTGGTGGCTGCCGATGGTGGTCACGTCCAGTGATTTGTATTCCAGCTTCCGGTCCCGCCTGAAGAAAGTGGTGGCTGCCGATGGTGGTCACGTCCAGTGATTTGTATTCCAGCTTCCGGTCCCGCCTGAAGAAAGTGGTGGCTGCCGATGGTGGTCACGTCCAGTGATTTGTATTCCAGCTTCCGGTTCCGGTCCCGCCTGAAGAAAGTGGTGGCTGCCGATGGTGGTCACGTTCAGTGATTTGTATTCCAGCTTCCGGTTCCGGTCCCGCCTGAAGAAAGTGGTGGCTGCCGATGGTGGTTACGTCCAGTGATTTGTATTCCAGCTTCCGGTTCCGCCTGAAGAAAGTGGTGGCTGCCGATGGTGGTCACGTCCAGTGATTTGTATTCCAGCTTCCGGTTCCGGTCCCGCCTGAAGAAAGTGGTGGATGCCGATGGTGGTCACGTCCAGTGATTTGTATTCCAGCTTCCGGTTCCGCCTGAAGAAAGTGGTGGCTGCCGATGGTGGTCACGTCCAGTGATTTGTATTCCAGCTTCCGGTTCCGCCTGAAGAAAGTGGTGGCTGCCGATGGTGGTCACGTCCAGTGATTTGTATTCCAGCTTCCGGTTCCGCCTGAAGAAAGTGGTGGCTGCCGATGGTGGTCACGTCCAGTGATTTGTATTCCAGCTTCCGGTTCCGCCTGAAGAAAGTGGTGGCTGCCGATGGTGGTCACGTCCAGTGATTTGTATTCCAGCTTCCGGTTCCGCCTGAAGAAAGTGGTGGCTGCCGATGGTGGTCACGTCCAGTGATTTGTATTCCAGCTTCCGGTCCCGCCTGAAGAAAGTGGTGGCTGCCGATGGTGGTCACGTCCAGTGATTTGTATTCCAGCTTCCGGTCCCGCCTGAAGAAAGTGGTGGCTGCCGATGGTGGTCACGTCCAGTGATTTGTATTCCAGCTTCCGGTTCCGCCTGAAGAAAGTGGTGGCTGCCGATGGTGGTCACGTCCAGTGATTTGTATTCCAGCTTCCGGTCCCGCCTGAAGAAAGTGGTGGCTGCCGATGGTGGTCACGTCCAGTGATTTGTATTCCAGCTTCCGGTCCCGCCTGAAGAAAGTGGTGGCTGCCGATGGTGGTCACGTCCAGTGATTTGTATTCCAGCTTCCGGTCCCGCCTGAAGGAAGTGGTGGCTGCCGATGGTGGTCACGTCCAGTGATTTGTATTCCAGCTTCCGGTTCCGCCTGAAGAAAGTGGTGGCTGTCGATGGTGGTCACGTCCAGTGATTTGTATTCCAGCTTCCGGTTCCGGTCCCGCCTGAAGAAAGTGGTGGCTGCCGATGGTGGTCACGTCCACTGATTTGTATTCCAGCTTCCGGTTCCGCATGAAGAAAGTGGTGGCTGCCGATGGTGGTCACGTCCAGTGATTTGTATTCCAGCTTCCGTTCCGCCTGAAGAAAGTGGTGGCTGCCGATGGTGGTCACGTCCAGTGATTTGTATTCCAGCTTCCGGTTCCGCCTGAAGAAAGTGGTGGCTGCCGATGGTGGTCACGTCCAGTGATTTGTATTCCAGCTTCCGGTTCCGCCTGAAGAAAGTGGTGGCTGCCGATGGTGGTCACGTCCAGTGATTTGTATTCCAGCTTCCGGTTCCGCCTGAAGAAAGTGGTGGCTGCCGATGGTGGTCACGTCCAGTGATTTGTATTCCAGCTTCCGGTTCCGCCTGAAGAAAGTGGTGGCTGCCGATGGTGGTCACGTCCAGTGATTTGTATTCCAGCTTCCGGTCCCGCCTGAAGAAAGTGGTGGCTGCCGATGGTGGTCACGTCCAGTGATTTGTATTCCAGCTTCCGGTTCCGCCTGAAGAAAGTGGTGGCTGCCGATGGTGGTCACGTCCAGTGATTTGTATTCCAGCTTCCGGTTCCGCATGAAGAAAGTGGTGGCTGCCGATGGTGGTCACGTCCAGTGATTTGTATTCCAGCTTCCGGTTCCGGTCCCGCCTGAAGAAAGTGGTGGCTGCCGATGGTGGTCACGTCCAGTGATTTGTATTCCAGCTTCCGGTTCCGGTCCCGCCTGAAGAAAGTGGTGGCTGCCGATGGTGGTTACGTCCAGTGATTTGTATTCCAGCTTCCGGTTCCGCCTGAAGAAAGTGGTGGCTGCCGATGGTGGTCACGTCCAGTGATTTGTATTCCAGCTTCCGGTTCCGGTCATGCCTGAAGAAAGTGGTGGCTGCCGATGGTGGTCACGTCCAGTGATTTGTATTCCAGCTTCCGGTTCCGCCTGAAGAAAGTGGTGGCTGCCGATGGTGGTCACGTCCAGTGATTTGTATTCCAGCTTCCGGTTCCGCCTGAAGAAAGTGGTGGCTGCCGATGGTGGTCACGTCCAGTGATTTGTATTCCAGCTTCCGGTCCCGCCTGAAGAAAGTGGTGGCTGCCGATGGTGGTCACGTCCAGTGATTTGTATTCCAGCTTCCGGTCCCGCCTGAAGAAAGTGGTGGCTGCCGATGGTGGTCACGTCCAGTGATTTGTATTCCAGCTTCCGGTTCCGGTCCCGCCTGAAGAAAGTGGTGGCTGCCGATGGTGGTCACGTTCAGTGATTTGTATTCCAGCTTCCGGTTCCGGTCCCGCCTGAAGAAAGTGGTGGCTGCCGATGGTGGTTACGTCCAGTGATTTGTATTCCAGCTTCCGGTTCCGCCTGAAGAAAGTGGTGGCTGCCGATGGTGGTCACGTCCAGTGATTTGTATTCCAGCTTCCGGTTCCGGTCCCGCCTGAAGAAAGTGGTGGATGCCGATGGTGGTCACGTCCAGTGATTTGTATTCCAGCTTCCGGTTCCGCCTGAAGAAAGTGGTGGCTGCCGATGGTGGTCACGTCCAGTGATTTGTATTCCAGCTTCCGGTTCCGCCTGAAGAAAGTGGTGGCTGCCGATGGTGGTCACGTCCAGTGATTTGTATTCCAGCTTCCGGTTCCGCCTGAAGAAAGTGGTGGCTGCCGATGGTGGTCACGTCCAGTGATTTGTATTCCAGCTTCCGGTTCCGCCTGAAGAAAGTGGTGGCTGCCGATGGTGGTCACGTCCAGTGATTTGTATTCCAGCTTCCGGTTCCGCCTGAAGAAAGTGGTGGCTGCCGATGGTGGTCACGTCCAGTGATTTGTATTCCAGCTTCCGGTCCCGCCTGAAGAAAGTGGTGGCTGCCGATGGTGGTCACGTCCAGTGATTTGTATTCCAGCTTCCGGTCCCGCCTGAAGAAAGTGGTGGCTGCCGATGGTGGTCACGTCCAGTGATTTGTATTCCAGCTTCCGGTTCCGCCTGAAGAAAGTGGTGGCTGCCGATGGTGGTCACGTCCAGTGATTTGTATTCCAGCTTCCGGTCCCGCCTGAAGAAAGTGGTGGCTGCCGATGGTGGTCACGTCCAGTGATTTGTATTCCAGCTTCCGGTCCCGCCTGAAGAAAGTGGTGGCTGCCGATGGTGGTCACGTCCAGTGATTTGTATTCCAGCTTCCGGTCCCGCCTGAAGGAAGTGGTGGCTGCCGATGGTGGTCACGTCCAGTGATTTGTATTCCAGCTTCCGGTTCCGCCTGAAGAAAGTGGTGGCTGTCGATGGTGGTTACGTCCAGTGATTTGTATTCCAGCTTCCGGTTCCGGTCCCGCCTGAAGAAAGTGGTGGCTGCCGATGGTGGTCACGTCCACTGATTTGTATTCCAGCTTCCGGTTCCGCATGAAGAAAGTGGTGGCTGCCGATGGTGGTCACGTCCAGTGATTTGTATTCCAGCTTCCGTTCCGCCTGAAGAAAGTGGTGGCTGCCGATGGTGGTCACGTCCAGTGATTTGTATTCCAGCTTCCGGTTCCGCCTGAAGAAAGTGGTGGCTGCCGATGGTGGTCACGTCCAGTGATTTGTATTCCAGCTTCCGGTTCCGCCTGAAGAAAGTGGTGGCTGCCGATGGTGGTCACGTCCAGTGATTTGTATTCCAGCTTCCGGTTCCGCCTGAAGAAAGTGGTGGCTGCCGATGGTGGTCACGTCCAGTGATTTGTATTCCAGCTTCCGGTTCCGCCTGAAGAAAGTGGTGGCTGCCGATGGTGGTCACGTCCAGTGATTTGTATTCCAGCTTCCGGTCCCGCCTGAAGAAAGTGGTGGCTGCCGATGGTGGTCACGTCCAGTGATTTGTATTCCAGCTTCCGGTTCCGCCTGAAGAAAGTGGTGGCTGCCGATGGTGGTCACGTCCAGTGATTTGTATTCCAGCTTCCGGTTCCGCATGAAGAAAGTGGTGGCTGCCGATGGTGGTCACGTCCAGTGATTTGTATTCCAGCTTCCGGTTCCGGTCCCGCCTGAAGAAAGTGGTGGCTGCCGATGGTGGTCACGTCCAGTGATTTGTATTCCAGCTTCCGGTTCCGGTCCCGCCTGAAGAAAGTGGTGGCTGCCGATGGTGGTTACGTCCAGTGATTTGTATTCCAGCTTCCGGTTCCGCCTGAAGAAAGTGGTGGCTGCCGATGGTGGTCACGTCCAGTGATTTGTATTCCAGCTTCCGGTTCCGGTCATGCCTGAAGAAAGTGGTGGCTGCCGATGGTGGTCACGTCCAGTGATTTGTATTCCAGCTTCCGGTTCCGCCTGAAGAAAGTGGTGGCTGCCGATGGTGGTCACGTCCAGTGATTTGTATTCCAGCTTCCGGTTCCGCCTGAAGAAAGTGGTGGCTGCCGATGGTGGTCACGTCCAGTGATTTGTATTCCAGCTTCCGGTTCCGCCTGAAGAAAGTGGTGGCTGCCGATGGTGGTCACGTCCAGTGATTTGTATTCCAGCTTCCGGTTCCGCCTGAAGAAAGTGGTGGCTGCCGATGGTGGTCACGTCCAGTGATTTGTATTCCAGCTTCCGGTTCCGCCTGAAGAAAGTGGTGGCTGCCGATGGTGGTCACGTCCAGTGATTTGTATTCCAGCTTCCGGTCCCGCCTAAAGAAAGTGGTGGCTGCCGATGGTGGTCACGTCCAGTGATTTGTATTCCAGCTTCCGGTCCCGCCTGAAGAAAGTGGTGGCTACCGATGGTGGTCACGTCCAGTGATTTGTATTCCAGCTTCCGGTTCCGGTCCCGCCTGAAGAAAGTGGTGGCTGCCGATGGTGGTTACGTCCAGTGATTTGTATTCCAGCTTCCGGTTACGCCTGAAGAAAGTGGTGGCTGCCGATGGTGGTCACGTCCAGTGATTTGTATTCCAGCTTCCGGTTCCGCCTGAAGAAAGTGGTGGCTGCCGATGGTGGTCACGTCCAGTGATTTGTATTCCAGCTTCCGGTTCCGCCTGAAGAAAGTGGTGGCTGCAGATGATGGTCACGTCCAGTGATTTGTATTCCAGCTTCCGGTTCCGCCTGAAGAAAGTGGTGGCTGCCGATGGTGGTCACGTCCAGTGATTTGTATTCCAGCTTCCGGTTCCGCCTGAAGAAAGTGGTGGCTGCCGATGGTGGTCACGTCCAGTGATTTGTATTCCAGCTTCCGGTTCAGCCTGAAGAAAGTGGTGGCTGCCGATGGTGGTCACGTCCAGTGATTTGTATTCCAGCTTCCGGTTCCGCCTGAAGAAAGTGGTGGCTGCCGATGGTGGTCACGTCCAGTGATTTGTATTCCAGCTTCCGGTCCCGCCTGAAGAAAGTGGTGGCTGCCGATGGTGGTCACGTCCAGTGATTTGTATTCCAGCTTCCGGTCGCGCCTGAAGAAAGTGGTGGCTGCCGATGGTGGTCACGTCCAGTGATTTGTATTCCAACTTCCGGTTCCGCCTGAAGAAAGTGGTGGCTGCCGATGGTGGTCACGTCCAGTGATTTGTATTCCAGCTTCCGGTCCCGCCTGAAGAAAGTGGTGGCTGCCGATGGTGGTCACGTCCAGTGATTTGTATTCCAGCTTCCGGTCCCGCCTGAAGAAAGTGGTGGCTGCCGATGGTGGTCACGTCCAGTGATTTGTATTCCAGCTTCCGGTTCCGCCTGAAGAAAGTGGTGGCTGCCGATGGTGGTCACGTCCAGTGATTTGTATTCCAGCTTCCGGTTCCGCATGAAGAAAGTGGTGGCTGCCGATGGTGGTCACGTCCAGTGATTTGTATTCCAGCTTCCGGTTCCGGTCCCGCCTGAAGAAAGTGGTGGCTGCCGATGGTGGTCACGTCCAGTGATTTGTATTCCAGCTTCCGGTTCCGGTCCCGCCTGAAGAAAGTGGTGGCTGCCGATGGTGGTTACGTCCAGTGATTTGTATTCCAGCTTCCGGTTCCGCCTGAAGAAAGTGGTGGCTGCCGATGGTGGTCACGTCCAGTGATTTGTATTCCAGCTTCCGGTTCCGGTCATGCCTGAAGAAAGTGGTGGCTGCCGATGGTGGTCACGTCCAGTGATTTGTATTCCAGCTTCCGGTTCCGCCTGAAGAAAGTGGTGGCTGCCGATGGTGGTCACGTCCAGTGATTTGTATTCCAGCTTCCGGTTCCGCCTGAAGAAAGTGGTGGCTGCCGATGGTGGTCACGTCCAGTGATTTGTATTCCAGCTTCCGGTTCCGCCTGAAGAAAGTGGTGGCTGCCGATGGTGGTCACGTCCAGTGATTTGTATTCCAGCTTCCGGTTCCGCCTGAAGAAAGTGGTGGCTGCCGATGGTGGTCACGTCCAGTGATTTGTATTCCAGCTTCCGGTTCCGCCTGAAGAAAGTGGTGGCTGCCGATGGTGGTCACGTCCAGTGATTTGTATTCCAGCTTCCGGTCCCGCCTGAAGAAAGTGGTGGCTGCCGATGGTGGTCACGTCCAGTGATTTGTATTCCAGCTTCCGGTCCCGCCTGAAGAAAGTGGTGGCTGCCGATGGTGGTCACGTCCAGTGATTTGTATTCCAGCTTCCGGTTCCGGTCCCGCCTGAAGAAAGTGGTGGCTGCCGATGGTGGTTACGTCCAGTGATTTGTATTCCAGCTTCCGGTTACGCCTGAAGAAAGTGGTGGCTGCCGATGGTGGTCACGTCCAGTGATTTGTATTCCAGCTTCCGGTTCCGCCTGAAGAAAGTGGTGGCTGCCGATGGTGGTCACGTCCAGTGATTTGTATTCCAGCTTCCGGTTCCGCCTGAAGAAAGTGGTGGCTGCAGATGATGGTCACGTCCAGTGATTTGTATTCCAGCTTCCGGTTCCGCCTGAAGAAAGTGGTGGCTGCCGATGGTGGTCACGTCCAGTGATTTGTATTCCAGCTTCCGGTTCCGCCTGAAGAAAGTGGTGGCTGCCGATGGTGGTCACGTCCAGTGATTTGTATTCCAGCTTCCGGTTCCGCCTGAAGAAAGTGGTGGCTGCCGATGGTGGTCACGTCCAGTGATTTGTATTCCAGCTTCCGGTTCCGCCTGAAGAAAGTGGTGGCTGCCGATGGTGGTCACGTCCAGTGATTTGTATTCCAGCTTCCGGTCCCGCCTGAAGAAAGTGGTGGCTGCCGATGGTGGTCACGTCCAGTGATTTGTATTCCAGCTTCCGGTCGCGCCTGAAGAAAGTGGTGGCTGCCGATGGTGGTCACGTCCAGTGATTTGTATTCCAGCTTCCGGTTCCGCCTGAAGAAAGTGGTGGCTGCCGATGGTGGTCACGTCCAGTGATTTGTATTCCAGCTTCCGGTCCCGCCTGAAGAAAGTGGTGGCTGCCGATGGTGGTCACGTCCAGTGATTTGTATTCCAGCTTCCGGTCCCGCCTGAAGAAAGTGGTGGCTGCCGATGGTGGTCACGTCCAGTGATTTGTATTCCAGCTTCCGGTCCCGCCTGAAGGAAGTGGTGGCTGCCGATGGTGGTCACGTCCAGTGATTTGTATTCCAGCTTCCGGTTCCGCCTGAAGAAAGTGGTGGCTGCCGATGGTGGTCACGTCCAGTGATTTGTATTCCAGCTTCCGGTTCCGCCTGAAGAAAGTGGTGGCTGCCGATGGTGGTCACGTCCAGTGATTTGTATTCCAGCTTCCGGTTCCGCCTGAAGAAAGTGGTGGCTGCCGATGGTGGTCACGTCCAGTGATTTGTATTCCAGCTTCCGGTTCCGCCTGAAGAAAGTGGTGGCTGCCGATGGTGGTCACGTCCAGTGATTTGTATTCCAGCTTCCGGTTCCGCCTGAAGAAAGTGGTGGCTGCCGATGGTGGTCACGTCCAGTGATTTGTATTCCAGCTTCCGGTTCCGCCTGAAGAAAGTGGTGGCTGCCGATGGTGGTCACGTCCAGTGATTTGTATTCCAGCTTCCGGTCCCGCCTGAAGAAAGTGGTGGCTGCCGATGGTGGTCACGTCCAGTGATTTGTATTCCAGCTTCCGGTTCCGCATGAAGAAAGTGGTGGCTGCCGATGGTGGTCACGTCCAGTGATTTGTATTCCAGCTTCCGGTTCCGCCTGAAGAAAGTGGTGGCTGCCGATGGTGGTCACGTCCAGTGATTTGTATTCCAGCTTCCGGTTCCGCCTGAAGAAAGTGGTGGCTGCCGATGGTGGTCAGATCCAGTGATTTGTATTCCAGCTTCCGGTTCCGCCTGAAGAAAGTGGTGGCTGCCGATGGTGGTCACGTCCAGTGATTTGTATTCCAGCTTCCGGTTCCGCCTGAAGAAAGTGGTGGCTGCCGATGGTGGTCACGTCCAGTGATTTGTATTCCAGCTTCCGGTCCCGCCTGAAGAAAGTGGTGGCTGCCGATGGTGGTCACGTCCAGTGATTTGTATTCCAGCTTCCGGTCCCGCCTGAAGAAAGTGGTGGCTGCCGATGGTGGTCACGTCCAGTGATTTGTATTCCAGCTTCCGGTTCCGGTCCCGCCTGAAGAAAGTGGTGGCTGCCGATGGTGGTCACGTCCAGTGATTTGTATTCCAGCTTCCGGTTCCGCCTGAAGAAAGTGGTGGCTGCCGATGGTGGTCACGTCCAGTGATTTGTATTCCAGCTTCCGGTTCCGCCTGAAGAAAGTGGTGGCTGCCGATGGTGGTCACGTCCAGTGATTTATATTCCAGCTTCCGGTTCCGCCTGAAGAAAGTGGTGGCTGCCGATGGTGGTCACGTCCAGTGATTTGTATTCCAGCTTCCGGTTCCGCCTGAAGAAAGTGGTGGCTGCCGATGGTGGTCACGTCCAGTGATTTGTATTCCAGCTTCCGGTTCCGCCTGAAGAAAGTGGTGGCTGCCGATGGTGGTCACGTCCAGTGATTTGTATTCCAGCTTCCGGTTCCGCCTGAAGAAAGTGGTGGCTGCCGATGGTGGTCACGTCCAGTGATTTGTATTCCAGCTTCCGGTCCCGCCTGAAGAAAGTGGTGGCTGCCGATGGTGGTCACGTCCAGTGATTTGTATTCCAGCTTCCGGTCCCGCCTGAAGAAAGTGGTGGCTGCCGATGGTGGTCACGTCCAGTGATTTGTATTCCAGCTTCCGGTTCCGCCTGAAGAAAGTGGTGGCTGCCGATGGTGGTCACGTCCAGTGATTTGTATTCCAGCTTCCGGTCCCGCCTGAAGAAAGTGGTGGCTGCCGATGGTGGTCACGTCCAGTGATTTGTATTCCAGCTTCCGGTCCCGCCTGAAGAAAGTGGTGGCTGCCGATGGTGGTCACGTCCAGTGATTTGTATTCCAGCTTCCGGTCCCGCCTGAAGGAAGTGGTGGCTGCCGATGGTGGTCACGTCCAGTGATTTGTATTCCAGCTTCCGGTTCCGCCTGAAGAAAGTGGTGGCTGCCGATGGTGGTCACGTCCAGTGATTTGTATTCCAGCTTCCGGTTCCGCCTGAAGAAAGTGGTGGCTGCCGATGGTGGTCACGTCCAGTGATTTGTATTCCAGCTTCCGGTCCCGCCTGAAGAAAGTGGTGGCTGCCGATGGTGGTCACGTCCAGTGATTTGTATTCCAGCTTCCGGTTCCGCCTGAAGAAAGTGGTGGCTGCCGATGGTGGTCACGTCCAGTGATTTGTATTCCAGCTTCCGGTTGCGCCTGAAGAAAGTGGTGGCTGCCGATGGTGGTCACGTCCAGTGATTTGTATTCCAGCTTCCGGTTCCGGTCCCGCCTGAAGAAAGTGGTGGCTGCCGATGGTGGTTACGTCCAGTGATTTGTATTCCAGCTTCCGGTTCCGCCTGAAGGATGTGGTGGCTGCCGATGGTGGTCACGTCCAGTGGGTTGTATTCCAGCTTCCGGTTCCGCCTGAAGGAAGTGGTGGCTGCCGATGGTGGTCACGTCCAGTGATTTGTATTCCAGCTTCCGGTTCCGCCTGAAGAAAGTGGTGGCTGCCGATGGTGGTCACGTCCAGTGATTTGTATTCCAGCTTCCGGTTCCGCCTGAAGAAAGTGGTGGCTGCCGATGGTGGTCACGTCCAGTGATTTGTATTCCAGCTTCCGGTTCCGCCTGAAGAAAGTGGTGGCTGCCGATGGTGGTCACGTCCAGTGGGTTGTATTCCAGCTTCCGGTTCCGCCTGAAGGAAGTGGTGGCTGCCGATGGTGGTCACGTCCAGTGATTTGTATTCCTTATATATGTGACTAACTGTAGATAAAGTTTCATTGAAACAAGTTCATTTGTTATATAAAAAAAACCGTGTATTTGTTATCCACTGATGTTTCCAGATTTATCTACACACACACATATATATATGTGTGTGTGGGTTTGTGTGGGTGGGTGTGGGTGGGTGTGGGTGTGGGTGGGTGTTGTTGGGTGTGGGTGTGGGTGTGGGTGGATGGGTGGGTGGGGGGGTATCTGTTTACCTTTTATATATATATATATATATATATACACTGATACACTGTGTATACATTCATATATATATATCGCTATTTCAGAGCACCAATTCTAATTTATATATATATATATATATATAAATTAGAATTGGTGCTCTGAAATAGCGATATATATATATGAATGTATATATAGTGTATTTTGCAATACACTGTATGCTTAATTAAAAGCAATTTGAAGACCTTACGCTATTGTTTTAAAGTAGAGAAAATGTCACTTACTTCAATTTTCAGCAAAGAAGGGGAGATAAGCTGACAGAGCTCTGTTTCATACTTATTGGTACTTATCAAAGCTCACCACTCCGTCTGTTTGCTGAAAATTATGAATGTTGGATCTTCTAGAATTCCAGTAATAATCAGGAACTGATTATTCAGAGCGGTTGCAGGTCCAGCAAATATTAGAATTGGTGCTCTGAAATAGCGATATGAATGTATATATAATGTATTTTGCAATACACTGTATTCTTAATTAAAATCATGTTGTCAGCTTATCTCCCCTTGTTCTTGTTTGCTGAAAATTGAAGTAAGTGACATTGTCACTACTTTAAAACATGATTTTAATTAAGCATACAGTGTATTACAAAATACACTATATATACATTCATATATATATATCGCTATTTCAGAGCACCAATTCTAATTTTTAATTTTTGTTGGACCTGCAACCGCTCTGTATAGTCAGTTCCTGATTATTACTGGAATTCTATAAGAATCCAATATTCATAATTTTCAGCAAACAGAAGGGGTGGTGATCTTTGATAAGTACCAACAAGTACGAAACAGAGCTCTGTCAGCTTATCTCCCCTTGTTTGCTGAAAATTGAAGTAAGTGACATTGTCGCTACTTTAAAACAATAGCGTAAGGTCTTCAAAATGCTTTTAATTAAGCATACAGTGTATTGCAAAATACACTATATATATATATATATATATATATATATATATATATATATATATATATATATATATATATATATACATATACATATATATAGAACAGGTGATTATTTAAATCGTATTTTAATTTATTTAAAAGAATGTTTAATGTTTGCTTGTTCCGCTCATTTTTATAGTTCTGGTATTTCAAATTAGTACCATTGAACAACAACTTTTATAGACGCCATTTATATTTCCGTGGGTACTTAGTACCTACTGGAATATTTATATAATTTATATGTATTCTCCTTCTATGTAGAGAAAAAAATGTTGTATCATGCTGCTATTTTTAGTAACATGAAATTTCAACAAGTCTATAATTCCTGCTTTTTCTTACGGCCTATTTATGTGTTGGTCACTTTAACGGCATCGGGCAGAAAGCGATATATTTACTAACTACAAGGCTTTGTGCCCTGTGGTATGGAAATAGCTGTCTGAAGAGCTGATTCTTTCCATTGGAAATTCTCTGAATTTCCAATCTTTTGATAAGCGAAACCTTAGGACAGGTGAATATTTAAATCGAATTTTAATTTATTTAAGATTGTTTAATGTTTGCTTGTTCCGCTCATTTATATATATATATATATATATATTGTTATACTTAAACAAATTCAGAAACGAAATATATATATATATATATATATATATATATATATATATATGATTATATATTCGTGTACAGATTTTCCACAGTAATACTGTACTCTATATTTTTAACAGTAATACTGTACTATATATTTTCAACAGTAATACTGTACAATATATTTTCAACAGTAATACTATACTATATATGTTCAACAGTGTTATTATACTATATTTTTTCAACAGTAATACTATACTATATATTTTCAACAGTAATACTGTACTGTACTATATATCTTCAACAGTAATACTGTACTATATATTTTTGACAGTAATAATATTCTATATATTTTCAACAGTACTAGTATACTACATATTTTCAACAGTAATACTATACTATACTATATATTTTCAACAGTAACACTATACTATATATGTTCAACAGTTATACTATATATTTTCAACAGTAATACTATACTATACTATTTATTTTCAACATTAATACTATTCTGCACAGACGGCTTATCGTCTGTTTATCCGGATGGACAAGCTAGTATATATATATATATATATATATATATATATATATAGAGAGAGAGAGAGAGAGAGAGAGAGAGAGAGAGAGAGAGAGAGAGAGAGAGAGAGAGAGAGAGAGAGAGAGAGAGAGAGAGATATTGTCGTTTTGGAAGCCTCAACAAAGCAGATGGTTAAATCTTGAGGCTTCCAAGACGACTAAAAGATTTTTTCTTTTATTCCACAATGCTTCAAGCAAACTTCAATACTCTCTTATATATATATATATATACGTATATATTATATATATATATATATATATATATATATATATATATATATATATATATATATATATTATATATATATATATATATGTACGTATATATATATACAAATGGAAGTTTAGTCAAATCGAAGTTTTGGCTGTGGCCAAGCTAACGATATAAGAATGTGCAACAAACCACTCAATAAGGCTGTGTCACCTTAGAGTAATAACAATTATATATATATATATATATATATATATATATATATATATATATATATATATATATATATATATATATATATATATATATATATATATATATATATATATATATATATATATATTTATATATATATATATATAAAGTTGTGAAGGAACAGGGGCTGTGTTGTTGCTGGATAAAATGGATTTATAAATAAGAGGAAAACACGAACGTAGAAATGTCCATGATCTCCAGAAGACAACTGATGAAGGGAAACTACCCTCCGTTTGTGTTTTCCTCTTATTTATATATATACTAGCTGGCGCTCGGCTAGGTATACCGGCATTTTATCTTTTCAGGAATCCCCCTACACTCCAGTGCAAAGATACCGCGTACGCCCTCTCAAGTCAACGAGGGGGGGAGGTTAACGTGCTCTGATGTTGGGTTTGAATATTTTTTAGGATTCCCCAGTTAAGCAGCCAGTACGTTAAAGAAAATTGATAGTTACAACAATAAAGGCTGAACAGAGAACACATTTTTTAACAAACAATAATTTGTACAACCATAATGGAAATTCCAAGTAACAGACAATATTTAAATTACATTTTTAGAGCCTCAGAGTATACAATATTTTTTGTTCGGCCCTCCGGAGCAAAGATGAAGAGATTGTTTGGCGAGCTCACCCTAGAGCATTCTACATACAATTGACCATGGGGGAATCACTGATCTCGTAGCTCGTCTCGCGGAGAAGCTCTGTAGACGTTGACCTCTGGACACTCCTGTCAGGAGCAGGTAAGCTGTAGTGACTTAGAGGCCTACCACCAATCTCCAGGACACTCTTTTCAAGACAAATGAGTGCCTCATTGAAAACGACATCGTATGTTACGTTCGCATTGTGTCTGCGTGTGTGGTGGAGGATGTCCTCAGCTAGATTTTCGCGGTGGTTGTTCCACAGTGCGAGAGGGTCGGCAAGATCTCAGTTGTGCAGCATAATAGCAAAACGTTTTCGCAGCTGAGAATGGACTTTAGCAGTTGCTGCTTCTTGCAGGGTGAGGTGCCAACGGCTGTCATCGTGTTACATACCACGCATCTGGCAAGCCAAACGGTAAGTGGAACATTGATGGTTCTCAGATCTTGGAAAGACTGTGGTCCTCTAACCTCGAACAGTAACAATGACGATAAGCCGTCTGTGCTTTTGTGAAATAAATAATTTTTTGTGTATGCAAAAATATCTGTACACGAATATATAGATTAAAATAACAGATTAAAGTTTAAGCAAACAATCGCTGCTTTCACCCTTAACGGGATCTTCTGAAACTAAAAAAATCTGTCTGTGAACGCAGAAGTAAATATCTCGAAAAACGTTATCTAATGCAGAGACATATTATAAGGGCGTTACGTTATAGCTATGTATCTATCTAAAAAGATAGACTAAAAAAAAGAGGAGAATGTTGTGCGACGTCATAAGAAAAAGTGAGGAATGACGTATAACCGGAAGTGTTGACATTTGAAATTTTAAAGAAGTGAATATTTAAATAATGTCTTTAATCTTTTAACAAAATTCAGTAGAGAAAAATACCCTCACTTTTTTACTTGGAAAAAGTTACATCTATGGTGCTGTTTGGTGCCGTTTGGCGGAAAGTTTGTTTCCTACATACGGTCGTCATATATATCTTTATTTATATATATATATCTTTATTTTTTACAAATAAAGATCCGAAGACATGGAATAAATTTCCAATCATTTTAATCACGACACATGTTTCAATAAGAGATAGATCGATCGTGTGGTCATGATCGATTATCACTGATCTCATCAGGTGAATTATGAAATGTCTTCAAATCTTTGATTTGAGGGAGGAAAAACTAACGATGTTCTCTCACTAGAGTTTTGTTCCCCATATGAAGAATCAGCAGCTAAAACACAGCAACTGCTATCGTCTTCAGTCAGGGTCATAAATCTATCAAGTCTCTATCTCTCAATAGCTGTAAAAGACGCTGGACAGGTCTAATCTCAGCATCAAATTTGTAGAATTTCGGTCGGTCACAATTAGTGTTAGTGAGTACACACACACTCACACACACCGACGCGAGGTCAGAGAAAATATATACACCAACACAGTATGCCTCATCCCGCCCTGGGCTGTCCTAAGTCTACTATAATTCATCTTAGCTATATTCTGAGCTATGTTACTGGTTGTGGAGTAGGACAGCTTGATGGTATTCCTATTGAATATTTTATAGTATCTGTGTGATCTAGGGAAGCAATTGTCTAAGGCCCTAAAGAAAAGCTTAGCTATACTAGTGGTCAGGCCGGTGGAGTATGGGTGGTTATACCACAGGATTTTTCTGGTCCGATGCCTCTTGCTCTTATTATCTATACTAGTGTTACCTGCCTCCTTGGTTGCTACTGGTCTTCCAATGAAGATACATTCGATAGGATCTCAAATTACTACAATAGCGCCCTGGAACGCGCGGGGCATAGCGAGGGAATCTCATTCAAACGTCCATTAGGTAGAAGTAGCAACATTGTCTGCGATAGCTTAGGCCAAAATAGTTACACTTTAGTTAACAGCAGGCGGGAGGCGAATGAGGATCAATATAGACTTCATGTTGTATTGCCTCCTAGTCCCAATGACGATGGTACCAATGAGAATAACCACCCAGGTACAAACACGGTGTCCGAGCACTGTACAGCCAGAGGCAGCTTTAACTATTACCTTAACTGTAGAGCTGATAAAACAACCGTTGAACGTAAAATAGAACGGAGGTCGGGTAGGGGGGATAGGGATAAATGTAGTAGGCGCATAGTGGATATAACCCCGGCTATCGAGGCTAATTCCAATAACTGCACGGAGGGTACACCGCCCCGGAGACTTGGGACGATTCCAAACACCACCTGGATACCCCGGGACATCATCGACCCACTGGAAGTTATCAGTTCTAGTAGACCAGTAGCAACGAAGCAGACAGGTAACACTAGTATAGATAAGAACAAGAGGCATCGGACCAGAAAAATCCTGTGGTACAACCCCCCATACTCCACCGGCCTAACCACTAGTATAGCTAAGCTTTTCTTTAGGGCCTTAGACAATTGCTTCCCTAGATCACACAAATACTATAAAATATTCAATAGGAATACCATCAAGCTGTCCTACTCCACAACCAGTAACATAGCTCAGAATATAGCTAAGGTGAATTATAGTAGACTTAGGACAGCCCAATGCGGGATGAGGCATGGCAGAACTAATGGCAATTCTATGCATGAACGGACTCATACGCGTTAGGTGAGTCGGCCTACCCCAACCTCTGGGAACTTACCCATAGAGCAGACAAGAACTGAGACCCGACACCAGGGGTGCCGTGGTTACTCAGGAACTACCCCGGTTGGTAGCAGAACATGGAATTGCAGGAACACCGCTACTTGCCCCTTGGCTGGGAAATGCCTCACCAAGAACATAGTCTACGACTGTAAGGTCTCCATTTTAAATAGAACGTTCAGGTATGTTGAGGCGACTGCCACTGAATTTAAGGATAGATGGTATAATCACCGCCATACCTTTAATAAAGTAGATATTTTTAAAAAATAGCACGGCGCTTTCTAAATCACACTGGAAGCTTAAACAACAGAATATAGAGCACTCCTTATCCTGGTGCATACTTTGCTCAGCCCAGCCATATAACGGCAGCACGGGTGTTTGTAATTTATGTATAGCTGAAACCTTTAATATAATTAGAGCGGCCCCCTACTAATCAATAGGAGAGCGGACTTTTTCAACACCTGCCAGCATAGAACCTCGAAAACCTTCCTCGGGATTTTTAGAAAGTAACCTACCACTAACTCCACCCTTTTTACCTTAACCATAGAGTTCTCTCAATTAGCAAAAAATAGACAATCACACACTCAGGTAGTAGACAGCTAAGATCGTTTGCGCACTTACACAATGTACTCGGTGTGTTTCCACAGAGTTCTCACAGCTGGGTGCACATTTACCATTACTTTAGAATACCTAGTTAGTAAAGAGTTAGAACAATTACACATGAAGTTAAGACCGATTACGCGCATTCACCATTACTTTAGAATACCCTAACCATAGAGTTCTCTCAGTTAGTAAATAGACATGTTACACACTCAGTTAAGAACGATTACACTCTTTATACATAATTCTACACAGTACCCGGTTTCTTTAGACACGGAGTTCCCACAGTTATGACCAGTCACAATCTTATCGATTGAATACTACAATAGGTTTTTGGTCTGTGATCCTCTAACCATGGAGTGCTCACAGTTGCTGAATGGACAATACTACTTACATGCCATCAATGGGCTTACACATCCCTGGGGTTTTGTTATTTTATTTTATTT
Organism: Eledone cirrhosa; assembly: GCA_964016885.1. Classification (NCBI taxonomy): domain Eukaryota; kingdom Metazoa; phylum Mollusca; class Cephalopoda; order Octopoda; family Eledonidae; genus Eledone; species Eledone cirrhosa. The sequence goes on from OZ024741.1 coordinate 182,743,416, forward strand.
TGTGTTGGGTAACACACCTCCAACACTCAAACACTCATCTTAAAAGCCCGAGGGCCCATATGACTAGAAAACGCACACACTGACACCTTAACTCAAATACCCAACCCTACATGGAGCCCCTTGTTGGCCTACATGGCGGGTGCTTGCAGGCACAGACTCGGAGACTCAGATTCTCAACGAGACAACGGCACATATAGAGTTAGATACGAGCTGACTACTTGCTCTACACATGGATGTATATATACCAAAACATACACTATTTAGACGATACGGATGTTACAATTCAATCGATACACGTATAGCAGAACGTTGAACGGAATTTACTTGCGTATGTATAGGGTTGTGGTTGACCCAATTGTTTCTAATTTACATCGTGAAAATTGAGATTTGACCAATATAACATTTGTTGTTTTGTAACCTAACTTTCGGTGCATACTGTGTTGGTGTATATATTTTTTCTCTGACCTCGCGTCGGTGTGTGTGTACTCACTAACACTAATTGTGACCGACCGAAATTCTACAGATTTGATGCTGAGATTAGACCTGTCCAGCGTCTTTTACAGCTATTGAGAGATAGAGACTTGATAGATTTATGACCCTGACTGAAGACGATAGCAGTTGCTGTGTTGTGGCTGCTGATTCTTCATATGGGGAACAAAACTCTAGTGAGTGAACATCGTTAGTTTTTCCTCCCTCATATCAAAGATTTGAAGACATTTCATAATTCACCTGATGAGATCAGTGATAAGCGATTATGACCACACGATAGATCTATCTCTTATTGAAACATGTGTCGTGAATAAATGATTGGAAATTTATACCATGCCTTCGGATCTTTATTTTGATACAAATACTCAGCTTTACATCATCTAGCTGTTCCCATAAATGGAACTGGAGATATACAAAAGCGTGGAGAACTTTATATTGCTAACAAAAGTTTATTGGACCGTATGACACAACCAACAATACACCTTACTATATATATATATGTATATATATATATATATATATATATATATATATATATATATATATATATATATATATATATATATATATATATATATATATATATATATATATGTATATGATCCGACAAAGGTAAAGAGTTTTGCGTCATCTCTCAAACCACATACAATAACCTAGCCTTTGAACACCTAAGCGACAATGAATTATACACAGAGATCCCGGACATGACTGCAGCCCAGATCGAAAAACAGACTAACTCCATTTGGTTCGATATCTGTAGGAGAAGACAACTCCCAAATAAAGTTAAGCTCAACTACACCACTAGAAATAGCAGACTGCCCACTTTCTACCACCTCATCAAGACCCACAAGAATAGTACTAAGACGCAAATAAGACTCATCGTCTCTAGCATAGAAGGACCCCTATACAAAATTTCCTGGCTCCTCTCCCAGGTCCTCAAGCCTCTACTCTCCACCTTTCCCGGACATGTCAGTAGCTCCGACGAAGTTATACGTAGACTACACCAACTCAAGCCAGAACAACTTAAACTAAATAAATACGCCTTTAGCCTCGATGTTGTCTCCCTCTACACTATAGTCCCCGCTCATCCAGCTGTCGATTTATTGACGGACTGCGTGGTCGCAGAGGACATCCACTGCTACGGCCTCCACCCGACGGACATACACCAGCTTTTGTCCTTCACAGTAGACAATACGTACTTCACCTTCCACCACCACACATACAGACAGACAACAGGATTACCCATGGGATCCAGCCTATCGGGCCTGCTGGCCATCACCTACATGAACCAGCTAGAATGCCGAGCCCTCAACACCTGCCACTCCCATGCCTTCTTCACCCGATATGTAGATGACATACTCATCCTTACATCATCCCGTGAGGAGGCAGATAAAATATACACAACATTCTCCAGCATGGACGCCAGTATAAAGTTCAGCATGGAACACCCTGATGACCGCGGATCCCTATCCCTACTGGACTTCCAACTCAGGGTAACAGAGGAAGGCAACATCCACACCTGCTTCTATAAAAAAGCCGCCGGCAGGGACCTGTTCGTACATTTCAGATCGGCCCTCCCACTCGGTGCCAAGTTCGGATACATAAGGAACGAACTGGCACGTATCCGGAACAAATGCACCGACGCTAGAGACCGAGACACACACACCACACATTTCCTGGAAGTACTCAAACTGAACGGATACACGACATCCACCACAAACCGTGCCAGAAAGAACAGAGGACACCACACCCGAGGCACTAACACTTGCTTCCTGAAGCTCCCACACTTCAGTGAAGAAACAACAACAGCCATCCGCAGAGCCATCAGACGAGAGGGACTAGATATCCAACTGGCCTACTCAGGTCCTTCTCTACGCGGACAGCTAACCAAAAGACACTCCACCAGACATGACAACTGCTGCAGACTAGCCAACTGCCCCATCAACGACACAGACCTATGCCACCAGGCTTAAGTCGTATACAGACTAGAGTGTGACAAATGCAATAACTTCTACGTAGGTAGCACCACCAGACCACTCCACATAAGAATAAAAGAACACCTCAATACTAACGCTTCCTCATTTAAGAAACACCTAGTTAAATGCAAAAACACCGACAAAACCATAACAGTTAGGATAGAAACTAAGGAAAGAAACCTCGGCAATCTTAGAATTAAGGAAGCACTAATTATAGATAAAACACAACCACCAATCAATAATAGACTAGAACTCAACACCCAATTTATAACCTGATAGGGATCCTAGCCCCATATTTACACCCCCCCCCCCCACACACACACACACTTACACCTCCACTTATTCTCTCTCACACATACACACACAAAACCAGTTCTAACACCAGATAAGACCTATCCCCCACATTTACGAATAGACTTATCTTCTCACACTCACACGCACACACTCATATACTTACACCTTCATGCATTCTCCCACACACTTAAACAGGCATGTATATAAAAAATAAAAAAAACCCTAAACAAACCCCTTTTAAAGGGAGACTACTCTTTATCCACCTAATTTTAATTCTTTGACATTAGAGATAGAACAGATACTCTATACTATTTCCTGTCAGCATGGCTTGGCAAGATATTTAGAACGCTGGTTTGAGACATTTATTTCCCTCTGAAGAAGAGATATTATCTCGAAAATTAAGGACATTTAAATAAATCTAAGGTAAAAGACGATTTGTCAACAATATCTTTTGCAATTGCATTCTTTTTTCTATGCCCATACCTGCATTGTTTTGACTTTATTATACATATTCAAACGTTTATATATGTATATGTATGTATATATACATATACATATATATATATATATATATATATATATATATATATATATATATATATATATATATATATAATATATATATATATATATATATATATATATATATATATATATATATATATATATATATATATATATATATATATATATATACGTGGAAAAGTAAGAAATCGGAGAATAGACCTTTAAAACATGTATATATATATATGTTAAAACAAGTATATATATATATATATATATATACATATATTTATATATATATATATACATATATATATATATATATATATATATATATATATATATATATATATATATATATATATATATATATAAATATATGTATATATATATATATATACTTGTTTTAACCACCCCCCTCATAAAACTAACGTTATAGTAAGCCATACCTATAACCGATCACGCGGCGACCTCGTTGAAGTCGGATATAATAGAATAGATAACCGCACCAAAGATCACGTCCCCGGCGACGGTGAATACTGTAGATTACTCAAACTATTCCCCTATTACAAAACTAACAAAGGCGACGGCCTACTACCAACGCCTTCCAACCAACATCTTCGTGTACATAAACATGGAACAGGTAGAAAGAGTGCACCCGAGCATAAAGTGAAAGGGGCACCGAGCGGGCGACAGCGCATTAACATACATAAGAGCGATCACTTAGATGGAACCATCCGTAGCAAAAGTACAAGGACACGTAATCGCCACCGTAACGTCCTATGGTTCCACCCCCCTACTCTCGAAGTGTGGCCTCCAACATACCCCGGATATTCTTCGAAGCCTTAGAGAAGAACTTCCCACCCAACCATAGGTATAGAAAAATTCTTAATAGGAACAATATAAAAATATCCTTCTCTACTACTCCTAACCTAGCAGACATCATAGGAACAACGAACCACAGTAAGACCACCAAGACACAGCACCTCGACACAGACGCACCTACACCTGACAATAACTATATCGGCCTTAACAACTCCCTGACAGCATCCAATAGTGTTGGCAACGGCATCCGCAGACGCAACCAGAATGACCGCGAAGTGACTGGGGAACATGCAGAACATGACGTGCGGAATAACAATCGCACCATCCCGCGTGCTGTGGGTTGTAATTGTGCTAACGACAGCTGCGGTAGCGTAGGTAACAACGTAGGCAGCAACAATGATAGCCTTACCGTGGGAAATAGACGGAACCGCGACAGAAATTGCAACTGCCGCGACAGAGGACGCTGCCCCCTTAGAGGATACTGCCTGACTGATAGGGTTATATATAGATGCACTATTACTAGCCACAATAGCGTTAAACATTATATAGGGGCCACCTCCGGCCCGTTCAAAATTAGGTTTCGAACACATCTCCACTCTTTCACAAATAGAAAACTAAGGCACTCCACTTCGCTCGCGGACTACATCACATCACTAAAGGACTTAAACATCAGCTTCTCCACGCACTGGGAGATTGTCGGCAGGGCTGCACCGTACAACTTCAAGAGGAAATGCGATCTTTGCCTCATGGAGCTCTACCACATCATAACTGCACCCCACGAGCTCATCAACAGCAGAGCTGAAACAGCGATAAGTTGTACACATCGCTTAAAAATATCCTTCTTTAGATGGGTTAAGAATGAAGAGTGAAATAGTACACTGGATCTCCCTGCAACAAGTCTTAACACCCCGGCGGGCAGGCGCAGCAAAATAACACCCAGAAAACAATCCTTGCATACCAGACCCAGCCTCAGACAAACGGATGCGGCAAAAAAAAAAAAAAAAAAAAAAAATTATCCGGGAAAGACTGCCTTAACACCGGCCAGAGTTACCTCCCTTGACCTGCTGCAAAATCAAAACAAGATATTTTTGCGAGCAATGAATCTTGATGTAGATTTAACCCCCAAAACTCTTTCCGAACTATATAAGGAACACTTGTGATTATTTATGCCCTTGAGAAGCCCAACTGGGCGAAACGTACGTAGGTGATATTTTAAATAAACATGTTTTAACGGTCTATTCTCCGATTTTTTACTTTCCCACGTGCTTACGCTCTGCTAACTCTCTAGCCCACTAAATATTAACACTTCGAATATTTAATACTGCCGGCACTAGTATCGAGCACCTTTGGCATACGCTACTTGGCAAATAACTATATGTATCACCTATCCCTCCTTTTTCTCTCTTTCTCGATACGTAAATACTATATATATATATATATATATATATATATATATATATATATATATATATATATATATATATATATATATATATATATATATATATATATATATATACATATATATATATATATACATATATATTTATATATATATATACATATCTGCATATATATATATATATATACATATATACATATATATATATATATATATTTATATATATATATACATATACATATACATATATATATATATATATATATATATATATATATATATATATATATATATACATATATATAGATATATATATGAAATATAAAGGTTTACATTTACATAAAGTTATAGATATATATGTTGCAACCGGTCACTTTTAAGCTCTATGAAGAATTAATAAATTAAATAATCAGAGCAATATATCATAAATCATGTCCTTAGAATTATTAGATAAAATATATACCAATTCCTCTTCCAATTAGCATAATTAACCATATAAAAAATCAATTAGACCAAGCTATAAGAAGAAAGGCTCTTATGAAGAAATCTCCGACAAATAACCGAAAGTGGCCTCTTCGCGGTGGCCCCAATAGAGTATTTATCCAACATTTCGACAGCATGTAGAAACTGACTAAATATACCATCAACCATACACAATTAGGTGTAAAATTAAACTCAGAAGAAATGTGTACATACCGTAATTATATCTCTACCATGGTTTCATCCGTATTTTTAGACATCCAATTAATAGGAATATCTTGAGTTAGGATTCATCAGGAGACAAACTCAAAATCGACTGCCAAGCCAAGATTGAGCATCCCAGCCAAGCGCGCGCATGCTTGTTTGGGAGTGAAGGAAGCGCCAATAACAACAGTGTTGCCAACAGCCGTACGAACAGTTTCTCTGCGTCGCCATCGCTTTGGAGACCTTACTTTTGGGATTACCCTCGTATATTGGGTCGTCAAGTGTATGAAATTTGTAGAAATCTTTTTCTAGAAATTTCTACAAATTTCATACTTGACGACCTAATATATATCATCATCATCATCATCACCGTTTTACATCCGTTCTTCCACGCTAGCATGGGTTAGATGTTTTGTCCTGTTGTGGGCAGTAGCCGGTCGGCTGACCATGCCTTGCTCATACGGGAACTGATTCTGGCTTGATTTCTACAGCTAGATGCTCTTCCTAACACCAACCTCATTTACAGTGAGTGCTGGGTGCTTTTTTTCCGTGGCGCCTACACGTCCACGTTGCAGTGGGAGGGGTGGGGGCATATTATCTATATGCTTCAGCTTCGGCTTGTACCCGAGGGGAGTCGGGTCTTCTGTATTACTGCGTTACGCCAGAGGTCACGGTCGTGTGTCATCGCCTTTGAGAGGTGTAATTGGTTATGGTCGGCTTTTATAACCTCATCCCAGGTCTTCTTGGGTCTCCCTACTTCGCGGCTTCCATCGACTTCTAGTGCTCTGCACCTTTTTATGCAGCTGTCATCCTTCATACGTATCACATGTCCATACCAACGTAACCTCCTCTCCTGCACACAGCATTTGATTCCTCTTATGCTCAGTCTCTCTCTCAATTCGTTTATGCTTTGCCGTTCGCGTATATTACTACGGAATATACAGGAATTCCCATGGGCATCCGATCTTAAACTCATCCGCTATTGCCTGCAAAACTATGATGAACAAGAGAGGGCTAAGAACAGAGCCCTGGTGGACACCGACCTGTATGCTAAATTCCTTGCTATAGTCATTGCTAATCCTAACTTTGCTGACAGCTCCCCTATACATGGCTTGTACAGCTTTCACAAGCCATTCATCTACTCCTAGTTTTCTAAGAGCCCACCAGGGGACTCTGTCAAAGACTTTCTCCAGATCGACAAATGCCAGGTAGAGCGGCTTACTTTTAGCTAGGTTTTTTTCCTGTTACTGCCTCACAAGAAAGAGGGCATCAGTGGTGTCTTTTTCTGGCACAAACCCAAATTGCATTTCATCTAGTTTCACCCGGTCCCTAATCAACTGTGCTATAACTCTTTCTGTTACTTTCATGACCTGGTCCATCAGCTTTATACTTCTATAGTTTCCTCTATCTAGTGCATCACCTTTACCCTTGTAGCAGTTGACAATGATGCTGCTGCACCAATCCTTTGGTATGATACCTTCTAGTATTACCTGGTTAACAATACGTGTGGTTATGGTGTGACCTACCGACCCAGATGCCTTCAGCATCTCGGCAGCTATACCCGATGGACCGGTTGCCTTCCCCGTCTTCATATCTTTGATTGCCTATCTTACTACGCTGCTGCTGACTTGTACTGCTATAGGGTCTACTTGGGGTAGGGTCTCTTCTTCCCATGCATTCTCCTCATTTAGTAATCTTTCATAATGGCTCTTCCACGCATCTTTCTTCTCAGCACTTGTGAGGGCAAGCTCACCTTTATCATTCCGGATACACTTCTCTCCAATAACATCACAATTCTCTCTGACACACTGCCTGGAAATCTTGAACACCTCCTGTTTCTGGTCCTCACGTTGCAAAACATGCTTGAATTTTCTATCCTCTGCTTCCCTCCTAGCTAAGTATACTTGTCGCCTAGCTTCCCTCCTGGTCTCTATGTAATGTACCCTGCTTCCCCCATTCTTCCATTCTTTCCGTGCCTGTCTCTTAGCCTTAACTGCCTCATCTACCTTATTGTTCCACCACCAAGTCACTCTCCTCCTGCCTGTAGTCTTACTCCAACCACAGATCTCATCCGTCGCCTTTAGTAAGTTATTTTTTAGGAACTCCCAGTGATCTTCTACACTGAATGTCTCTATCTGTTCTTTACTGTCGTAGGCGTCGAGTAAAATACCTTTAAATCTGTTACTGGCTGAGGGGTCTTTCAGCTTCCAGATCTTTCTTCTCCAGGTTGCCTTCTGTATCCAAGTTCATCTAGTTCTGACAATGAGGTCGCTGACAACTAAGTTATGTAGGGAGGTACATTCCTCACCTGGGAAGTCTTTTGTGTTTACGACCATCCATCTGTCACGTCCTCTGATGAAGATAAAATCTATCTGACCGGAATGCTCGCCTGATCTATAGGTGATCAGGTGGTTGTCGGTTTTTTTTTAAAGTTTTTGTTACATATCGACATCTCATTAGCGTTGCAGAATTCTAGAAGACTGAAGCCTTCTTCATTTCTTGTGCCGAACCCGTGGCCTCCATGGACTCTATTGAAGCCGTCACGGTGTTTACCTACGTGTCCGTTAAAATCTCCTGCAATGATTAGGAAGTTATTGTCATTTGTTAGAACAGTAGTATGCATAAGGGACTCGTAAAACCTGTCCTTAAGTTCGTCTGGCAACCCCTATTAGGGTGCGTAAGCTGATATTATTGTGGTAATTGTTTTATTCAGGACTAGTCTGAGTTTAATGATTCTTGCATTCACCATGTTCACTGAGATTACCTTATCTACCCATTTGTCAGCTAGTAGGATACCTACACCACCCATCCCATTGTCATTTCCCACCCAGAAAAATTTGTAGCACTGACTTTTGCCTACAAGGACTCTAGCAGACGCTCCTCTCCATGTAGTCTCTTGCACACAGCATACATCAATTTCCTTTCGCTCTAGCATCTCTACGATTTCTTCTGCTCTTCCTTTCATTGTGCTTAGATTGATGGTACCAACACGGAGTTTTGGGCATTTGCCAACATTCGTAGGAGAGGGTAAATTTTTGCGGGGGGGGGGGGGGGGTGTATGCTTCCTATCTCTGAATTAAAGTTTCGCATGGGTGCTTGGTAACTCGCGAATTCATGTTCATTTATTTATCAATTCGGGGTTGCTCCATTTATCCTCAGCTCATCCATACATAATGGTAAGAGAATTCAGGGCTAGGGAGGCAGTAGTGGTAATAATGGCAGGGTTTGTTGGGGCTGGTAAGGGCGAGAAGAAAGGTGGTAGTAGTAGTAGTAGTAGTAGTAGTAGTAGTAGTAGTAGTAGTAGTAGTAGTAATGGCAGAGTTTGTTGGGGTTGGCAATGGGGGGGGGGGGCATGTTGCTGAGGTTTGATTGGTCGAACAGGCTATGGTGTTGTGTGAGGGTGGGCGGGCGGAAAATTGTGAGATAGGTAGCCATCATGGCTTGTAGCATCTCAGGAGATTTAGGTGAAATAGTCCGCTACAAGTACGTATATTAGACGGCGAATATACATTAGGATTTGAAGAAGTTCATCGTAATCCTCGAAAGGAGAGAAGAAGAGAGGTAAGGGAATAGATGACTTCGTAGAGTCATAATAAACCAACGTGGGAAGACAAGGCTGGCTCACGCGCCAGCTCGACCAGCACCGCCTTGCTTGTTTTCGTGTGGCCTTCAAACCCCACAATGGTGCTTGGCTCCATGCCCTGCCCTCGTTCTCCATTGGCACGCAGCTAGACAACCATAGCCTGCGCATCGGCGTTTCCCTGAGGCTCGGCCTCCGGATCTGCCAGCTACACCAATGTCGCTGCGGTTCCACCGTGGAATCTTTCGGCCTCCACCTGCTTTCCTGTCGGCACAGTGTCGGCCGCATTCCACGCCATGCTGCCCTCAACGAGGTCATTAAGTATGGCTTGGACACTGCAGGCTTCCCTTCCCAGCTCGAGCCGGTGGGGCTGGATCGAGGAGACGGTAAAAGGCCAGATGGCATGACCATCTTCCCGTTCCGCGGTGGCAAACCCCTCGTCTGGGATGCCTCTTGCACCGACACTTTCTGCAGCCGCAACCTGGTGCAGTCTGCGACTGACCCAGGTTCTGCTAAAGGTTTGTGGTCGTACTCCTGGCAGTGGAGACTTCTGGTGTCCTCGGCCCAGGGCTCCTTACTCACCACCATAGGCCCTGAGCTGGCCAGCCGCAGGTGTGAGCCCCGCAAGTTGGAGTGGCTTTTCCAGCGTGTCTCCCTTGCCGTCCTCCAGGGAAACGCCTTCTCCATTCTGTCCGCCGGGGCTGTGGGTGGGGCCACATCGCGTACCATTGTAGTTGTTGTAGAAGAAACAGGAAGACAATAACTGGAAAATTTGACTTTCTCCTTTATCAGTTACCTATGAAATCAGCAAGATTAGACCAAGGAAACAATGTTTCCATTAGTAATACAATGGCAAATATCTAAACTAAAACAGCTTTTGCATAGATACAAGAACATTCTTGAATTTTTTATTTTATTTATTTAATGGGTCACTTCAAATTCCAGTGGAGAATAGATACTTCAGTTATTTTTCTTTTTTTAATCTTACATGTATTTAGGGTGAAGAATAAATGTGTGTTGTGAAGGCCAGCGAAATGATAAATAACAACAATAATAATAATAATAATTGGGGGAAGAGAGATACCTGAAGAATGTATGGGTGGCTGGGATATGATTTAGCAGTTTGTTAAACTGATTCATGTTCGCCATTCAGAATCAAGTGTGTCTGATCTCATGAAAACCTCGAGTTGAATATATATATATATATATATATATATATATATATATATATATGCAAATTAGGCTGCTCAGCCGTTAATATGCATAAGGAAAGTATATACTTTCAGACGTTCAATCATCTGGCAGGAAGGTATACGTTGCTGACGATAGCTAATAAGCTTGAAACTAGTACAGCGTTCCTTTGTCAGTGTTGAACAAACGAGCAACGATGGTTGCTAGACACTACAGCTTAATACGGGATGTTTGTTTACAAACACGCCGAGCATTACAATAAATGTTCGGTGAATCCATACGTACATATATATATGTGTGTGCATGTATGTATATATATATACATACTACTGTACGTCTGTATACATATATGTATGTACGTATACATACTTATATATATATATATATATATATAAAATCATGAGTGTGTGTGTCTGTAGTTATATTTATTCCTGGGTATTTGTTGTTGTTCTCCGTTGTATAGAGTTCATACGTTGTTTTTTCCGTCTGTTCACAGACCCTTAAAATCGTATAATAAATTAATTGTCACTCTCAAATAGTGAAATAATTTCATGTATCATTGAGTGTTGACCCTGCTATTCGCGATAAATCGACTCCTGTTGCCTTCCTGTATATACGATATCGATAGATTCCTATATGTATATAGGACTTACGTCCAAACGAACGCTTCGACTTCCGCATGTTTTCTCTGTTCTCTCCTCTCTTTTTCTCACTCTACCCACCCCCCGCGCTCTCTCTCGGCTCCTTCCGTGTCGAATCTGTCTATATAGGACTTAGTTCAAACGAACAATTTTTATTAATGTTTGTATATGCCCTGTCTCTTCTGTATTCTCTCTCGATAAGAATCATGATCTCAGATCCTCAGCTTACCTGTCGTACAGTAAATCATTATAATATATTCCTTCCATATGCTGTAGTGTTTGTGTTGCTATTTTTGTTTATCTTTTACACATATATATATGTATGTGTGTGTGTATATATATATATATATATATATATATATATATATATATATATAAAAATGAAAAATGGTGAGCTGTGTTGTTGCAAATATGATATATATAATAAAATGAAGAATTAGAAATAGAAGCCAGGACTATCCATCATCAATGGTCTACTAGCCATCATAGATATTTCTTCGCATTACAGACCATATACCTCCGGCTAGAGCAATACAATAACTAAATTAAGTTATTGGGATAAAAAGAGTTGGGTGGAGAAAGAGAGACAGGTAAACAAACACGAATGGTGAGGCAACGTAAAGAGAGGAAAAATGAGAAAATCAAGTCAATGATTCATTTGAACATAACTTGCGAATATTGACGAGAAGGCAAAGGACACATCTTGGCCGTGCGAATGTGAGCGAGGAAAAGGATCACGTACGGTGTGGGACGATGGAGGAAGAGAGAGGGTGAGTAGCAGAAGTAAGTGAGTGAAAGTGAGAGGAAGAGGCTAGCCGAGAGAGGGTGACTAGCAGAGGGGGTGAGTGAAAGTAAGAGGGAAAAGGAGAGAGAAAGAGGATAGCAGTAAGGGAAGAGAAAAAGACAGGTCACAGCGAAGGGGAAAGCATATATGAATGAAAAATGGCGAGCTGTGTTGTTGCAAATGAAGAAATATATATAATGAAAATAAATCAAAGAAGCCCTCAATACATCAAAAGTCTTTATTAGCCAACAATGTTTCGTCCTATTAAGGACTCATCAGGGCAATTAAAGCTATAAGAAGCACTATCAGCCAATACAAGCCGAAAACTCAGAAGAATATGGAGTGTACATATATATATATATATATAGGGATTTTAACGAATCGAACATTATTATTAATGTTCGATATAACTCATATGTATAGGTATATATATATATATATATATATATATATATATATAGGGATTTTAACCAATCGAACATTATTATTAATGTTCGATATAACCCATACGTACATATGTATAGGTATATATATATATATATATATATATATGTGTGTGTGTGTGTGTGTACGTATGCATACTTACATTTATGCATCAGCTGTGCTAGTGCGAGAAATAAAATTCTAATTTTATTTTTATTCTGTCACCGTATATTTGATTTTATTTGAGACTGTTTTCTAATAGTTCAACTATGAAAACTACTTAAGCGACTTCACTATCATAAATATATGAGTTTTACTTCAAATGATATCGAATAAAGACAAGAACATCCGGAGTTATCTCCCATAAAGTCAACATTGTTAAAGATACTTGTAATCAAAAGCATGTCATGTTTTTCTAGTGTTACCTTTTTTAAGACGCCAGTGATATTTGGGGCAGTTTAGGCTGTTGTTTCTAGTAGATCGAGTGACCAGAGAAACGCCCTTATAATGTTATTAATGGTAGTATTTATAGTGTCTCAACACACGGTAGACATTAACTGGAGATTATGTTCTTGAAAGTATTACCTTTGTTGTTGTATAACTGTTGGTCATTCCTCACCCAGCAGACAGAGAGCCGCTACTTCTCCGAATTGAGAGGTCACAGATCCGATACTATAGGTACGAGGTTAGAATGTCTCATATTTTTCTAGTATGACATTTTTTTAAAACGCCAGTGGTATTTGGGGCAGTTTCGGCAGATCCTGTCAGAAGCAGCCACCACCAACTGATCCGGCTGGATCCTCAAGCAAAATCTGCCATGCTCATGGATGTTATTCAACCATCTTGCCCGGAGTCTACCCCTGGGTCTTCTGCCAGTAAAATCTGTTCAGCGGTTCTTTCCTGAGACATTCTAACTACATACCCATAGTAGCGGAGATGTGATCTCTCAATTTGGAGAAGTAGCGGCTCTACCTGGAGTGACTCTCTGATCTCCGAGCTACGCACTTTATCGAGTAACGGTACTCGAAAGACCCTTCGGAGGAACCCCATTTCGGCCGCGTGTATTCGTGATCGTATCCTTTCGGTTATTACCTAATATTCATGACCATAGGTAAGGGTTGTCACGAATATCGAATTGAAGATAACAAATTTTTCACCTACCTCTCTCTTTTTCTGATTACCGAATGCTGAAGCTGGTGCATTACTGCACCAGCTTCAGCAATTCTTGCACTTAACTCAGTCTCCTACCTTCCATTACTCGAGAACACGGCCCCGAGATACTTGAACTTCTCTACCTGCTTCAGTGGAACTCCATTCAGTGTAAAGTGCACTGCGCAGGCTCCTTTGAGGGAGCGAGTGTCTCAGTTTTCGCAGCGCTGATTTTCATTCCAGCCATGCAGCACTTGGCATCAAACCTAGCAAGTGCAAGTTGTAGATCACGTTCTGTCGAGTTAAGTAATGCCATGTCATCTGCAATTCCAACCGACTAATTTCTACACCCACCAGCCATGATACAACATCCAACGCAGCTGCGCTTGTCACTCCTGTTCATGAAAATATGGAACAGGAAAGGTGGCAGTATGCACCCTTGGTGGAATCCGAATCCCACATTGAATGGTTTCGATGTAGCACCTTTTATCCGAACTCAAATACAAGGGCATTCTTATAGAGGCATCGAGGAACGCGTTCATGTACCTTTTCAAGGTCTACAAAACAAGAATACACCTCTTGGCAATACTCCCACGATTTTTCGAAGACCTGCCACAGAATATTTGGTCGGCTGTGCTGCGTACGGGCGAAAACTGCACTGTTCATCTGCTAGCTTGGACTCGACAATTTCTTTACATTTTTGCAAGATCACTCTGTAATTGAAACAATCTCTCGTTTCACCTTTTGAAAATTGGGATTATTACTCCGATTTGCCATTCTTCCGGAGCTTTTCCAGGGATCCAGGCCACACAGAGAATACCTTCTCTATTTAAAACTTTTAACATCTCGGGCTGGATCTCATCTTCCCCAGCGGCCTTGCCGCATTTGAGTTCTGTAACTGTTTTTGTGACCTCAGCCTCTGAGAGATTAGTCACCGCTCCCAGATACACCTCGTGTACATCCGAAGATGCTGTTGTGATCGGGTTTAGGAGATCAGCAAAGTATTCTCTCCACCTCGCTGAAGAAAAGAGAACCATAGACACATTTCTGATAGCAGATGTGGAGGATGACTTATTACAGTCCTATTATGTCTGAAATTTGGACACTGTTACTGTCCCTGCTGTAATTATTCGTGCCTGCGTGTAACGCAAATGCAAGGAGAACTTGTTTCCAAGTCAAAATTTGTAGGCCTCCTTTGCTCGGATGGTATCTTTGTCCTCTTGATTGAACGAAGGGGTCCAGCGCCAGACCAAGCCTTTTTCACTGGCAGTATTTAAAGGCTGAAGCAGAACAATCTACTCTGGACGCATAAAATTGCGTATCCCGAGACCCCAAAGAGGTCTCGGACGGAAGCAAACCTTAACAATTGGAACCTGGAATATCACAACCCTTACAGGTAAGGAACAGAAACCAGTGGAGGAGGCTGGGTATAGCTGGGGCTTCCACAACAAAGTTCTGTGTCTCTGGTACTGTAGATTTTGGATGGAAACTCCACTATTCAGGTGTGGTGCCAGAATGACTGCACAAGTAGGAGTGAGGATACTCACAAGCCCCTGGCTGTCAGAATGTGTCATGGACTGGATCCCACTAAGAGGGAGTTTTTGCCTCTTGAAGTTTCAGCTGAAAGATAGGTCTTTGTGTGGGGTGCAAGTTTATGCACCAAACAAGGAGTCCGAATACTAATCCTTCCATGATGAAGTCACTACAGCGTTAGATGTTAAAACTGAGTCATATATCCTAATGGGAGACATCAATGCACATGCTGGCACTAACCACCTGACGTGGAAAGGAGTAATTGGAAGGAACGGCGACCCCGATCTGAATACGAATGGAGAGACCTTAGACTTCTGTTCTAGCACTAGGCTCTCTATTATGAACACCTTATTCCAGCACAGAGACATTCATAAATATACATGGTCTAAGTGTAATCAGGGACAGAGATCAATATTTGATTTTGTTATTGTCACTGATCTCTTCGATGTTATGCTGGACGTTCATTAAAAGAGGGGCTGAACTGTCAACTGATCACCATCTAGTTATCTGCGGCTTGAAACTACCTAAGGCGAAAGCTCACAAATCAGGCAAGTCCAGGGCGACCTACAGGATAAAGCGAGAAGCGTTAGTGGAGAAGGAAGTCGGGACCAGGTAGGCAGATATTATTGCATCCAAATTCAGAGAACTCCCTGAGCAAACTGAGGACATTGCTATATATATATAATATATATTTATTTGTATTCTTTCACCGTATATTTGATATTATTTGAGACTGTTTTTTCAACAACTTCACTTTCATCGATATAAAAGTTATAGCTAATATCTGAAGACACTTGTGGAGATGGTCTGAGTTGGCAAGTATTGACTAACTGCTCTTAAAGAAATATTATGTCAGCTGGGACCACGTTATGGATTAGATCTGAGGTTCTGTACGTCAAAAGGGCAAAGTGGTCCTTTCATCGACCTGTTACTGTTGACAACTACGTACTATGTGCACAAGACACTACTAAGCTAAAGTTTCCGTTTGGAAAGTATTATCAGAACCTAAAACATTTTAAAATGTTCTGTAAATTATGTTGATGTATATTTACTCTTCAAAAGACAGGATTGTCCCGGTTGTATCTTCTTGGAACTAATCAATATCAGCCAGTCAAAATCAGCAAAGAACATAATGAAGATTGGTCGCGGCTGGAACGTCATTAACCATAGGTCTGCTATATCTGAGCTGGCTTGAGGCTGAACAACAACTGTTGCCTAAATAAGAAAGGACATTGTATTCTAAAAGAAGATTGAATGTGCACAGCTGAAATACTTTTGATAATAGGTCTGATCGATCAGATTGTGTCGGTCTAACCAGTAATATTGCAACACACTAAACAAATTGACGGTAAATTTTGGAATAAATTGAAGGCAACGAAGAAGTGTATCACCTGTCCTAATATTTTGGGAAAATGACGAGCATCTAAACAAAAGCACAAATTCCAAGCCAGTTATTCAATCTAATCATCTGACAAAGGGTTTTTAGACCAAAATATTAGGACAGGTAAATAAAATAACAAGTGACACACCAACATCTCAATATCTTCGTTGCTTTCCATTTAATCCATAATCTACCATCCATTTTGCATTGTTGTAGCCTTCAAATAACACTACTATATATATATATACTACCAAAATTAAATCAAAGATGTCATATCTGAGAACATCAGAAACACGCGCCACACCACCTGTAGAATAGGCTCAAAGATTCTAAGGAGTAAATCTGAGCATTTGACATAGAATTAAAAATTGAATGACATATATAGAAAATAAACACATCAAACAATTATATATATATATATGTCATTCGATTTTTAATTCAATGTTAATAAATGTTCAGATTTACTCTTTTAGAATCTTTGAGCTTATTCTACAGGTGGCATGGCGCATGTTTCTGGTATTCTCAGACATGACATCTTTGATTTAATTTTGGCAGTATTTACGGCTCCTAAATATTCTGTTAGTAGAGCTTTTTCTGTAGACAGGACTAGGTTGCTATTTATAGCTGTCGATAACCCTGTTTTCGCCAGATTTGACGGCGGGGCGATGTGTATTTTTTAAAACCACATGTACCTTTGGTGTGTAATCGTAAATAATTAAATCTTTTCCTTTGCCGATGATCCAAGATTTAACATCCCTGATTCACCTACTAATGGTGAAATATATTTCTTTAATGGAATATATACAAAGGAGATTAATCATTATTGCAAGGTATCTATATTAAAGGTCCTCGTTAATTTTTAATATGTAACCTTAACTGTGTGTATTTACATTCTTTACAATTGTTTGATGTTTATTTTATATATATATGTCATACAATTTTTAATTCAATGTTTATATATACTAGCAGTGGTTTTCTGCTAGCATGTGTAGTGTGTATATTGATATTATACACAAGTATATATACATGTAGATATGATACATCAAATATCGTAATTGACAATATAAACAGAAATTGAACGAAGACTGTTACACTGTCTTATGTAATCAGTAACGTAATCCATGATACATTAAAAAAAGACGATATTATATATAAACTGCATTAGGAGAAAATTAGTATGTTTATTTAAGTGATCGCCACCGGAAGTGTTGACATCACACACTCTCTCTTTCTATATATATGGTAGTTGAAGTGGTGGTGGTGGCAACGATATACCGGAAGTGCCACTTTGAAAAGAAGTCAATTTTAAATTATTTATTTTTACGAAATTTAGTGACGCATAGAGTTACGGTCCTTGCCATTGTGAGTTCAAATCTCGCCGAGGTTAACTTTGCCTTTCATCCTTACGGGGTCGATAAAATAAAGTACCAGTAATACACTGGTTAATTGGCAGTATCGGTAGAGCGTCAGACACCATACTTTGCAACATAAAGGGCCATAACTCTGAGTTCAAATCCCGCCGAGGTTTATCTTTGCCTTTCATGCTTACGGGGTCGATAAAATAAAGCACCAGTAATGCACTGGGGTCGATTTAATTGACTTCACCAGCCCTTCAAATCGCTGGCCTTGTGCCAAAAGTAGAAACAATTATTTATTCAAAGTAATCCAACTTATTTTACTAACGGGATAAAAATAAATAAACCGTACGCAGACCTTCCTTTATGATTAGTTTAGATATATATTATTTGCAGAGATACAAGGAACTTTTGATTAACATTGTTATCTAATTAGGAAGGGAAAATTAAGTGCATCAGCAACAATTTGGTAGGCTAACAAATTAGTGAGGAAGCAGAAGTAAAGGGTTGTTTACCCCAATTCAGCCGTGTTGCAATAACCCTATGATCAAGTGTTCCAGCCATGACCATCCCATCCTATCTTTTTTTTTCGTTCAAAGTGAATTTATGACTACATTGCCTAACGTTTTCATTGTTTTAAAGGCTGTAGGGTTTGAACTAAAGGAAATTTAGTTGCTATTTCTTGCAGGCGAGGTGACTACAGAGAAGCTCCCTCATTGATTTAAGTTGTTAATCAGCCATGATTCAGAAAACCTCCAAAACCATTCCAGCTGTGACAAACTAATCTTTCACATCTTTTCACACATCATATTGAATACTACATTATTTATATATCTTTTTTTTAAATACAGTATGATTTGAATTAAGGGATATTTTGTTGTTATAACTAGCAGGCAAGCAACCATGTAGAATCTCTTTCACTGGCTTCCGTAGTAGTTGCAGTAGATTTTGTTTAAACCCTTTCTCGTTAAAGACACTGCCTGTGATTTTCAAATAATTAAGAATTTGGAGAAATTGAGTAATATAACATTCTCATGAAGCTGATGTTTAGAATATATCTAAACAAGGGTTCTTACATGAAATTATGGTTGAAGGTAATTTAGATAAATATAAACACTTAAAATATATAGCTTTGTATCACTGAACCAAAGGCAATTTCAGGTGGTTTGGTATCAAATGGGTTAATAAACAGTCAAAGTGTCCTTCTTTCCTGTAATTTCTAATGAAATACTTTGTATTTTAATTAATGAATAAAGAATTTGGAAAGGATTTACTAAAATTAAAATTTCATTAAGATAATGTTTGTAGCATCACAAAATGTTTCTACTTTAGGCACAAGGCCAGCGGTTTGAAGGGGGTGGGCAAGTCAATTAAATCGACCCCCAGTGCATAACTGGTGCTTCATTTTATCAACCTCATAAGCATGAAAAGATAACCTCAGCGGGATTTGAACTCAGAACATAAAGGGCCATAACTCTATGTTGCAAAGTATGGTTTTCCGACGCTCTACCGATACTGCCAATCCACTGCAAAATGTTCTTATATAAAATTATGTTGAAAGTTTTTTTATTTAAGTAGGAACCCTTTAAAATTGGGGCATGTAACAGGGGCATGTAACTTTGTATCAAATACCATATTTCCCAGCATCAAATGAATTCCAACCTTGAAGATACACCCCAATTTTATTTGGAAAAAAAAGATTCTTTTTGCATTTTCACATATTTTATCAAGATATTTTGTTAATGGCTTAGTAACACATAATTCTTGTTGAACACTTCTTTTAATGGATAACTTTCGTAAAGGACCACAATCTTACTTCTACTGTCACTAAAACTACTGCCATTAAAATCAGGGTTATCTGAGGGGAGTGAAAATACCAATGAAACTGATATAGGATTTGCAATCTACAACTAATGAAAATACCAGTCAATATAACATGTACATTAGTTAGCCCATCTCCCAATAAGGGAATGGATTTTTGTGATTACATATTTATTTTTAATGGTGTTTTTGTTTATCTTAACTAATTATAATTTATACACTAATTTATACCAACCGAATGCAGAAGTGTTGATTGTCTCGCACAGATAACTTAAAATTGGTTAATTAAAAATATAACCTTCATCTAGAACATACAAGAAATTTTCAAGATTTATTTTAGAAAAAAAGATATCTTTTATGATGGGATATATGGTGTAATGGGGTATGAATTAAGGGAGATTAGAATGGTGCCATGATAAAACATAAGGAGTACACTTTCTAAAGTTGTTGAAGTTAGGACGGACATCCAGCAATAAAAAAAAAACATACAAAAATTGAAACATATGAGACATGATCTACTGGTCTGTCAGAGAAGTATGGATGAGCAATAACTCTGAATAAAAACTGACTTAGAGGCTTGGATAGTGACAATGCATTCAATTCATGCCAGTCTGGAAACCAGCCATAAAATGATGATAATGGTGAGTGGCTGCTATTTCAAGCAGGTTGAGTAACGGCATGACCAAATAGATATTAACAGCTGTGTAGCTGTAGATGTAGTTATTGTTAAATAAGAATGTTTCTGTTGATGGAATGCCTAAATCAAGAAGACAAAATATACAGCAAAGATATAACTATTGTTTCCTACACTTTTTTATTTGTTAACCGAGAACAGTGCATTTGGTAATTTTTATATTTTGTTTTCACGTAACAAACTGGCATTTAAGTGTGATGGATATAAAAAAAACACTGCAATGAAGAAGATTTTATGACAGTATTACTTTGAAGAAGAAATCATACCCCCCCCAAAAAAATTAATGTTGAAAAGAAAAAGAAAAAACAATAAAAAAAGAAATAATAATCGTGGTAATAACCTTGAACACTTTTATGTATGGTTTTTCCAAGATAGATGTAGGCCTAATCTTTGTTTTAAGTAAAGAAAAACCCATGACGTATTTCTTAAAACATTGAATAATAATAATTAAAATAATTTTAGTAAACTATTATTACATGTAGACCAAATATATGAAGATCAAAAATAAAAATGGTAAATATATATGTGTGTGTGTGTATGTATATATATATATATATATATACTAACAAAATTATAGATATCATGCCTGAGAAGATCAGAAACATG